>WNWK01000924.1:292500-352500 GCA_009830355.1 Cherax destructor | reverse complement strand
GTACCTGCTGAGGTCTCTAGTGGTACCTGAGAACCTTCTGAGGACTCTAGTGGTAGCTGAGTACCTGCTGAGGTCTCTAGTGGTACCTGAGTACCTGATGAGGACTCTAGTGGTACCTGAGTACCTTCTGAGGACTCTAGTGGTAGCTGAGTACCTGCTGAGGTCTCTAGTGGTACCTGAGTACCTGCTGAGGACTCTAGTGGTACCTGAGTACCTGCTGAGGACTCTAGTGGTACCTGAGTACCTGCTGAGGACTCTAGTGGTACCTGAGTACATGCTGAGGACTCTAGTGGTAGAAAAGTACCTGTTGAGGACTCTAGTGGTACCTGAGTACCTGCTAAGAACTCTAGTGGTACCTGAGTACCTGCTGAGGACTCTAGTAATACCTTAGTACCTGCTGAGAACTATAGTGGTACCTGAGTACCTGCTGAGGACTCTAGTGGTACCTGAGTACCTGCTGAGGGCTCTTGTGGTATCTGAGTACCTGCTGAGGACTCTAGTGGTACCTGAGTACCTGCTGAGGACTCTAGTGGTACCTGAGTACCTGCTGAAGACTAGTGGTACCTGAGTACCTGCTGTGAACTCTAGTGGTACCTGAGTACGTGCTGAGGACTCTAGTGGTAGCTGAGTACCTGCTGAGGACTCTAGTGTAGTTAAATGTCTACTACAGATATGTATGGGAATCAGGTACCTACTCCAGGTGCTAGTTGTAGCCAGGTGTTTATTTCGTGTTGGACTAGTTCATAACATCAAGAGTGAGTGAAAGAAAGAGAGAGAGAGAGAGAGAGAGAGAGAGAGAGAGAGAGAGAGAGAGAGAGGAGAGAGAAGGGAGAGAGAGAGGAGAGAGGAGAGAGAGAGAGAGAGAGAGAGAGAGGAGAGAGACAGGCATGGCAGGAAACCAGAGAAGCACCTGGCAGTAAACCTGGAGGAGACCCTATCTTCACAGTGTGTTGAGAGCCCAGGTAACATACACCCTGGAGCGCAACACTTATTTTACCAAGCCACGGTGTGTATGTGTGTGTGTGTGTGTGTGTGTGTGTGTGTGTGTGTGTGTGTGTGTGTGTGTGTGTGTGTGTGTGTGTGTGGTGTGTGTGTGTGTGTGTGTGTGTGTGTGTGTGTACTCACCTAGTTGTACTCACCTAGTTGTGGTTGCAGGGGTCGAGTCAAAGCTCCTGGCCCCGCCTCTTCACTGGCCGCTACTGGGTCACTCTCCCTGCGCCATAAGCTTTATCATACCTCTGCTTAAAGCTATGTATAGAGCCTGCCTCCACTACATCGCTTCCTAAACTATTCCACTTCCCGACAACTCTGTGACTGAAGAAATACTTCCTAACATCTCTGTGATTCATCTGAGTCTTCAACTTCCATCTGTGTCCCCTTGTTGTTGTGTCCCATCTCTGGAACATTCTGTCTCTGTCCACTTTGTCAATTCCTCTCAGTATCTTATATGTTGTTATCATGTCTCCCCTATCTCTCCTGTCCTCCAGTGTCGTCAGGTCCATTTCCTTAACCTCCCTCGTAGGACATACCCCTTAGCTCCGGGACTAGTCTTGTTGCAAACCTTTGCACTTTCTCGAGCTTCTTCACATGCTTGGCTAGGTGTGGGTTCCAAACTGGTGCTGCATACTCCAATATGGGCCTAACGTACACAGTGTACAGGGTCCTGAACGATTTTTTATTAAGATGTCGGAATGTTGTTCTTAGGTTTGCTAGGCGCCCATATGCTGCAGCAGTTATTTGGTTGATGTGCGCCTCAGGAGATGTGTCTGGTGTTATACTCACCCCAAGATCTTTTCCTTGATTGAGGTTTGCAGTCTCTGGCCCCTAGGCTGTACTCCGTCTGCGGTCTTCTTGCCCTTCCCCAATCTTCATGACTTTGCACTTGGTGGGTTGAACTCCAGGAGCCAGTTGCTGGACCAGGCTTGCAGGCTGTCCAGATCCCTTTGTAGTTCTGCCTGGTCCTCGTCCGATTGAATTCTTCTCATCAACTTCACATCATCTGCAAACAGGGACACTTCGAGTCTATTCCTTCCGTCATGTCGTTCACAAATACCAGAAACAGCACTGGTCCCAGGACTGACCCCTGTGGAACCCCGCTCGTCACCGGCGCCCACTCTGACACCTCGCCACGTACCATGACTCGCTGCTGTCTCCCTGACAGGTATTCCCTGATCCAATGTAGTGCCTTCCCTGTTACCCCTGCCTGGTCCTCCAGCTTCTGCACTAATCTCTTGTGTGGAACTGTGTCAAACGCCTTCTACAATCCAAGAATATGCAATCTACCCACCCCTCTCTCTTGCCTTATCGCTGTCACCCTGTCGTAGAACTCCAGTAGGTTTGTGACAGGATTTCCGTCCCTGAAACCGTGTTGGCCGTCGTTGATAAGCTCATTCCTTTCTAGGTGTGTGTGTGTGTGTGTGTGTGTGTGTGTGTGTGTGTATGTGTGTGTGTGTGTGTGTGTGTGTGTAGGGAGAGAGCTAAGGATAGTTCCATCCAACGTTTCACACCAGCAACCAACGTTTCACACCAGCAACCAACGTTTCACACCAGCACCCAACGTTTCACACCAGCAACCAACGTTTCACACCAGCAACCAACGTTTCACATAAGCAACAACAAGCGTTTCACACCAGCAACCAACGTTTCACACCAGCAACCAACGTTTCACACCAGCATCCAACGTTTCACACCAGCAACCAACGTTTCACACCAGCAACCAACGTTTCACACCAGCAACCAACGTTTCACACCAGCAACCAACGTTTCACACTAGCAACCAACGTTTCACACCAGCAACCAACGTTTCACACCAGCAACCAACGTTTCACACCAGCAACCAACTTTTCACACCAGCAACCAACGTTTCACACCAGCAACCAACGTTTCACACCAGCAACCAACGTTTCACACCAGCAACCAACGTTTCACACTAGCAACCAACGTTTCACACCAGCAACCAACGTTTCACACCAGCAACCAACGTTTCACACAAGCAACCAACGTTTCACACCAGCAACCAACGTTTCACACCAGCAACCAACGTTTCACACCAGCAACCAACGTTTCACACCAGCAACCAACGTTTCACACCAGCAACCAACGTTTCACACCAGCAACCAACGTTTCACACCAGCAACCAACGTTTCACACCAGCAACCAACGTTTCACACCAGCAACCAACGTTTCACACCAGCAACCAACGTTTCACACCAGCAACCAACGTTTCACACCAGCAACCAACGTTTCACACTAGCAACCAACGTTTCACACTAGCAACCAACGTTTCACACAAGCAACAACAAGCGTTTTACAGCAGCAAAAAAAAAAAAGTTTGACAGGAGCGAGGAAAGTATTTTTGAGGTAAAGTTGTGAAGGTGTCGCAGATCCTTTCACTAACACTGAATCAAATTCAGTTGGAGAATCAGTTTGTTAAACAGAAAGTTTAGAAACCTTTAGGGTTGTCTGGTCTCCCATGGTCTGGTCTCCCATGGTCTGGTCTCCCATGGTCTGGTGTCATGGCCTGGTGTCATTATCTGGTGTCATGGTCTGGTGTCATTATCTGGTGTCATGGTCTGGTGTCATGGTCTGGTCTCCCATGGTCTGGTGTCATGGTCTGGTGTCATTATCTGGTGTCATGGTCTGGTCCATGGTTTAATGGCCTGTTTCATAAAAATGTGAGTGTGTATACACATATTTACACACACATACATACACGTAATCACACAAACACACACACACACACACACACACACACACACACACACACACACACACACACACACACACACACTATTCCACTCTGCTCTCACAAAAAACAATATACATTTGCCAGCAACGTAAGAGAAACTTGTATGAAATGAAATTACGACTCTACAATCATGTGTAATTAAACTTATGGAAAGTGTTGAACTGGAGTTGTGCAGAGTTAATAGACTTTACATCAAACTAACTTGCCCGCATAATGCAATGTTTCTAACCTTTATACTCTGCGTCCACCAGAGTTGTGGAATTTATCAAACACTAGGAATGGCTGCAATATAGAGTGAAACTGTTACCTGGGTAGTCGGGGATATCGTTTGGGTAGTCGTGGATATCGTTTGGGTAGTCGTGGATATCGTTTGGGTAGTCGGGGATATCGTTTGGGTAGTCGGGGATATCGTTTGGTAGTCGGGGATATCGTTTGGGTAGTCGGGGATATCGTTTGGGTAGTCGAGGATATCGTTTGGTAGTCGGGGATATCGTTTGGGTAGTCGGGGATATCGTTTGGGTAGTCGAGGATATCATGTGGGTAGTAGGGATATCGTTTGGCAGTCGGGGATATCGTTTGGGTAGTCGGGGATATCGTTTGGGTAGTCGGGGATATCGTGTGGGTAGTCGGGGATATCGTGTGGGTAGTCGGGGATATCGTGTGGGTAGTCGAGGATATCATTTGGGTAGTTAAGCATCATTTGGATAGCGAAATTATTTTTTTTGGCAGTGTGAATACTATGTAGAAACTGGTAATATCATCTACGAAGCAGAAATACTATTGAGACATTAGGGATACATCTTACAGACTAGGAAAATCACCTACATAATTGAATATTAAATAGATATTACCACAACTAACCACGATATTCAGTCGACTGGTTACTGGAAGCACTGACTGAATTAGAGACAAACTGATGAGGAACTGGTAAGAATGTGAACCTATAATGAACCCTGGAGAGGGTTTTTCCAGTGACTGGGAGGTAGACACACTTAGTTAGACAGCTGAGTCGTAGTAAACAGTGGATGGTTGTGAGTTTTGAGCGTAGGTGACGTTCACAGTCAGCAACAGTTGTGAGCTGATGAGAGAGAGAGAGAAGTGAGAGAGAGAGTGAGAGAGAGAGACAGAGACACATGTGCAACATTTGGGTAGCTCTGATGTCGTAACGCTTCGCCTGCTCAGCAGGCTTCTTCAGTCGATTACGAAAGCGACTTATACACTGGAGACAGTTGTAGAAGTGGAAATTTTGAGGAGTTCAGTCCCTCAGTTCCATAGCGTTGACCACACTGTAGTCTACAGTGGTGACACAGTTGTCTACCACTACACTACATCATACAGTAACTACACAACTGTCTACCACTACACTACATACAGTAACTACACAACTGTCTACCACTACACTACATCATACAGTAACTACACAACTGTCTACCACCACACTACATCATACAGTAACTACACAACTGTCTACCACTACACTACATCATACAGTAGCTACACAACTGTCTACCACTACACTACATCATACAGTAGCTACACAACTGTCTACCACTACACTACATCATACAGTAACTACACAACTGTCTACCACTACACTACATCATACAGTAGCTACACAACTGTCTACCACTACACTACATCATACAGTAGCTACACAACTGTCTACCACTACACTACATCATACAGTAACTAAAACTGCCTACCACAACACTACATCATACAGTAGCTACACAATGCCTACCACAACATACATCATCAGTAGCTACACAACTGCCTACCACTACACTACATCATACAGTAGCTACACAACTGCCTACCACAACACTACATCATACAGTAACTACACAACTGCCTACCACTACACTACATCATACAGTAGCTACACAACTGCCTACCACAACACTACATCATACAGTAGCTACACAACTGTCTACCACAACACTACATCATACAGTAACTACACAACTGTCTACCACTACACTACATCATACAGTAGCTACACAACTGCCTACCACAAACTACATCATCAGTGCTACAAACTGCCTCCACAACATCATCATCAGTAGCTACACAACTGCTACCACAACACTAATCATACAGTAGCTACAACTGCCTCACTACACTACATCATACAGTAACTACACAACTGCCTACCACAACACTACATCATACAGTAGCTACACAACTGCCTACCACAACACTACATCATACAGTAACTACAACTGCCTACCACTACCTACATCTACAGTAGCTAACAATGCCTACCACACATACATCATACAGTACACACAACTGCCTACCACTAACTAATCATACAGTAGCTACACAACTGCCTACCACTACACTACATCATACAGTAGCTACACAACTGCCTACCACAACACTACATCATACAGTAGCTACACAACTGCCTACCACAACACTACATCATACAGTAGCTACACAACTGCCTACCACTACACTACATCATACAGTAACTACACAACTGCCTACCACAACACTACATCATACAGTAGCTACACAACTGCCTACCACTACACTACATCATACAGTAGCTACAAACTGCCTACACTAACTACATCATACAGAATACAAATGCCTAAAACACATCATCAGTAGCTACACAACTGCCTACCACAACACTACATCATACAGTAGCTACAAAAACGCCTACCACAACACTACATCATACAGTACCACAACTGTACCACAACACTACATCATACAGTAGCTACACAACTGCCTACCACTACACTACATCATACAGTAGCTACACAACTGCCTACCACAACACTAAATCATACAGTAGCTACACAACTGCTACCACTACATAATCATACAGTACAACACCTGCTACCACACATACATCATACAGTAGCTACACAACTGCTACCACAACACTACATCATACAGTAGCTACAACTGCCTACCACAACACTACATCATACAGTACTACACAACTGCCTACCACTACACTACATCATACAGTAACTACACAACTGCCTCCACAACACTACATCATACAGACTAACAACTGTCCACTAACTACATCATACAGTAGCACACAACTCAAAACACTACATCATACAGTACTACACAACTGTCTACCATACACTACATCATACAGTAGTACACAACTGTCTACCACAACACTACATCACAGTAGCTACCAACTGCCTACCACTACACTACATCATACAGTAACACAACTGCCTACCACAACACTACATCATACAGTAGCACAACTGTACCACTACACTACATCATACAGTAGCTACACAACTGTCTACATACACTACATCATACAGTACTACACACTGCCTACCCTACACTACATCATACAGTAACTACACAACTGTCTACCACTACACTACATCATACAGTAGCTACACAACTGTCTACCACAACACTACATCATACAGTAGCTTCACAACTGCCTACCACTACACTACATCATACAGTAGCTACACAACTGCCTACCACAACACTACATCATACAGTAGCTACACAACTGTCTACCACTACACTACATCATACAGTAGCTACACAACTGTCTACCACTACACTACATCATACAGTAACTACACAACTGCCTACCACTACACTACATCATACAGTAACTACACAACTGCTCTACCACTACACTACATCATACAGTAACTACACAACTGTCTACCACTACACTACATCATACAGTAGCTACACAACTGTCTACCACAACACTACATCATACAGTAGCTACACAACTGCCTACCACTACACTACATCATACAGTAGCTACACAACTGCCTACCACTACACTACATCATACAGTAACTACACAACTGTCTACCACTACACTACATCATACAGTAACTACACAACTGTCTACCACTACACTACATCATACAGTAACTACACAACTGTCTACCACAACACTACATCATACAGTAGCTTCACAACTGCCTACCACTACACTACATCATACAGTAGCTACACAACTGCCTACCACTACACTACATCATACAGTAGCTTCACAACTGTCTACCACTACACTACATCATACAGTAGCTACACAACTGCCTACCACTACACTACATCATACAGTAGCTACACAACTGTCTACCACTACACTACATCATACAGTAGCTACACAACTGTCTACCACTACACTACATCATACAGTAGCTACACAACTGCCTACCACTACACTACATCATACAGTAGCTACACAACTGTCTACCACTACACTACATCATACAGTAGCTCAACTGCCACACATACCTGTACCTACCACTGTACCTACACTACATCATACAGTAGCTACACAACTGTCTACCACAACACTACATCATACAGTAGCTACACAACTGCCTACCACTACACTACATCAGGGGCAAGACTCACCGAGTCTGGTAAGAGTTTAACAATACAGTTTTTGCGCCCAACAAATGTGTCGTTATTGCGAGAACTTCAAGACAGATTACCAATGTAAAAATTAATATATGATGGTAGAGGAGCAGTGCCAGTGTTGGAGACCAGGGAAACAACCCACCAGTGTTGGAGACCAGGGAAACAACCCACCAGTGTTGGAGACCAGGGAAACAACCCACCAGTGTTGGAGACCAGGGAAACAACCCACCAGTGTTGGAGACCAGGGAAACAACCCACCAGTGTTGGAGACCAAGAAAACAACCCACCAACTCTCCTGTTATCGTCCTTATCTCTTTTGTAATTTATTTAAGCTGTGTAAACACACTGCGTTGTTTCGGATATTGTCTTCAAGACTTATTGTAACCTGTGCTTGTGTATTTGTTTGTGTTTGTTTGTTTGCTGTTTGGTTATTGTTGCTTTCTTAACAATAATATTAACAGTAATAATAATATTCATCTTTATTCCAGTAGGATATATAGAGCCACTATATATATATGAGGGGTGAAACACAGGTCGTGCCGACGCCAACAATATATATATATGAGGGGTGAAACACAGGTCGTGCCGACGCCAACAATATATATATATGAGGGGTGAAACACAGGTCGTGCCGACGCCAACAGTGTACTTTCTCACTTCTCTCAAATTTATCCTCATAAAAAAAAATCTGGTAATTTCTAGCATATGTCGGAGTGTTGCCAGAGGAGGTTCACTGTTTTTTTTTCTTTGATTTCTTGGTGGCGTTGGAGTTGTTTATGTTTTGTGTTTGTTTGAGAAGGTTGGGTTAAGCAATCATGGTGTGTTTGTTTGTTTGTTTGTTTGTGAAACAAGAGTGTATTGCATGGCTTATGCAAGCACAATGTATTTGTTTGTACAGAGAGTATTTGTTTACACACGTCCAGTGTCTGTGTTTGTACAGAGAGTATCTGTTTGTGCAAGCACAGTGTCTTTGTTTGTACAGAGAGTATTTGTTTGCAAAAGCCCAGTGTCTTTGTTTGTATAGAGAGCATTTGTTTGCACAATCACAGTGTATTTGTTTGTACAGAGAGTATCTGTTTGTGCAAGCACAGTGTATTTGTTTGTACAGAGAGTATCTGTTTGTGCAAGCACAGTGTATTTGTTTGTACAGAGAGCATTTGTATGCAAAAGCACAGTGTCTTTGTTCGTACAGAGAGCATTTGTTTGCACAATCACAGTGTATTTGTACAGAGAGTATCTGTTTCCACAAGCACAGTGTATTTGTTTGTATAGTTTTATCTTGGTTGATGAATGTTTTCATTGTTCCTCTTTAAACACCGAACATTATTTGTTCTTTAATATCTAAGTTATCTTTGTTATTTAATATCTAAGTTATCTTTGTTCTTTAATATCCACCACCCCACCTCCACCACACCTCCAACACACCTCCAACACACCTCCACCACACCTCCACCACCACACCTCCACCACACCTCCAACACACCTCCACTACACCTTCACTACACCTCCAACACACCTCCATTACACCTCCAACACACCTCCAACACACCTCCAACACACCTCCAACACCCTCCAACACACCTCCAACACACCTCCAACACACCTCTAACACACCTCCAACACACCTCCAACACACCTCCAACACACCTCTAACACACCTCCACCACACCTCCACCACACCTCCACCAAACCTCCAACACACCTCCAACACACCACCACACCTCCACCACTAAACAATTCTCCAGCACACCTCCAGCACATGAAGCACCTGAATCATGAAGAAATTCGACAACTGAGGCAAGCTCAGCGAAGTGAAGCAGAAGAGAGAGAGAGAGATGAGAGAGAGAGAGAGAGAGAGAGAGAGAGAGAGAGAGAGAGAGAGAGACTCCAACTAACTTCTGAACTCACACAATACTAGTACAATCATCAATGTTTACATTATTCACCATATTTCTTCATTGTCACTCATTACTCCCCCATATATATCCTCCAGAGCTGAGGCAGTATAATACTGCCTCAGACAGTATAATACTGACTGACACACTCCACAGTATGATTCTGACGTCGTTCTCGTTGTTTAAAAAAAATTCAATTTGCTTATTTTTGTGGCCAGGGCAAATATGTCTTAAGCTCTCCGCAGCTCTAGTGTAAATAACCTCTATACTGTTCCAAGCTCTTTTTCTCACTGTGTGTGTGTGTGTGTGTGTGTGTGTGTCTGTATGAGTGTGTGTGTGTGTGTGTGTGTGTGTGTGTGTGAGTGTGTGTGTGTGTGAGTGTGTGTGTGTGTACTCACCTAGTTGTGGTTGCAGGGGTCGAGTCATAGCTCCTGGCCCCCCCTCTTCACTGGCCGCTACTGGGTCACTCTCCATGCGTCATGAGCTTTATCATACCTCTGCGTGTGTGTCTGTGTTGTGTGTGTGTGTGTGTGTGTGTGTGTGTGTTTGTATGTCTGTGTATGTCTGTCTGTATGAATAGTAACAACACATAACACAGTAAAATCACATAACACACAATAACACCATACAAGACACAACAACACCACATAGCACATAATAGCACCAGACAACACACAATAACACTACATAACACACAACATCACATAGCACACAATAGCACCAGACAACACACAATAATACTACATAACACACAATAGCGCCAGACAACATACAGTAACACTACATAACACACAATAACACCACATAACACACAATAGCATCAGACAACACACAATAACACTACATAACACACAATAACACCACCTAGCACCCAGATAAACACCTGAACACCAGTCAGCAACACCAGTTTAAATACACAGAATAAACTTCAGTTTAAATGGGTTTTATAAAAGGCTATCCTTTTTAAGTTTTAATAACGGGGTTAAATATTGTAGCTTTTAGCAAGGATTTAAATAGCTAAGTTTTAATAGTGGGTTTAAATAGCATGGTATAAAGAACGTAATTAAATGGCTTAGCTAATTAACCAGGTAAATATTACTGTGTAAATGGATGGGTTAAATATTTGAGGGTATAATATCGGGGTTGAATATCGTAGTTTAAAGGTCTGGGTTAAATACCTGACGTTATAATATCGGGGTTATATATCGTAGTTTAAAGGTCTGGGTTAAATACCTGAGGTTATAATATCGGGGTTATATATCGTAGTTTAAAGGTCTGGGTTAAATACCTGAGGTTATAATATCGGGGTTCAATATCGTAGTTTAAAGGTCTGGGTTAAATACCTAAGGTTATAATATCGGGGTTATATATCGTAGTTTAAAGGTCTTGGTTAAATACCTAAGGTTATAATATCGGGGTTCAATATCGTAGTTTAAAGGTCTGGGTTAAATACCTGAGGTTATAATATCGGGGTTCAATATCGTAGTTTAAAGGTCTGGGTTAAATACCTGAGGTTATAATATCGGGGTTCAATATCGTAGTTTAAAGGTCTGGGTTAAATACCTAAGGTTATAATATCGGGGTTATATATCGTAGTTTAAAGGTCTTGGTTAAATACCTAAGGTTATAATATCGGGGTTCAATATCGTAGTTTAAAGGTCTGGGTTAAATACCTGAGGTTATAATATCGGGGTTCAATATCGTAGTTTAAAGGTCTGGGTTAAATACCTAAGGTTATAATATCGGGGTTCAATATCGTAGTTTAAAGGTCTTGGTTAAATACCTAAGGTTATAATATCGGGGTTCAATATCGTAGTTTAAAGGTCTTGGTTAAATACCTAATGTTATAATATCGGGGTTCAATATCGTAGTTTAAAGGTCTGGGTTAAATACCTGAGGTTATAATATCGGGGTTCAATATCGTAGTTTAAAGGTCTGGGTTAAATACCTAATGTTATAATATCGGGTTCAATATCGTAGTTTAAAGGTCTGGGTTAAATACCTGAGGTTATAATATCGGGGTTCAATATCGTAGTTTAAAGGTCTGGGTTAAATACCTAAGGTTATAATATCGGGGTTCAATATCGTAGTTTAAAGGTCTGGGTTAAATACCTAAGGTTATAATATCGGGGTTCAATATCGTAGTTTAAAGGTCTGGGTTAAATACCTAAGGTTATAATATCGGGGTTATATATCGTAGTTTAAAGGTCTGGGTTAAATACCTGACGTTATAATATCGGGGTTCAATATCGTAGTTTAAAGGTCTTGGTTAAATACCTGAGGTTATAATATCGGGGTTCAATATCGTAGTTTAAAGGTCTGGGTTAAATACCTAAGGTTATAATATCGGGGTTCAATATCGTAGTTTAAGGTCTGGGTTAAATACCTAAGGTTATAATATCGGGGTTCAATATCGTAGTTTAAAGGTCTGGGTTAAATACCTGAAGGTTATAATATCGGGGTTCAATATCGTAGTTTAAAGGTCTGGGTTTAATGAGTTTAAATATAAGTTTAAAGAGTGAAGTGAACACAACATTAAGGAAGGTAGTAGCTTTAATTCCTTGAATCAAGAGCCCTTCACCACCATCTGGGTATGTGATAAAAATTATTTGAGAAAAAAGTCGAAAATCTGAAAAATGTCTTAAATTTCTCCTAGAAGTGAGCCATATTTTAGTTACCAGATTTTTTTTTTTCACGATTTTAAGCCATTTTAAAATCAATTTTAAACTTTAGGTTGGTGACGTAATTAACGGCACCACATGCGCCAATGTACACTGCTAATATTTAACGCACGTAACCATACATTTTCTCATTTTAACTAACAAAAATTTAAATTTAAATGTAAGTAAATTTTTCACATCGGCAACACAGTTATATGAGGAACACTCTGGCAATACCACTCAGTGCGCCGTGGACCACGGCTGGGAAAGGATGTGGTTTATATTGCTTCTCTTATTATTCATGTCTCTGGCACTTTGTCCTTATACTGTCATTGTTTATGGTCCTGTCAACTTAAATTTCGAATATGATATTCGTAACGGATATATCCACAATTCTGCATAAAGATTGCATCGCTATTAATATTGTTTTTTTCAAGTGAGAATTTTAGACATACGCATAATTTATTTTGAATTACAATTATTATTATTATTATTATTATTATTATCATCATCATCATCATGGGGAAACGCTAAAGGCGAAAGGGCCAAACAGAGCTTGTTGTTCAGCGCTGTGACCCTATCGGGTTTAGCGAACTTTGAACACTGTCTCAGTACAGTGACCTGAATGTTGGTTACTGACTCACACCTCTCTGTGTATATACACTGAGAGGTGTATGTCTCAGTGTATATACACTGAGAGGTGTATGTCTCAGTGTATATACACTGAGAGGTGTATGTCTCAGTGTATATACACTGAGAGGTGTATGTCTCAGTGTATATACACTGAGAGATGTATGTCTCAGTGTATATACACTGAGAGGTGTATGTCTCTCAGTGTATATACACTGAGAGTGTATGTCTCTCAGTGTATATACACTGAGAGGTGTATGTCTCTCAGTGTATATACACTGAGAGGTGTATGTCTCAGTGTATATACACTGAGAGGTGTATGTCTCAGTGTATATACACTGAGAGGTGTATGTCTCAGTGTATATACACTGAGAGGTGTATGTCTCTCAGTGTATATACACTGAGAGGTGTATGTCTCAGTGTATATACACTGAGAGGTGTATGTCTCAGTGTATATACACTGAGAGGTGTATGTCTCATTGTATATACACTGAGAGGTGTATGTCTCAGTGTATATACACTGAGAGGTTTATGTCTCAGTGATATACACTGAGAGATGTATGTCTCTCAGTGTATATACACTGAGAGATGTATGTCTCTCAGTGTATATACACTTAAAGTTTAGATTAATCACTATTTTAGGTCTTAAAGTATTCTAGACTAGTGACTTACAAGTGACGTATACCCTTAACATTCACCGTAAGTCAACAGCCACGCACCGTAAGTTTGCCACCGTGCACCGTAAACCCGGGGAGGGTGCACGCAGACGGCGTGAATAATACATAAGTGTGCACAGTGCACAGTGCACAGTGCAACAAAAAGAAGAAGTCAGATGTATGGAAAGTCAAGTGGTAATGGGAATGTGTGTGTGTGTGTGTGTGTGTGTGTGTGTGTGTGTGTGTGTGGAATATGGTAAAAGAGACTTTGAGAGTATCAGCTGGAAGTCTGGAGGAGCCTCAGGCGTCCTCATGGGTACAGACAACTTTCCCAAAAGATGAGTTGAGAGCATTGTAGCGGAACCTCTGTTGGTGGTGTTGGAGAGTGTGTTGTTGTGATGGCGACTGTGTTAATCTCTGTTGGTGGTGTTGGAGAGTGTGTTGTTGCGGTGGTGACTGTGTTAGTCTCTGTTGGTGGTGTTGGAGAGTGTGTTGTTGTGATGGCGACTGTGTTAATCTCTGTTGGTGGTGTTGGAGAGTGTGTTGTTGCGGTGGTGACTGTGTTAGTCTCTGTTGGTGGTGTTGAAGAGTGTGTTGTTGTTGTGGTGGTGACTGTGTTAGTCTCTGTTGGTGGTGTTGGAGAGTGTGTTGTTGTGGTGGTGGTGAACGTGTGCTATTGTGTCATCAGTGTAGTACTGTGTCATCAGTGTACTACTGTGTCATCAGTGTACTACTGTGTCGTCAGTGTACTACTGTGTCATCAGTGTACTACTGTGTCATCAGTGTACTACTGTGTCATCAGTGTACTACTGTGTCATCAGTGTATTACATGTAATCAGTGTACTACCGTGTCTCAGTGTACTAACTGTGTCAGAGTGTACTCTGTGTTCAGTGTACTACTGTGTCATCAGTGTACTACTGTGTCATCAGTGTGCTACTGTGTCATCAGTGTACTACTGTGTCATCAGTGTGCTACTGTGTTATCAGTGTACTACTGTGTCATCAGTGTACTACTGTGTCATCAGTGTACTACTGTGTCATCAGTGTACTACCGTGTCATCAGTGTACTACTGTGTCATCAGTGTACTACTGTGTTATCAGTGTACTACTGTGTCATCAGTGTACTACTGTGTCATCAGTGTACTTACTGTGTCATCAGTGTACTACTGTGTATGGACAGTCAAGTGTACTACTGTGTCATCAGTGTACTACTGTGTCATCAGTGTACTACTGTGTCATCAGTGTACTACTGTGTCGTCAGTGTACTACTGTGTCATCAGTGTACTACTGTGTCGTCAGTGTACTACTGTGTCATCAGTGTACTACTGTGTCGTCAGTGTACTACTGTGTCATCAGTGTACTACTGTGTTATCAGTGTACTACTGTGTCATCATTGTATTACAGTGTCATCAGTGTACTACTGTGTCGTCAGTGCACTACTGTGTCGTCAGTGTACTACTGTGTCGTCAGTGTACTACTGTGTTATCAGTGTACTACTGTGTCATCAGTGTATTACAGTGTCATCAGTGTACTACTGTGTCGTCAGTGACTACTGTGTCGTCAGTGTACTACTGTGTCGTCAGTGTTACTACTGTGGTCAGTGTACTACTGTGTCGTCAGTGTACTACTGTGTCGTCAGTGTACTACTGTGTCGATCAGTGTTCTACTGTGTCGTCAGTGTACTACTGTGTCATCAGTGTACTACTGTGTCGTCAGTGTACTACTGTGTCGTCAGTGTACTACTGTGTCGTCAGTGTACTACTGTGTCGTCAGTGTACTACTGTGTCGTCAGTGTACTACTGTGTCGTCAGTGTACTACTGTGTCGTCAGTGTACTACTGTGTGTATACATCAGTAGTTACTACTGTGTCATCAGTGTACTACTGTGTCGTCAGTGTACTACTTGTCTATCAGTGTAATACTGTGTCATCAGTGTACTACTGTGTCATCAGTGTACTACTGTGTCATCAGTGTACTACTGTGTCATCAGTGTACTACTGTGTCATCAGTGTACTACTGTGTCATCAGTGTACTACTGTGTCATCAGTGTACTACTGTGTCATCAGTGTGCTACTGTGTCATCAGTGTACTACTGTGTCAGTCAGTGTCGTCAGTGTATACTGTGTCATCAGTGTACTACTGTGTCTCAGTGTACTACTGTGTCATCAGTGTACTACTGTATCATCAGTGTACTACTGTGTCATCAGTGTACTACTGTGTCATCAGTGTACTACTGTGTCATCAGTGTACTACTGTGTCGTCAGTGTACTACTGTGTCATCAGTGTACTACTGTGTCATCAGTGTACTACTGTGTCATCAGTGTACTACTGTGTCGTCAGTGTACTACTGTATCATCAGTGTACTACTGTGTCGTCAGTGTCTACTGTGGTCAGTGACTACTGTGTCGCAGTGTACTACTGTTGTCAGTGTACTACTGTTCATCAGTGTACTACTGTGTCATCAGTGTACTACTGTTCGTCAGTGTACTACTGTGTCGTCAGTGTACTACTGTGTGCAGTGTACTTCTGTGTCGTCAGTGTACTACTGTGTCGTCAGTGTACTACTGTGTCGTCAGTGTACTACTGTGTCGTCAGTGTACTACTGTGTCGTCAGTGTACTACTGTGTCGTCAGTGTTCTACTGTGTCATCAGTGTACTACTGTGTCGTCAGTGTACTACTGTGTCATCAGTGTGCTACTGTGTCATCAGTGTGCTACTGTGTCATCAGTGTGCTACTGTGTCATCAGTGTGCTACTGTGTCATCAGTGTGCTACTGTGTCATCAGTGTGCTACTGTGTCATCAGTGTGCTACTGTGTCATCAGTGTACTACTGTGTCATCAGTGTGCTACTGTGTCATCAGTGTGCTACTGTGTCATCAGTGTACTACTGTGTCATCAGTGTGCTACTGTGTCATCAGTGTGCTACTGTGTCATCAGTGTGCTACTGTGTCATCAGTGTGCTACTGTGTCATCAGTGTGGTGCTGTGTCATCAGTGTGCTACTGTGTCATCAGTGTGGTGCTGTGTCATCAGTGTGGTACTGTGTCATCAGTGTGCTACTGTGTCATCAGTGTGCTACTGTGTCATCAGTGTGCTACTGTGTCATCAGTGTGCTACTGTGTCATCAGTGTGCTACTGTGTCATCAGTGTGCTACTGTGTCATCAGTGTGGTGCTGTGTCATCAGTGTGGTGCTGTGTCATCAGTGTGCTACTGTGTCATCAGTGTGCTACTGTGTCATCAGTGTGCTACTGTGTCATCAGTGTGCTACTGTGTCATCAGTGTACTACTGTGTCATCAGTGTACTACTGTGTCATCAGTGTGCTACTGTGTCATCAGTGTGCTACTGTGTCATCAGTGTGCTACTGTGTCATCAGTGTACTACTGTGTCATCAGTGTGCTACTGTGTCATCAGTGTGCTACTGTGTCATCAGTGTGCTACTGTGTCATCAGTGTACTACTGTGTCATCAGTGTGCTACTGTGTCATCAGTGTACTACTGTGTCATCAGTGTCTATGTGGTCATCAGTGTGCATAGTGTCATCAGTGTGGTGCTGTAAAGTGAACAACAAAGTTAAGGTCTTGTGGAGCGAGGGAACAAAGCTTTCTGGTATTCCAATTTTTAGGAATTGTGTTGTGTGACCGAGTAGAGAGACATGTAGCTCTCTCTCTCTCTCTCTTCTCTCTCTCTCTCTCTCTCTCTCTCTCTCTCTCTCTCTCTCTCTCTCTCTCTCTCCACAGCTTCTAATAATTACTCAGCCACATTTCACAATACTCTCACAGGCTTCAGTTCTCGGCTTCACAGTTCGAAGCCTCGCGGTGCTCCGCTCTCATACACAATCTATTATATATATATATATATATATATATATATATATATATATATATATATATATATATATATATATATATATATATATATATACATGTGTGTGTGTGTTAGCTTTGAGTTGCTAAAGTCAGACATGTCAAAGGCAGTAATTTATACATGTTTGTTATGGTTTCATTGCAGACGATATACATACATACATAAATACATACATAACCACTACATATCCAAGCCAGTTGCTCATACATACTCAACACTTACATGAGGGAATTGTGTTGCGGGATAAAAGGGTTTGAAGATGGCCTTCCCCTGAGACCGAAAAGTGTTTATTTCTCTCTCATATACTTCAGTTTTTTGTTCAACCAGTTTGCCATGAAATTATTAAGTTATTAGGGGTTTAAACCCTATCTACTACACGAGAGACATTAAAGCTGCCTACCACCTGTTCACCAACAGTTAAGAATACTTTAATACCTAAAATATATATATTCATCTGTCTGTGAGGTGTAGCAGTAGCAGTCAGTAGTGGGCGAGTACCGGCAGTGGTGTACTGGTGGTGGTGTACCGGCAGTGGTGTACTGGTGGTGGTGTACTGGTAGTGGTGTACTGGTGGTGGTGTACCGGCAGTGGTGTACTGGTGGTGGTGTACCGGCAGTGGTGTACTGGTGGTGGTGTACCGGCAGTGGTGTACTGGTGGTGGTGTACTGGTGGTGGTGTACCGGCAGTGGTGTACTGGTGGTGGTGTACTGGTGGTGGTGTACCGGCAGTGGTGTACTGGTGGTGGTGTACCGGCAGTGGTGTACTGGTGGTGGTGTACTGGTGGTGGTGTACCGGCAGTGGTGTACTGGTGGTGGTGTACTGGCAGTGGTGTACTGGTAGTGGTGTACTGGTGGTGGTGTACTGGTGGTGGTGTACCGGCAGTGGTGTACTGGTGGTGGTGTACCGGCAGTGGTGTACTGGTGGTGGTGTACTGGTGGTGGTGTACCGGCAGTGGTGTACTGGTGGTGGTGTACTGGCAGTGGTGTACTGGTAGTGGTGTACTGGTGGTGGTGTACTGGTGGTGGTGTACCGGCAGTGGTGTACTGGCAGTGGTGTACTGGCAGTGGTGTACTGGTAGTGGTGTACTGGTGGTGGTGTACTGGTGGTGGTGTACCGGCAGTGGTGTACTGGTGGTGGTGTACCGGCAGTGGTGTACTGGTGGTGGTGTACTGGTGGTGGTGTACCGGCAGTGGTGTACTGGTGGTGGTGTACTGGCAGTGGTGTACTGGTAGTGGTGTACTGGTGGTGGTGTACTGGTGGTGGTGTACCGGCAGTGGTGTACTGGTGGTGGTGTACCGGCAGTGGTGTACTGGTGGTGGTGTACTGGTGGTGGTGTACCGGCAGTGGTGTACTGGTGGTGGTGTACTGGCAGTGGTGTACTGGTAGTGGTGTACTGGTGGTGGTGTACTGGTGGTGGTGTACTGGTGGTGGTGTACTGGTGGTGGTGTACCGGCAGTGGTGTACTGGCAGTGGTGTACTGGCAGTGGTGTACTGGTGGTGGTGTACTGGTAGTGGTGTACTGGTAGTGGTGTACTGGCAGTGGTGTACTGGTAGTGGTGTACTGGCAGTGGTGTACTGGCAGTGGTGTACTGGTAGTGGTGTACTGGTGGTGGTGTACTGGTAGTGGTGTACTGGTGGTGGTGTACCGGCAGTGGTGTACTGGTGGTGGTTGTGTAGTGGTAGTTGTGTACTGGTGGTGGTGTACTGGTGGTGGTGTACTGGCAGTGGTGTACTGGTGGTGGTGTACTGGTGGTGGTGTACCGGCAGTGGTGTACTGGTGGTGGTGTACCGGCAGTGGTGTACTGGTGGTGGTGTACCGGCAGTGGTGTACTGGTAGTGGTGTACTGGTGGTGGTGTACTGGTGGTGGTGTACTGGTGGTGGTGTACCGGCAGTGGTGTACTGGTGGTGGTGTACTGGTGGTGGTGTACCGGCAGTGGTGTACTGGTAGTGGTGTACTGGTGGTGGTGTACTGGTGGTGGTGTACTGGTGGTGGTGTACTGGTGGTGGTGTACTGGTGGTGGTGTACTGGTGGTGGTGTACTGGTGGTGGTGTACTGGTGGTTGTGTACTGGTGGTGGTGTACTGGCAGTGGTGTACTGGTGGTGGTGTACTAGTAGTGGTGGTGAGGCTGGGATAGTCTTTGATCTCTGGTGTTGACACACAGGCACCTCTGGTGTTGACACACAGGCACCTCTGGTGTTGACACACAGGCACCTCTGGTGTTGACACACAGGCACCTCTGGTGTTGACACACAGACACCTCTGGTGTTGACACACAGACACCTCTGGTGTTGACACACAGGCACCTCTGGTGTTGACGCACAGGCACCTCTGGTGTTGACGCACAGACACCTCTGGTGTTGACACACAGGCACCTCTGGTGTTGACACACAGGCACCTCTGGTGTTGACACACAGGCACCTCTGGTGTTGACACACAGGCACCTCTGGTGTTGACACACAGACACCTCTGGTGTTGACACACAGGCACCTCTGGTGTTGACACACAGGCACCTCTGGTGTTGACACAGGCACCTCTGGTGTTGACACACAGGCACCTCTGGTGTTGACACACAGGCACCTCTGGTGTTGACACACAGGCACCTCTGGTGTTGACACACAGACACCTCTGGTGTTGACACACAGGCACCTCTGGTGTTGACACACAGGCACCTCTGGTGTTGACACACAGGCACCTCTGGTGTTGACACACAGGCACCTCTGGTGTTGACACACAGGCACCTCTGGTGTTGACACACAGGCACCTCTGGTGTTGACACACAGGCATCTCTGGTGTTGACACACAGGCACCTCTGGTGTTGACACACAGGCACCTCTGGTGTTGACACACAGGCACCTCTGGTGTTGACACACAGGCACCTCTGGTGTTGACACACAGGCACCTCTGGTGTTGACACACAGGCACCTCTGGTGTTGACACACAGGCACCTCTGGTGTTGACACACAGGCACCTCTGGTGTTGACACACAGGCACCTCTGGTGTTGACACACAGGCACCTCTGGTGTTGACACACAGGCACCTCTGGTGTTGACACACAGGCACCTCTGGTGTTGACACACAGGCACCTCTGGTGTTGACACACAGGCACCTCTGGTGTTGACACACAGGCACCTCTGGTTTTGACACACAGGCACCTCTGGTGTTGACACACAGACACCTCTGGTGTTGACACACAGGCACCTCTGGTGTTGACACACAGGCACCTCTGGTGTTGACACACAGGCACCTATGGTGTTGACACCCTCAGACACTGCTGGTTGGTTTAAGTGGCTGCGGAAGCTAATACCTGTTATCTATGCTTGGAGAGCACTCACATATGTTTGTGAGTGTTGGACTTAAGCTCCTGAACCCCAGCACCTCAGGGTGGAGAGGAGCTGGATTGATCTGCATGAAGAATTACTGGAATTATATTTAATTGTCTGTTTTAGAATTAGTGTGATAGAACCTTTCATTGTCTTGTAGTAGTAGTAATAGTAGTAGTAGTAGTAGTAGTAATAGTAGTAGTAGTAGTAGTAGTAGTAGTAGTAGTAGTAGTAGTAGTAGTAGTAGTAATAGTAGTAGTAGTAGTAATAGTAGTAGTAGTAATAGTAGTGAGTAGTAGCAGAATAGTAGCAGCAGTAGCAGCAATAGCAGCAGCAGCAGCAGCTAGCAGTCAGTAGCAGCAGCAGTCAGTAGTAGCAGTAGAGCAATAGCAGCAGCAGCAGCAACAGCAGTAGCAGCAGCAGCAGCAGCAGCAAAGGGCAGAGTGGCAAACAGCAGCAGCAGCAGCAGCAGCAGCAATAGCAGCAGCAGCAGCAACTAGCAGCAGCAGCAGCAGCAGCAGCAGCAGCAGCAGCAGCGATAGTGGCAGTGGAGCTAGTAGAGCAGAGCAGCAATAGCAGCAGCAGCAGCAGAGAGCAATAGAGCAGCAGAGCAGCAATAGAGCAGAGAGCAGTAGCAGCAGTAGTAACAGTGGCAGCAGGGCAAACAGCAGCAGCAGCAGCAGTAATAGCAGCAGCAGCAGTAGCAGCAACAGCAGTAGCAGCAGCAGGAGCAGCAATAGGCAGAGTCAGAGCAGCAGCAGCAGCAGCAGCAGTAAAGTGGCAGCAGTGGCAAATAGTAGCAGTAGCAGCAGCAGCAGTAGCAGCAGCAGCAGCAATAGTGGTAGCAGCAGCAGCAGAGCAGCAGCAGCAACAGCAGCAGCAGCAGCAGTAGCAGTAATAGCGGCAGTAGCAGCAGCAGTAACAGCAGTAACAGTGGTAGTAGCAGCAGCAGAGCAGCAGCAGCAGAACAGTGGTAGCAGCAGTAGCAGAGCAGTAATAGTGGCAGCAGTGGTAAATAGTAGCAGTAGTAGCAGTAGTAGTAGTAATAGTAGTATTAGTAGTAGTAGCTAATAGTAGAGAGTAGTAGTAGTAGCAGTAGCAGCAGCAGCAGCAGTAGCAGTAGCAGCAGTAGAGCAGTAATCAGTGGCAGAGTGGAAATAGTAGTAGTAGAGTAGTAGTAATAGCAGTAGTAGTAGTAGTAATAGAGTAGCAGTAGAGTAGTAGTAGCAGTAGTAGTAGTAGTAGTAATAGTGGCAGTAGTGGTAAATAGTAGTAGCAGTAGTAGTAGTAATAGTAGTAGCAGTAGCAGTAGCAATAGCAGCAGTAGTAGTAGCAGCAGCAGCAGCAGAACAGTGGCAGCAGTGGCAAATAGAGCAGTAGCAGCAGCAGTAGTAGTAGAATATAGTAGTAGTAGAGTAGAGCAGTAGTAGAGGGCAGTAGCAGTAGCAGCAGTAGAATAGCGGCAGTAGTGGAACCAGCAGCAGTAGTAGTAGCAGTAGAGTAGCATAGCAGTAGAGCAGCAGTAGCAGTAGCAGCAGTAGTAAAGTGGAGCAGCAGTAGTAGCAGCAGCAACAGTGGAGTAGCTTGAAAAGCAGCAGCAGTAGCAGAGCAGCAATAGCAGAGCAGCAGCAGCAGTAGCAGCAGAGCAGAGCAATAGTGGCAGTAGTGGTAAATCAGCAGTAGAGCAGTAGCAGCAGCAGCAGCAGCAGCAACAGCAGCAGCAGCAGCAGCAGCAGCAGCAGCAGCAGCAGAATAGCAGCAGCAGCAGCAGCAGCATAGCAGGCAGCGAGCAACGAGCAGCAGCAGCAGTACAGCAGCAGCAGTAGCAGCACAGCAGCAGACAGCACAGCAGCAGCAGCAGCAGCAGCATAGCAGCAGGCAGCCAGCAGCAGCAATAGCAGCAGCAGCAGCAGCAGCAGAGCAGCCAGCAGCAGCAGTAGCAGCAGCAGTAATAGCAGCAGCAGCAGTAGCAGTAGCAGCAGCAGGCAGCAGCAGCAGCAAAGTGGAGCAGAGTAGTAGCAATAGAGTAGCAGATAGCAGTGGTAAGTAGGGCAGGGAAATAGTAATAGTAGCAGTAGCAGTAGCAGTAATAGTGGTAGTAGGGGAAACAGTAATAGTAGTAGTAGTAGTAGTAGTAATAGTGGAGTAGGGTAAATAGTAAAGTAGTAGTAGTAGTAGTATATAGTGGTAGTAGGGTAAATAGAATAATAGTTAGTATAAACTTCATTAGTAGTAGTAATAGTGGTAGTAGGGGTAAATAGTAGTAGTAGTAGTAATAGTGGTAGTAGGGGTAAATAGTAGTAGTAGTAGTAATAGTGGTAGTATTGGTAAATAGTAGTAGTAGTAGTATAGTGAATAGTGGCAGTAGGCAAGTAGAGTAGAGTAGAATAGTGGTAGTAGAAAGTGGAATAGGGGTAAATAGTAATAGTAGTAGTAGTAATAGTGGTAGTAGGGGTAAATAGTAGTAGTAGTATTAATACTTGTTGTTAATGTTTTATTAGCTCTTGAACAGTTGAAGCCGGACCAGGAGCTGAGGCTCGACCCCCATAGCCTCAAACAGGCGAACACATATGTACATTCTGTGGCTTGATATATCAATTATTGAATTTTAATCTCCTGAGTTGGTATTTTGTATGTTTTGGTCGTATCTCCTCTTTAGTCTGCTCTTCAAGTACTCTCCTGTATGGGGGTCGAGTCACATGACTGATCTCCTCTCTGCCTCCCACATCAAGAAGAGAGCTATTTTTTTTAAGTGTCTTTTGTTATGAAGTTCAAATATTGAGCTTTAATCTTCAGGTCGTGAGAGTAGCCAACAAAAGTGTCTCACTTTGAAAATCTTTAAGTCAACAACAAAGTCATGTTTTATCCGGGGCCGACAGAGGAGCAGCAAAGAGCATTGCTTTTAGTTCTTTGAAGAGCCTTGACAAAGCATTGTTTGCCTTTCCAGCTCTTTGTCAATGTTGAAAACATTTATCTCTGAGCCATGAGGCAGCGGGGCCACCATTCTTTGTTGACCTTGATGTGATCTATAGTTTTATGTGGCTGGACTGGTGAGCTAAGCTGATGACCTCAGTCACATGATGCTGCCTCTTATGTGTGTGTTTCAATCATCTCTTTCCTCCACTCATCAGTAAGTCACCATCAATATCAACTAGCACACGTTGCGTGTGTGGCAGAGAAGAACAAGCTAGCATCCTGTACTAGCTTCAGGAGTTACCAAGTAAGGAACACTAGGGGCAGAAAAGAACAAGCTAGCATCCTGTACTAGCTTCAGGAGTTACCAAGTAAGGAACACTAGGGGCAGAAAAGAACAAGCTAGCATCCTGTACTAGCTTCAAGAGTTACCAAGTAAGGAACACTAAGGGCAGAAAAGAACAAGCTACCATCCTGTACTAGCTTCAAGAGTTACCAAGCAAGGAACACTAGAGGCAGAAAAGAACAAGCTACCATCCTGTACTAGCTTCAAGAGTTACCAAGCAAGGAACACTAGAGGCAGAGAAGAACAAGCTAGCGGCTTGAACTAGCTTCAAGAGTTACCAAGCAAGCAACACTAGAGGCAGAGAAGAACAAGCTAGCGCCTTGAACTAGCTTCCAGACTTTGCCAAGCAAGCAACACTGTAGACATTGATTTCCAGCGTCTTCGACTAGCTCACACAGAGACTTTCCTAACCGACTTTACACTGGTGATGGAAAACGACTTCACACACTCTGCATACGTTGACGTGGTGTAAATTGATTTACCTGAGCTCTGGAAGAACCAAAAGCGAATAATAACATTTCTCTTAAAATTGCCACTGCAGATCATTTCAAGATTTTAGCAAATTATCATAATTATACTCACGATTAAACATCACAGACGGGGCCATGAAAAGATGCGTCAGGGATAGACTTCATTACGAAACATTTCACTCAGGGGTTAATTTTTCTAACAAGATGTGAAAAAGGGCTTGAAAAATGTCACCTTCTGAACGAAAAGTAATGAAATAATGTTATGCTCTGCTACGAATATCTTTGAATAAACCTTCGCTGGGTGGGACTGATTTTCAGTCACCTTAACTAACATTTCCAGTCACCTTAACTAACATTTCCAGTCACCTTAACTAACATTTCCAGTCACCTTAACTAGCAGCATTTCCAGTCACCTTAACTAACATTTCCAGTCACCTTAACTAGCAGCATTTCCAGTCACCTTAACTAACATTTCCAGTCACCTTACCTAGCAGCATTTCCAGTCACCTTAACTAACATTTCCAGTCACCTTAACTAGCAGCATTTCCAGTCACCTTAACTAACATTTCCAGTCACCTTAACTAACATTTCCAGTCACCATAACTAGCAGCATTTCCAGTCACCTTAACTAACATTTCCAGTCACCTTTCCTAACATTTCCAGTCACCTTAACTAACATTTCCAGTCACCTTTACTAAAATTTCCAGTCACCTTAACTAACATTTCCAGCCACCTTAACTAACATTTCCAGTCACCTTAACTAACATTTCCAGTCACCTTAACTAACATTTCCAGTCACTTTACCTAACATTTCCAGTCACCTTAACTAACATTTCCAGTCACTTTACCTAACATTTCCAGTCACCTTAACTAACATTTCCAGTCACTTTACCTAACATTTCCAGTCACCTTAACTAACATTTCCAGTCACTTTACCTAACATTTCCAGTCACCTTAACTAACATTTCCAGTCACTTTACCTAACATTTCCAGTCACCTTAACTAACATTTCCAGTCACTTTACCTAACATTTCCAGCCACCATAACTAACATTTCTAGTCACCTTAACTAACATTTCCAGCCACCATAACTAAAATTTCCAGTCACCTTAACTAACATTTCCAGCCACCATAACTAAAATTTCCAGTCACCTTAACTAACATTTCCAGTCACCTTAACTAACATTTCCAGTCACCTTAACTAACATTTCCAGTCACCTTAACTAACATTTCCAGCCACCATAACTAACATTTCTAGTCACCTTAACTAACATTTCCAGCCACCATAACTAAAATTTCCAGTCACCTTAACTAACATTTCCAGCCACCATAACTAAAATTTCAAGTCACCTTAACTAAAATTTCCAGTCACCTTAACTAACATTTCCAGTCACCTTAACTAACATTTCCAGTCACCTTAACTAACATTTCCAGTCACCTTAACTAACATTTCCAGCCACCATAACTAACATTTCTAGTCACCTTAACTAACATTTCCAGCCACCATAACTAAAATATCCAGTCACCTTAACTAACATTTCCAGCCACCATAACTAAAATTTCCAGTCACCTTAACTAAAATTTCCAGTCACCTTAACTAAAATTTCCAGTCACCTTAACTAACATTTCCAGTCACCTTAACTAAAATTTCCAGTCACCTTAACTAACATTTCCAGTCACCTTAACTAACATTTCCAGCCACCTTAACTAACATTTCCAGTCACCTTAACTAACAATTCCAGTCACCTTAACTAATATTTCCAGTCACCTTAAATAACATTTCCAGTCACCTTAAATAACATTTCCAGTCATCTTAACTAACATTTCCAGTCACCTTAACTAACATTTCCGGTCACTCTAACTAACATTTCCAGTCACCTTAACTAACAATTCCAGTCACCTTAACTAATATTTCCAGTCACCTTAATTAACATTTCCAGTCACCTTAACTAACATTTCCAGTCACCTTAACTAACATTTCCAGTCACCTTAACTAACATTTCCAGTCACCTTAACTAGCAGCATTACCAGCCACTTTAACTACACTCATAAGCAAAGATTTCAGAAACTTTCAGTGACCCTTAGAGCAGAACTGTTTTCCATCCTTAGAGCTCTGTGGTAGAGCAAGACAGTGTCAACAGCTCTGTGGTACAGCAAGACAGTGTCAACAGCTCTGTGGTACAGCAAGACAGTGTCAACAGCTCTGTGGTAGAGCAAGACAGTGTCAACAGCTCTGTGGTACAGCAAGAGTGTCAACAGCTCTGTGGTAGAGCAAGACAGTGTCAACAGCTCTGTGGTACAGCAAGGCAGTGTCAACAGCTCTGTGGTAGAGCAAGACAGTGTCAACAGCTCTGTGGTACAGCAAGACAGTGTCAACAGCTCTGTGGTAGAGCAAGACAGTGTCAACAGCTCTGTGGCTGTACTTAGTCTTACATACCTTTGTAAAAGGGCAATTTATTTCTCAGTGACAAGGAGAAAAGGGAGTTTCCGGAAGACTGGTTCCAGATACCTTGAGGCAGTTCGTCTTCCAGGCACTGCTGGAAGGCTCTGATGTCTTCCAGACGCTGCTGGAAGACCCTGATGTCTTGCAGGCACTGCTGGAAGGCTCTGATGTCTTCCAGACACTGCTGGAAGGCTCTGGTGTCTTCCAGACACTGCTGGAAGGCTCTGGTGTCTTCCAGACGCTGCTGGAAGACCCTGATGTCTTCCAGGCACTGCTGGAAGGCTCTGATGTCTTCCAGACACTGCCGAAAGACCCTGATGTCTTCCAGACACTGCTGGAAGGCTCTGGTGTCTTCCAGACACTGCTGGAAGACTGATGTCTTTCAGACACTGCTGAAAAATCACAAGGTCTTTCAGACACTGCTGGAAGACTCCGATGTCTTCCAGACGCTGCTGGAAGCCTCTGACGTCTTCCAGACACTGCTGGAAGACTCTTATGTCTTCCAGACCTAGACCTAGTAACTAGGTCTAGTTCCTAGACCTAGTTCCTAGGCCTTTTGTGTATCCATATGTTCTTGCGCTACCATGCACAGGATGGATATAAGGTGCTGTTACGGGTATACCCTTGACCAGTATTTTATATTGTGTATTTTTATCATAATGGTATATTGGAGATATTTCCGTTATTAGCTAAAACGAAAATGTCTTACTTTATACTATTATTTGATTTAGCTATGTTGTAGGTAGGATGTTACATTTTACTGTGGTGTTCATGTAGTGGGAGACCACTAGTCATACTGCCGCTTACCTGTTTAGGTAGTGGCCGGTCTCCCCTCCCTCAGTCACGTGACCTACATGACGTCGTTTCACCAAACATCGACGATCGTCAGTAGGTTCACACACCCTCTCCCAACAGGGAGTAGGTTCACACACCCTCTCCCAACAGGGAGTAGGTTCACACATCCACTCCTGACCAGGAGTAGGTTCACTGACTTTCACAAGAGTAGTCATACGCTCTTTGGAGTAGCCTTGGGAAGTTATTCCACCTTTAAGAGGGTTTGTTAAGTCTCTAGTATGGTTTGCAAATTGTCTATTCATCCACGACTTAGGGTGATAGCTTGTATTAGCAGAGCTTTGGTCAGTTTTCTGATTTATTGTCTCAATAAAATGTATTTGATGTTTCAATTGATATTTTATACTTCTCTGCCTTTATTGAGGCATTGGTCTCAGTTATTGTATGGCGAAACGTTGTTGTGAAATATTGTTTGTATGAAGCTCGTGTCATTTAGTATGAATATGGTACAGAGACAAGTAAAGTCATATATCGACTGTTTTCGAATAAAGTGTATCATGATGTATTACACTGCAAGAGAGATAACTTTATACCATACACTGAATAATTGTCTGAATTCTTTTATATTAAATTTCTCAAATTTTACTTGCTTGGGTCAATCTCCTAAAAATTATCCTAATACTATAATGATTTTCTCTAACGATGAAACAATCAAACCTTTATTTAAATATCTTGTTACGACGGGCCAAAACAGGCCCATAGATGAAGCCCTGATCGTAACAGGTGCACAATAAACTATCTATTTCGGTAGCAAAATCTAATCTCTAAATCGAAACGTATCGTCTGCGTAGCAGGCTTCTTCAGTGGAAGACTGAGTTTTTTTTATTACTGGAGACCGTGGAAGAAGTGGAGAAATAATTGATAGCAGGTGTTCAGTCTAAACAAAGTATTAATTTAACCTGCGTCTAGTGGAGGGCCCCGCCCACTTGTGACACCATCTTCAACTGCTGCACTTCACTTCTGGATCCATGTTGTAAGTCTTCATCACCCTTTTGCCTCTGCTTAAGATTGAGGGACTGACTACCTTCAACTAAGGGTGGGGGACTGATTACCTTCAATCAAGACTGAGGGACAGACCACCGTCAATCAAGACCGAGGGACTGACCACCTTCAATCACACACACAGTACCGGAGGTTCGACCCACCGTCCGGTACTCCCGGTCTGGTCGCCGATCACCCAGGCTGTTAGTGCCCACCGCTTGCATTAAAATAACAAGGAAAGCACTATACCTGTAAGGGGGGATCATACAGACCCCAAGAGAACAGAAGGTAATCACATCTGACCTGAGGGAGGGATACCTCCAATTCCTCGAATTACGAACTTTAAGCACTAAGGTAACCTCCTTTAAAGGGAGCAAGAGATATAGCTCAACCAATATGGCCTCATAACCAGCTGAGAGGCCATGAGAGGAGATGAGTGGGTCATTAGAAGGCGCAGTAAGAGGTGAATCTTAAGTGGTTATGAGGTAGTCTGAGAACTATCCTTTATCTTCAAGCGTATTGAGGTACTTGTGTGTTATATCTTTACAGGGGATATATACCTGGTGTATCTCTCTGCATATATACACCAGGAGGTGTGTATGTCTCAGTGTATATACACTGAGAGGCGTGTCTCTCTCAGTGTATATAAACTCAGAGGGTCGTGTATACATGTCTGGAAAAACTGCTCGTCTGTACGGCAAAACGTTTAGGAAGATGCCTGACTAAGCCACATGTGTCTCATTAGGTAAATGTGTCCCCACAAGTCACTGAGTCCCCACAAGTCACCGAGTCCCCACAAGTCACCGAGCCCCCACAAGTCACCGAGTCCCCACAAGTCACCGAGTCCCCACAAGTCACCGAGTCCCCACAAGTCAGCGCACCTCCACTGCTTCACACTACTGTCAACAAGTGTTGTAATCTTCCCTCACTACCTTCTCACCAGATCATCACTACCTTCTCACCAGATCATCACAACTTCTCACCAGATCATCACAACTTCTCACCAATTATCAACAATAATTCATCACTACTCCTTACTTCTCTTCTTAGCGTTCGTTTACTTTATTCCATTCATTCCTCTCTTACACTCTCCTTCACGTTGGCTCCTAATTCCTGATACATAATAAAACTCTGGTTACCATCTTCTAATTTACCCTAAAAAAAATCAATTTTCTAGCATCAATTTCCCCTCAAGAGGATCCCGGTTCTGCCCTTATTCCGTGCAACTATTTCTCACTATATGTGTTTCTCACTATATGTGTTTCTCACTATATGTGTTTCTCACTGTATGTGTTTCTCAGTATATATGTGTTTCTCACTATATGTGTTTCTCAGTATATATGTGTTTCTCACTATATGTGTTTCTCACTGTATGTGTTTCTCAGTATATATGTGTTTCTCACTATATGTGTTTCTCAGCATATATGTGTTTCTCAGTATATATGTATTTCTCACTATATATGTGTTTCTCACTATATGTGTTTCTCAGCATATATGTGTTTCTCAGTATATATGTGTTTCTCACTATATATGTATACAAAGCTTCACCTACCATGATAGTTTGTCTTGTTTATTGTTTAAGTTATTAAAATCTTCTTGACTGGTGATGCACTGGTGACATGTAGCCTTAATGACCCTCGTGTGGTAGATAGACTTGAACCCTGACACGCCAAATAATTTGGCAGATGTAAAAACTAGGGTTTTATTTATGCCCAGCCAAGTCATACATTATTATTATTATTATTAGAATTATTATTGTTATTTCTATTATTATTATTATAATTGTTATTGTTATTATTATAATTGTTATTGTTATTATTATTATTATTATTATTATTATTATTATTATTATTATTAACACTACTACTATAATTTTCGAGAGTGCTAAACTGGTATGTGTCATACCCCACCTGGACAACACAAGATTATCAGCTTTGAGGAAGAGGAGATCAGCTCCAACTCCTTGGATCACAGCATCAATGCATTCCTGTTGCAAATTGTAGGTGACGCAGCACCTTCACCGTCCTTCACTCTCCTATAACATATTTAGAATATGATATATATATATATATATATATATATATATATATATATATATATATATATATATATATATATATATATATATATATATATATATATATATATATATATATATATATATATATATATATATATATATATATATATATATATATATATATACGATATTATATATATATATATATATATATATATATATATATATATATATATATATATATATATATATATATATATTATATATTTTTTGACACTGAGAGAACTTTATAAACTTAAACTTCAAAAATACTGTGGGAGTTTCTGTGTTTTACGTTGTAGTAATTAGGTTCGTATCACTGGTGTTGCTGCAGTGTTAACCAGATCACTGGTGTTGCTGCAGTGTTAATCAGATCACTGGTGTTGCTGCAGTGTTAATCAGATCACTGGTGTTGCTGCAGTGTTAATCAGATCACTGGTGTTGCTGCAGTGTTAATCAGATCACTGGTGTTGCTGCAGTGTTAATCAGATCACTGGTGTTGCTGTAGTGTTAATCAGATCACTGGTGTTACTGCAGTGTTAACCAGATCACTGGTGTTACTGCAGTGTTAATCAGATCACTGGTGTTGCTGCAGTGTTAATCAGATCACTGGTGTTGCTGCAGTGTTAATCAGATCACTGGTGTTACTGCAGTGTTAATCAGATCACTAGTGTTGATACAGTGTTAAACAAATCACTAGTGTTGCTGCAGTGTTAACTAGATCACTGGTGTTGCTGCAGTGTTAATCAGATCACTGGTGTTGCTGCAGTGTTAATCAGATCACTGGTGTTGCTGCAGTGTTAATCAGATCACTGGTGTTGATGTAGTGTTAATCAGATCACTAGTGTTGCTGCAGTGTTAATCAGATCACTAGTGTTGCTGCAGTGTTAATCAGATCACTAGTGTTACTGCAGTGTTAATCAGATCACTGGTGTTGCTGCAGTGTTAATCAGATCACTGGTGTTGCTGCAGTGTTAATCAGATCATTGGTGTTGCTGCAGTGTTAATCAGATCACTGGTGTTGCTGCAGTGTTAATCAGATCACTGGTGTTGCTGCAGTGTTAATCAGATCACTGGTGTTGCTGCTGTGTTAACAAGTTCTGCCTCACAAGAAGGTCCTGTCTCTGCAACAGCTAACGGGGGCCAGGAGCAGTAACTCGACCTCTGCAACCACATATAGGTGAGTACACGGAGGGGCGTGAAGGGGGATCGATCCCCGCCTCACAGTGAAAAGAAATGTCCTGTCTTCAGTTTCTTACTGTCGTAAATTTACAAAACCTTTACGAAGGATCAGCACTGCTGGTGGTACAAGACCCTCGACTACCTGTTACATTTATCACTTCATAGAAATCAATAATGTCGTGGCTCGAACAATTCACTGGAACTTGTGATGGTATTTTGCTATGAGCTGAGGCATTGTCAAGTCAGAACTAAGCGAGGAAAGACTGAGAAGGTCGGAAGGCAGGTTGGGATGATTCAGGGAGGGAGGGGGAGAAGAAAGTGGTAGTAGTATTAGCAGCAGTAGTAGTAATAGTAGTAGTAGCAGTAGTAGTAATAGTAGTAGTAGCAGTAGTAGTAATTATAGCAGCAGGATTAGTAATGCTAATAGCAATAGTAGTAATTGTAGCAGCAGTAGTACTAATGGTAGCAGCAGCAGTAGTAATAGTAGCAGTAGTAGTAGTAGTAGTAATTATAACAACAGTAGTAGTAATGATAGCAACAGTAGTAGTAATGATATCAATAGAAGTAGTAGTAGTAATAGTAGCAACAGTAGTAGTAGTAACAACAGTAGCACTACAATCGGTATGGAGTCGACCTGCTACTCACTACATCTCAGAGAAAGGTAAACACAGTGTTAATCAATCCTCTTCCTTTGCTTCTATACATTATTATATCTTATTCTCTTTTGATCTTCCCCTCGACGATGTGTAGGAGATCACACGAAAGCGCTCACCCTCTGAAAAATCTCATTTGTTTTATCTCTAATAACTGAAACATCACTGTGGTCCATCGATGGAGTCCTTGTCAAAGTTATTTCTAAATCTCTGCTTTACTCAAAGCAAACAGAACTTAGTTACGACAGAATGTTTTGAAAATGTAAAGAACTTGCCTTTCCTAAATCCACGTCGCAAAACGATTAATCTAAATGGCTGTTGCGCCGTTTTCATGAATTTCAACGACCTGTGATCTCTAAAAATGGATCGTGAAAGCTGAAAAAATAAAAGAGAATAGCCTTTTAGCGTATATCCCGCGTTAAATATATCTCTGGGGCAAGCTGGCTGTCCCCAGTAACAAGCTTCACCATTGCAATGCTCTGTTCTGGATGGTACAGATATACTCACAACTCACTCTGTGCAAATGGACTAGCCATGCAAATGCAGACTGTGTGTTTATTGTATACCATAAACTACTCGACTTCCTCTAATACACCCACTCAATACGCTCAGATTGTTATGTTTCTCTTTGCAGTTTAGGGAGAAACTCATGTCCTCATGATGTTGATGTCAGTAGAGGTATATGGGATGTCACTTCAAGCTCTCACGTCACCAAATGTCCATTATGGTTCACAACAAGTGTATGAGGCATTGAAAAAGGATTTGCATACCAGTTAGGCTGACGTGTAGTCGTGTTGTTGTGATTTTAAACCCGGAAATTTTTAACCAATGAAGCGATTCCAATTCGCTTTATTTGAGGCAGTATGGCCTAGAAAATGACAAGGATTGGGATTGGAGGGACTGGGGAAGGACAGACCAGTAAACAAAGATTGGGATTCGAGGGACTGGGGAAGGAGAGAACAGTAAACAAAGTTGTAGGGAGACAGGAAAGGCACGACAGATTTAGTGACCTGACCACTTTAAGTGGGTTTTAATTGAGTGGTTTGTGTCACACAGTCTTGAATATTCCCCTTAATTTGCAACTCCTAGAGAATGTAAACACCTGAATAAACACCTGAAACAACATTATATACCACTGAAAATTTAATTTAATAACTCACAGTTTAATTTGAACTCATAAATATGTCAGCCTAGTGATTCAGGTCATTAATTCTATGGTTTCTGCAGCTTATATAGACCTGGAAAATGTGTAACCTATATCTTGAAACTAGACAAAACAATGAACGAGGATTCGAACTGTGGCACTTAGCAGACCCAACACTGTACCAATGTCTTGGTGTTTCGACCTTAGGGTCTTAGGGAATCCCTTGCTTGTTTCTTAGTAAGTTAGGGACTTAAAAAAATAACTAGAGTCTATTAGTAAGTCGCTACATCACTAGCTTGTCTCTTCGTAACTTAGGAAATTGTTGAATGATATGTATCGTGGCGGAGATGTGGAAAATAATCAACGTGATTATTATCATTTACCAGATGGGATATAAGTCCCTATCCTCTAATTACTGTTCCAACAGCCTTTAGAATTATCCTCACCCAAACCACTCTGCTGATTGTCTCCCCATTAAATTTGCTGTCAAGAAGAGCAGTAACAAGAACAACAACAACAAAAGCAAGAGCAACAACAATAAAAAGCAACGGCAATTGCAACAGCAGCAGAAGCAATAACAACAGACCCATCAACAGAAACAACAACAGTAACAACAGAACAGTGAGAACATCATTCACACTGTCAGGCACTGCAACACAACAGTATCTAGATACAGAGGACAATATTCTCGCTTCTACTACCTGGCATCGCTTCTTCTATCATCTTCAGAATTTTCTACATCTCATTTTTGGCTGTATTTAAATCTACATTCCCATGATTCAGCTTCACATTGTTCCAGATTACGGAGCTGAGGGACTGACCACCTCGAAACTACTTCGTGGAGGGTGATGGACTGATTCCATCATCTTTACATGTGCATTGCTTTTGTTGCCTCCTCCGTATTCGACTCAAGAAGCCTTCCGTGTAGGCGAAGAGTGTCGGAATGAAGATACCTAACTGTTACTTAACAACTAAAGCCTCACACACAAAAGTAAACATTAACAATACGAGCATTATTAACACATCATTCTTACCAATCAAGAACGAATCACCAGCCCATCAGATTGCTAAACAATCAACCAACACCGCCTCATAATTCTTACCAATCAAGAACGAATCACCAGCCCATCAGGATGCTAAACAATCAACCAACACCGCCTCATCAATCACTAACTGATCAGGGCGCTAAACACACCGTCATTATCATCCAGTTCACTGATAGGATTACTTTTTTGTGTATTTTTTGCCTCTGGTTGAGGTGAGGTGTATGGACTGGCGGAGATGGTGAGTAATATCACCTATTACCAGCCAGAATATCGCTTCAAGCGCTGCGAATATTACCGCCACATAAATTCCAAGTTTGAAATTGGCAGCAGTGGGTGATATATGTGTGAACTGCGGATATTGGAGATGCAGTGGAGGTTATAGTGGTACTGCAGTGGAGGTTATAGTGGTACTGCAGTGGAGGTTATAGTGGTACTGTAGTGGAGGTTATAGTGGTACTGCAGTGGAGGTTATGCTGGTGGTGGTGTGTGTGGTGGTGCAGTGGAGGTTATAGTGGTACTGTAGTGGAGGTTATGCTGGTGGTGGTGTGTGTGGTGGTGCAGTGGAGGTTATAGTGGTACTGTAGTGGAGGTTATGCTGGTGGTGGTGTGTGTGGTGGTGCAGTGGAGGTTATAGTGGTACTGCAGTGGAGGTTATGCTGGTGGTGGTGTGTGTGGTGGTGCAGTGGAGGTTATAGTGGTACTGCAGTGGAGGTTATGGTGGTGGTGGTGTGTGTGGTGGTGCAGTGGAGGTTATAGTGGTACTGCAGTGGAGGTTATGGTGGTGGTGGTGTGTGTGGTGGTGCAGTGGAGGTTATAGTGGTACTGCAGTGGAGGTTATGGTGGTGGTGGTGTGTGTGGTGGTGCAGTGGAGGTTATAGTGGTACTGCAGTGGAGGTTATGGTGGTGGTGGTGTGTGTGGTGGTGCAGTGGAGGTTATAGTGGTACTGCAGTGGAGGTTATGGTGGTGGTGGTGTGTGTGGTGGTGCAGTGGAGGTTATAGTGGTACTGTAGTGGAGGTTATGGTGGTGGTGGTGTGTGGTGGTGCAGTGGAGGTTATAGTGGTACTGTAGTGGAGGTTATGCTGGTGGTGGTGTGTGTGGTGGTGCAGTGGAGGTTATAGTGGTACTGTAGTGGAGGTTATGGTGGTGGTGGTGTGTGGTGGTGCAGTGGAGGTTATAGTGGTACTGCAGTGGAGGTTATGGTGGTGGTGGTGTGTGTGGTGGTGGTGTGTGTGGTGGTGGTGCAGTGGAGGTTATAGTGGTACTGCAGTGGAGGTTATGGTGGTGGTGGTGTGGTGGTGGTGCAGTGGAGGTTATAGTGGTACTGCAGTGGAGGTTATGGTGGTGGTGGTGTGTGTGGTGGTGGTGTGTGTGGTGGTGGTGCAGTGGAGGTTATAGGGTGGTGGTGTGTGGTGATGGTGCAGTGGAGGTTATGGTGAGGGTGGTGTGGTGGTGATGGTGCAGTGGAGGTTTGGGTGGTGGTGTGTGTGGTGGTGGTGTGTGTGGTGGTGGTGCAGTGGAGGTTATAGTGGTACTGCAGTGGAGGTTATGGTGGTGGTGGTGTGTGTGGTGGTGGTGTGTGTGGTGGTGGTGCAGTGGAGGTTATGGTGGTGGTGGTGTGTGTGGTGATGGTGCAGTGGAGGTTATGGTGATGGTGGTGTGTGTGGTGGTGGTGCAGTGGAGGTTATGGTGGTGGTGGTGTGTGTGGTGGTGGTGCAGTGGAGGTTATGGTGGTGGTGGTGTGTGTGGTGGTGGTGCAGTGGAGGTTATGGTGGTGGTGGTGAATTAAGGACTCTTACAAATGAATGATACAAAGCTCTTACCAGAGGTCAAAGCAACGCTCTTACCAGAGGTCAAAGCAACGCTCTTACCAGAGGTCAAAGCAACGCTCTTACCAGAGGTCAAAGCAACGCTCTTACCAGAGGTCAAGAGCTCTTCAGAGGTCAAAGCAACGCTCTTACCAGAGGTCAAAGCAACGCTCTTACCAGAGGTCAAAGCAAGCTCTTACCAGAGGTCAGAAGCTCCAAGAGGTCAAGCAGCTCTTACCAGAGGTCAAAGCAACCCAGTCCAGTTACCAGAGGTCAAAGCAACGCTCTTACCAGAGGTCAAAGCAAAGCTCTTACCAGAGGTCAAGCAAAGCTCTTACCAGAGGTCAAAGCAACGCTCTTACCAGGTCAGCAACGCTCTTACCAGAGGTCAAGCAAGCTCTTACCAGAGGTCAGCAAGCTCTTACCAGAGGTCAAAGCAAAGCTCTTACCAGAGGTCAAAGCAAAGCTCTTACCAGAGGTCAAGCAAGTTTACAGAGGTCAAGCAAAGCTCTTACCAGAGGTCAAAGCAACGCTCTTACCAGAGGTCAAAAGCTCTACGAGTCAACAAGCTCTTACCAAGGTCAAGCAACGTCTTACCAGAGGTCAAGCAGTCTTACCAGAGGTCAAACACTCTTCAGAGGTCAAAGCAACGCTCTTACCAGAGGTCAAGCAAGCTCTTACCAGAGGTCAAAGCAAGCTCTTACCAGAGGTCAAAGCAACGCTCTTACCAGAGGTCAAAGCAACGCTCTTACCAGAGGTCAAGCAAGCCTTACCAGAGGTCAAAGCAACGCTCTTACCAGAGTTCAAGCAACGCTCTACCAGAGGTCAAGCAAGCTCTTACCAGAGGTCAAAGCAACGCTTTAAGAGGTCAGCAACGCTCTTAGGCCAGAGGTCAAGCAACGCTCTTACCAGAGGTCAAAGCAAGCTCTTACCAGAGGTCAAAGCAACGCTCTTACCAGAGGTAAAGCAAGCTCTTACCAGAGGTCAAAGCAACGCTCTTACCAGAGGTCAAGCAACGCTCTTACCAGAGGTCAAGCAACGCTCTTACCAGAGGTCAAAGAACGCTCTTACCAGAGGTCAAGCAACGCTCTTACCAGAGGTCAAGCAACGCTCTTACCAGAGGTCAAAGCAACGCTCTTACCAGAGGTCAAGCAACGCTCTTACCAGAGGTCAAACAACGCTTTACCAGAGGTCAAGCAACGCTCTTACCAGAGGTCAAAGCAAGCTCTTACCAGAGGTCAAACAACGCTCTTACCAGAGGTCAAGCAACGCTCTTACCAGAGGTCAAAGCAACGCTCTTACCAGAGGTCAAAGCAACGCTCTTACCAGAGGTCAAGCAACGCTCTTACCACAGAGGTCAAAGCAACGCTCTTACCAGAGGTCAAAGCAACGCTCTTACCAGAGGTCAAAGCAAAGCTCTTACCAGAGGTCAAAGCAACGCTCTTACCAGAGGTCAAGCAACGCTCTTACCAGAGGTCAAAGCAATCTACCAGAGGTCAAGCAACGCTCTTACCAGAGGTCAAAGCAAAGCTCTTACCAGAGGTCAAAGCAACGCTCTTACCAGAGGTCAAAGCAACGCTCTTACCAGAGGTCAAAGCAACGCTCTTACCAGAGGTCAAAGCAACGCTCTTACCAGAGGTCAAAGCAACGCTCTTACCAGAGGTCAAAGCAACGCTCTTACCAGAGGTCAAAGCAACGCTCTTACCAGAGGTCAAAGCAACGCTCTTACCAGAGGTCAAAGCAACGCTCTTACCAGAGGTCAAAGCAACGCTCTTACCAGAGGTCAAAGCAACGCTCTTACCAGAGGTCAAAGCAACGCTCTTACCAGAGGTCAAAGCAACGCTCTTACCAGAGGTCAAAGCAAAGCTCTTACCAGAGGTCAAAGCAACGCTCTTACCACAGAAGTCAAAGCAAAGCTCTTACCAGAGGTCAAAGCAACGCTCTTACCAGAGGTCAAAGCAACGCTCTTACCAGAGGTCAAAGCAACGCTCTTACCAGAGGTCAAAGCAACGCTCTTACCAGAGGTCAAAGCAACGCTCTCAGCCACAAACTCTTGTCAACACAAACTTCTCTTCTTCTCCAGTCTTCCTCCTCTTCCTCTCTTCGTTTCTCATCTCCCTCTCATCATCATACTCTCCCTCATTATCTCCGGCTCTCATAATCTCCCTCCAACACTATATATATATATATATATATATATATATATATATATATATATATATATATATATATATATATTATAAAATAATACATACAGGAGCTTGAAATTAGGTAACATACGAGTCGTAATTACTGACGTAATTGATAACTGCATAATAACCCGTCGTATGTTATTATATGTTATTCCAAGTGCCAGTTTCCCCCCGCAGTATTTTTGCGTGTATAGTGTCATGCAAGTTGCCCACCCTCTGCCCACCCCACTGCCCACCCGACAGCCCACCCCACTAAACACCCCACTGCCCACCACCAACTCCCTGTAATTTTCCACTATTTGTGAAGAAACACGAAAAGATATATATATATATATTAAACATTATCTCTCAGTCCACAGTAGGATTCGAACCTACACACTGCATCAAAGTACACAGTACCTAAGCACCAGCATGTACGTGCCTTCAGTGCCCCAGCATGTACGTGCCTTCAGTGCCCCAGCATGTACGTGCCTTCAGTGCCCCAGCATGTACGTGCCTTCAGTGCCCCAGCATGCACGTACAGACATGTCTCGCTCCCTGCCGGCATTTCAGATTGAAGAATTCCTTCATTTGCCGTGTGCAGTGGTCCACTGAAGTCAGCGTCTTGCCCTTCCATGGTCCACTGAAGTCAGCGTCTTGCCCTTCCATGGTCCACTGAAGTCAGTGTCTTGCCCTTCCATGGTCCACTGAAGTCAGCGTCTTGCCCTTCCATGGTCCACTGAAGTCAGCGTCTTGCCCTTCCATGGTCCACTGAAGTCAGCGTCTTGCCCTTCCATGGTCCACTGAAGTCAGCGTCTTGCCCTTCCATCACTCTCCTCTACGCTCTCCTGGTTAGGTTATCTTTATTCCCAAATGTTTCGCCCACACAGTGGGCTTCTTCAGTCCTGACGTACGTACTCTTCAAACTGTGTAGGACTCAGATCTGGTCCAACCAGCATTATTAGAGAATTAGTTTTAATGATATTGAGATTTATATTGGTTAAAAAATTACTTTAATTTACAATACAAATGCTAAATTTTGTGATTTTTAATGACCTTTTCGAGTTTTTTTGTAATTTTTTTAGCAGACTTTCATGCCTGTTCTTGAAGCTGTGTAGATATTAGAATGCTTGACTTAAAGGGGGTCACAGACCCCCCCCTTGTCAGGTGACACAGCCACATTGGGATAAAATACAGGAAATTAAAAAAAAAATCCCCCTATTTTTTGGTAATGCTCTTTTTAGAAAACTCTTCTTTATAAAAACTCTTTTTAAAACTCCTTTTAAAAACTCTCCGCTAAAACTATTTTTGTGTCTTAAATGATGAGAGGAAAAAAACCAGGTCCATGGCTTCATTCTGAACTGGCTTTGCTATATTCAGATTTTGAAGTGAATTTGCATTTCAGCGATAATCCATGAAGCGAGGGCTCTCACTGAGAGCTCTTAATGAGAGCTCTTAATGAGAGCTCTAATGAGAGCTCTAATGAGAGCTCTCAGTGAGCGCTCTTACACACCTCAGCCTCACAATGACAAATGCAATTAACATCATTTACATAACCATTCTGTAATGAACTTACATTATTACCTTTCACTACACACTTACACTACACACTTACACTACACACTCACACTTACACTACACACTCACACTTACACTACACACTTACACTAGACACTTACACTACACACTCACACTTACACTACACACTTACACTTACACTACACACTCACACTTACACTACACACTTGCACTTACACTACACACTTACACTAGACACTTACACTACACACTCACACTTACACTACACACTTACACTTACACTATACACTTACACTCACACTACACACTTACACTCACACACACTACACACACTCATACTACACACTTACACTCACACTACACACTTACACTCACACTACACACTTACACTACACACTCACACTTACACTACACACTTACACTCACACTACACACTTACACTCACACACACACTTACACTCACACACACTACACACACTCACACTACACACTTACACTACACACTTACACTACACACTCACACTTACACTACACACTTACACTTACACTACACACTTACACTTACACTACACACTTACACTCACACTACACACTTACACTACACACTTACACTACACACTTACACTCACACTACACACTTACACTACACACTCACACTTACACTACACACTTACACTCACACTACACACTTACACTCACACACACACTTACACTCACACACACTACACACACTCACACTACACACTTACACTACACACTTACACTACACACACACACTTACACTCACACACACTACACACACTCACACTACACACTTACACTACACACTTACACTACACACTCACACTTACACTACACACTTACACTTACACTACACACTTACACTACACACTCACACTTACACTACACTTACACTACACTACACACTTACACTACACACTCACACTTACACTATAGACTTACACTTACACTACACACTTACACTTACACTACACACTTACACTCACAGTACACACTTACACTCACACACACACTACACACACTCACACTACACACTTACACTTACACTACACACTTACACTTACACTACACACTTACACTCACAGTACACACTTACACTCACACTACACTACATCACACTACCACACTACACTTACACCTACACTCACACTTACTCCACACTACACACTTACACTACACCACACTTCACTACACACTTACACTACACACTTACACTACACACTTACACTCACACTAAACACTTACACTCACACTACACACTTACACTCACACTTAAACTCACACTACACACTTACACTACACACTTACACTCATTTCACACTTACACTACACACTTACACTCACACTACACACTTACACTCACACTACACACTTACACTTACACTACACACTTGCACTCTAATTACTTTGTCCAGTATTTTAATTACACACACACACATACACAAGTTCGATTCACACACGGTAACATTACGAAGTGTTCACTCTACACACACACGGAAATACAACTATTGCCTAGTGTCTAATCGACATAAGTGCCTAGGACATACAGAACGTGCTACACTAACACGGAAATATAAATAGTGTTAATATAGTGTATAATATATAAAATAAATTATATATATATATATATATATATATATATATATATATATATATATATATATATATATATATTATATTCCTTTTTCATCTCCATGACCTCTCTCTCTCTCTCTCTCTCTCTCTCTCTCTCTCTCTCTCTCTCTCTCTCTCTTCTTCCTCTCTTCCTCCTCTCTTCTCTCTCTCTTCCTCTTCCTATACCTCTTCCTAAACTCCTTCCTCTTCCTCTCTATTTCTCAAAATTACTCTGCCAAGTCTCTCTTCTCTCCTCCTCCTCCTCACCTCCTTCACTCAACATCATAATAATAATAATAATAATAAGTAACAAAATAGAGAAAAACGACGACAATAAATAAAGAACAAAATAAAGAATAAGAACTAAAAAAAAAAGATGAATAACGAAAAAAATTAAAGAATGTCAAATCGTAGCAGAATTTTTCTTTTTAATAAGACTTTGAGAATTAGAAAGTGAGAAGAGGCGTCAGGAGAGATGATAAAGTGTAGAGACAAATAAAGGAGCAGATGTGAGAGATGAGAGACATTAACCAGGATAATGTACAATATTTATCACCGACATTCAACCCAGATCGACGCAAATTTAAAAAAAATATATAAATAGCAAATTTGCATTTTTCTCTCTGGTGATCTGACAGTGAAAAAAAAATGGGTCAAAAATGTCGTCCTAATTTTCCAATGTCTTTTTTATTTACCCCGTCCGGGTAATCCAGAGTTCAGAGAACCCGGGGGTAAATTACCCGGGGGGGGGGGGGTAAATTACCCCAAATGGATAAAAAAAAAATGAAAATCTCGGGATTAATAGTCTCAATAAATGCATTAATAAAATTACACAAAATTCTTTTATCTAATAAGCGAGGCAAATTATTTTATATATATATATATATATATATATATATATATATATATAAAATGGGGTCCTCCTCTGGTGTAAATTGTGGGTCCCATAGCCTCGGAGAAGTTGATAAAAAGGCTTCAAGGAAGAATATTTAGATGTCTTTCTGAAGCCATTTGAATATTCCACTTCCCCTACCACCCCATCTTTTATTACATATATATAAAAACCATTCGTCTCCATTCCCTCCTATCTAACACGCTCACACATGCTTGCTGGAAGTCCAAGCCCCTCGTCCACAAAACCTCCTTTACCCCCTCCCTCCAACCTTTTCTAGGACGACCCCTACCCCGCCTTCCTTCCCCTACAGATTTATACGCTCTCCAAGTCATTCTACTTTGATCCATTCTCTCTAAATGACCAAACCACCTCAACAACCCCTCTTCAGCCCTCTGACAAATACTTTTAGTAACTCCACACCTTCTCCTAATTTCCACATTCCGAATTTTCTGCATAATATTTACATCACACATTGCACTTAGACAGGACATCTCCACTGCCTCCAGCCGCCTCCTCGCTGCAGCATTTGCAACCCATGCTTCACACCCATATAAGAGTGTTGGTACCACTATACTTTCGTACATTCCCTTCTTTGCCTCCATGGATAACGTTTTTTGTCTCCACAGATACCTCAACGCACCACTCACCTTTTTTCCTTCATCAATTCTATAGTTAACCTCATCCTTCATAAACCCATCCGCTGACACGTCAACTCCCAAATATCTGAAAACATTTACTTCTTCCATAATCCCTCTCTCCAATGTGATATCCAATTTTTCTTTATTTAAATCGTTTGTTACCCTCATCACCTTACTCTTATCTATGTTCACTTTCAACTTTCTACCTTTACACACACTCCCAAACTCGTCCACTAACCTTTGCAACTTTTCTTTAGAATCTCCCATAAGCACAGTATCATCAGCAAAAAGTAACTGTGTCAACTCCCATTTTGCATTTAATTCCCCATAATTTAATCCCACCCTTCTCTCCAACACCCTAGCATTTACTTCTTTTACAACCCCATCTATAAATATATTAAACAACCATGGTGACATTACACATCCCTGTCTAAGACCTACTTTTACCGGGAAGTAATCTCCCTCTCTCCTACACACCCTATCCTGAGCCTCACTATCCTCATAAAAACTCTTATGAGTTTGATCCACCCTTGGATCAAACCACCTCTCCCGAGAAGTATTACCATATATCACATTAACCAGCTCTGTCTCATTTTTAATCCCTCTCTCAAAATCTAATTCAAAATACAAATTAGAGATTGGAAATTTGCCTGTGAGATTAAATATTCATTGGGATGAGCTTAATGCTAAGCTCATCCAATTTTACCAACGTCCTGATGAGCTTATGGATTTTTTCTCTCCCACCAAGGCAGGGTGACTAGAGGGAAAGAAGAAACACAGTAACCATCGTTCGTTCAGTTGCTGTCTTGCCACAGATGAATGTCTGTATAACTAGATTTTTTGACTGTGGATCACTGGAGTTCAAGTGATATTGAACACTCGCGTGAGTCTTGCTTGTGAACGTGAAGAACAGTCTACCTCTAGAACGTGAAGAACAGTCTACCTCCAGAATGTGAAGAACAGTCTACCTCCAGAACGTGAAGAACAGTCTACCTCCAGAACGTGAAGAACAGTCTACCTTCAGAACGTGAAGAACAGTCTACCTCTAGAACGTGATGAACAGTCTACCTCCAGAACGTGAAGAACAGTCTACCTCTAGAACGTGATGAACAGTCCACCTCTAGAACGTGAAGAACAGTCTACCTCCAGAACGTGAAGAACATGAAGAATAATCTAACCAGAGAACATGTAGAACAGTCCAATTTTGAGTACACGAAGAGCAACAGACTACCTCTGAGGACACGGATGTACAGATTACCTTTGAGTACATGAATGTACTGACTACCTCTGAGTACTAAAGACTACCCCTGAGTACTAAAGACTACCTCTGAGTACTAAAGACTACCCCTGAGTACTAAAGACTACCCCTGAGTACTAAAGACTACCCCTGAGTACTAAAGACTACCCCTGAGTACTAAAGACTATCCCTGAGTAATAAAGACTACCCCTGAGTACTAAAGACTACCCTGGTCAAGTCCGAGTACTAAAGACTACCCTGAGTACTAAAGACTCCCCTGAGTACTAAAGACTACCCCTGAGTACTAAAGACTACCCTGAGTACTAAAGACTACCCTGGTACTAAAGACTACCCTGAGTACTAAAGACTACCCTAGAGTACTAAAGACTACCCTGAGTACTAAAGACTACCCGGTACTAAGACTACCTGAGTCTAAAGACTACCCTGAGTACTAAAGACTACCCCTGAGTACTAAAGACTACCCCTGAGTACTGTAGAGAACGGACTAAAGACTACCCCTGAGTACTAAAGACTACCCTGAGTACAATTAAAAGACTACCCCTGAGTACTAAAGACTACCCCTGAGTACTAAAGACTACCCTGAGTACTAAAGACTACCCTGAGTACTAAAGACTACCCTGAGTACTAAAGACTACCCTGAGTACTAAAGACTACCCTGAGTACTAAAGACTACCCTGAGTACTAAAGACTACCCCTGAGTACTAAAGACTACCCTGAGTCTAAAGACTCCCTGAGTCTAAAGACTACCCCTGAGTACTAAAGACTACCCCTGAGTACTAAAGACTACCCCTGAGTACTAAAGACTACCCCTGAGTACTAAAGACTACCCCTGAGTACTAAAGACTACCCCTGAGTACTAAAGACTACCTCTGAGTACTAAAGACTACCCCTGAGTACTAAAGACTACCCCTGAGTAAGCATCAAAGACAGTACCCTGAGTACTAAAGACTACCCCTGAGTACTAAAGACTACCCTGAGTACTAAAGACTACCCCTGAGTACTAAAGACTACCCTTGAGTACTAAAGACTACCTCTGAGTACTAAAGACTACCCCTGAGTACTAAAGACTACCTCTGAGTACTTCACAAAGCATCAGAAGACAGAGATGAACACACTGTGATGCTTATCAGTAGTAAGATCACTTATTACAAGCTGCCTCGAACACCTCAGTTACTAGCAACACAATGATCCTCAAACACCTCAGTTACTGGCAACACAATGATCCTCGAACACCTCAGTTACTAGCAACACAATGATCCTCAAACACCTCAGTTACTGGCAACACAATGATCCTCAAACACCTCAGTTACTGGCAACACAATGATCCTCGACACCTCAGTTACTGCAACAAATGATCCAAACTCAGTATGCACACAATGATCTCGAACACCTCAGTTACTGGCAACACAATGATCTGAACACCTAGTTATGGCACGTTACTGACACAATGATCCTCAACACCTCAGTTACTGGCAACACAATGATCCTCGAACACCTCAGTTACTGGCAACACAATGATCCTCGAACACCTCAGTTACTGGCAACACAATGATCCTCAACACCTCAGTTACTGGCAACACAATGATCCTCGAACACCTCAGTTACTAGCAACACAATGATCCTCAAACACCTCAGTTACTGGCAACACAATGATCCTCGAACACCTCAGTTACTGGCAACACAATGATCCTCGAACACCTCAGTTACTGGCAACACAATGATCCTCGAACACCTCAGTTACTGGCAACACAATGATCCTCGAACACCTCAGTTACTGGCAACACAATGATCCTCGAACACCTCAGTTACTGGCAACACAATGATCCTCAACACCTCAGTTACTGGCAACACAATGATCCTCGAACACCTCAGTTACTGGCAACACAATGATCCTCAACACCTCAGTTACTGCAACACAATGATCCTCGAACACCTCAGTTACTGCAACACAATGATCCTCGAACACCTCAGTTACTGGCAACACAATGATCCTCGAACACCTCAGTTACTGGCAACACAATGATCTCGAACACCTCAGTTACTGGCAACACAATGATCCTCGAACACCTCAGTTACTGGCAACACAATGATCCTCGAACACCTCAGTATAAAGCTATGTGGCAACACAATGATCCTCGAACACCTCAGTTACTGGCAACACAATGATCCTCGAACACCTCAGTTACTGGCAACACAATGATCCTCGAACACCTCAGTTACTGGCAACACAATGATCCTCGAACACCTCAGTTACTGGCAACACAATGATCCTCGAACACCTCAGTTACTGGCAACACAATGATCCTCGAACACCTCAGTTACTGGCAACACAATGATCCTCGAACACCTCAGTTACTGGCAACACAATGATCCTCGAACACCTCAGTTACTGGCAACACAATGATCCTCGAACACCTCAGTTACTGGCAACACAATGATCCTCGAACACCTCAGTTACTGGCAACACAATGATCCTCGAACACCTCAGTTACTGGCAACACAATGATCCTCGAACACCTCAGTTACTGGCAACACAATGATCCTCGAACACCTCAGTTACTGGCAACACAATGATCCTCGAACACCTCAGTTACTGGCAACACAATGATCCTCGAACACCTCAGTTACTGGCAACACAATGATCCTCGAACACCTCAGTTACTGGCAACACAATGATCCTCGAACACCTCAGTTACTGGCAACACAATGATCCTCGAACACCTCAGTTACTGGCAACACAATGATCCTCGAACACCTCAGTTACTGGCAACACAATGATCCTCGAACACCTCAGTTACTGGCAACACAATGATCCTCGAACACCTCAGTTACTGGCAACACAATGATCCTCGAACACCTCAGTTACTGGCAACACAATGATCCTCGAACACCTCAGTTACTGGCAACACAATGATCCTCGAACACCTCAGTTACTGGCAACACAATGATCCTCGAACACCTCAGTTACTGCAACACAATGATCCTCGAACACCTCAGTTACTGGCAACACAATGATCCTCGAACACCTCAGTTACTGGCAACACAATGATCCTCGAACACCTCAGTTACTGGCAACACAATGATCCTCGAACACCTCAGTTACTGGCAACACAATGATCCTCGAACACCTCAGTTACTGGCAACACAATGATCCTCGAACACCTCAGTTACTGGCAACACAATGATCCTCGAACACCTCAGTTACTGCAACACAATGATCCTCGAACACCTCAGTTACTGGCAACACAATGATCCTCGAACACCTCAGTTACTGGCAACACAATGATCCTCGAACACCTCAGTTACTGGCAACACAATGATCCTCGAACACCTCAGTTACTGGCAACACAATGATCCTCGAACACCTCAGTTACTGGCAACACAATGATCCTCGAACACCTCAGTTACTGGCAACACAATGATCCTCGAACACCTCAGTTACTGGCAACACAATGATCCTCGAACACCTCAGTTACTGGCAACACAATGATCCTGAACACCTCAGTTACTAGCAACACAATGATCCTCGAACACCTCAGTTACTGGCAACACAATGATCCTCGAACACCTCAGTTACTAGCAACACAATGATCCTCGAAGTATTTGAAAAAGAAAAACTTAAAAATATTGGGAACTCTCGAAGATGTTTATTTCACATAAAATATTACAATTTTTGTCATTGTCTCTCCTCTGGTGACCAGTTGAGACACCAAGTCTCATTCACTATTATGTTTTTCTATACTTTTATTGACCACAAAGTTAAATTGAGTGCATTGGTACACACACACACACACACACTACAATTAGGTGAGTACACACACACATACACACATACACACACATACACACACACACACACACACACATACATATATATATATATATATATATATATATATATATATATATATATATATATATACTGACCTGGAGAGGGCTGGTGCAGTGCCAAAAGCAGGATCCAGCAGCTGTAGTGATGCCAACACAGTACGGAGGTCATCCTGGCACTTATCGACGACCTACATGTGGCATCCACTTGATATTGAGGCACCTGACGCTAGGTTAATGCCAGCTGGCACTGGAATGCGTCTCCTCTCTACTAGCTAGGGGACAGACAGTCACCACTCTGGTTCTAGTTACTGTGAACGTTAGACTCACATCACTAGATCTCTGGCCTCTTGTAATGGTCTCTCAGCTAGTGTGACTAGTATTCAATTCTTGGCACTTCTTGACACTTGTCTTTAGCATTTGGTGTGTCGTGGCACCTGTGCTCTCTCTTCTATCCGGCCAAATACTATTCATATAGTCAAATCTGTTTTTTTCCTCTCGCCAAATCGACACTTCTAAAATACATTAAAATATTTCACCTCTTTTATATATATATATTAAACATTTTTAACCTAAGTATATCCATTTTGTTGGTCAAGGAAAATTTCCGTAGCTATTTTGGCGCACTTTTGTGTTTTCAAGGCTTTTCTTTTACCCTTTGTTGTAGATTGCAATATCACGCGAGAGTTTTGGCTGTTGTTGAATTGTGTTAAGGATGATTACTTTTGTTAGAGGTAACATTCAAGGAGCAACAACCTGGAGGTCTGGAACCCGAGCTGCGGGGGCGCTGGCCCCGGAACAGTCTATAGGTAACCTGGAACCCGAACTGCGGGGGCGCTGGCCCCCGGAACAGTCTATAGGTAACCTGGAACCCGAGCTGCGGGGGCGCTGGCCCCCGGAACAGTCTATAGGTAACCTGGAACCCGAGCTGCGGGGGCGCTGGCCCCCGGAACAGTCTATAGGTAACCTGGAACCCGAGCTGCGGGGGCGCTGGCCCCCGGAACAGTCTATAGGTAACCTGGAATCCGAGCTGCGGGGGTGCTGGCCACCGGAACAGTCTATAGGTAACCTGGAACCCGAGCTGCGGGGGCGCTGGCCCCCGGAACAGTCTATAGGTAACCTGGAACCAGGGCCTGCCGGAACGCTAGGTAACCTGGAACGAGCGGGCGCTGGCCCCCGGAACAGTCTATAGGTAACCTGGAACCCGAGCTGCGGGGGCGCTGGCCCCCGGAACAGTCTATAGGTAACCTGGAACACGGGTTGCGGGGGCGCTGACCCGCGGAACAGTCTATAGGTAACCTGGAACTCGAACTGCGGGGGTGATGACCCCCAGACCAGTCTATAGGTAACCTGGAACCCAAGTTGCGGGGGTGCTGGCCCCCGGAACAGTCTATCTCTATAGGTAACCTGGAACCCGAGCTGCGGGGGTGATGACCCCCGGAACAGTCTATAGGTAACCTGGAACACGGGTTGCGGGGGCGCTGACCCGCGGAACAGTCTATAGGTAACCTGGAACCCGAGCTGCGAGGGCGCTGACCCGCGGAACAGTCTATAGGTAACCTGGAACCCGAGCTGCGGGGGCGCTGACCCGCGGAACAGTCTATAGATAACCTATAACCCGAGCTATGGGGCGCTGACCCACGAACAATCTATACGTAACCTGGAACCCGGGCTGCGGGGGCGCTGACCCCCGGAATAATCTACAGGTAAACTACCTGTGTCTCTCACTAGTATAGTCAGGTGTACCTGTCTATTACTAGTCAGGTGTACCTGTCTCTCAGTAGTCATGTGTATCTGTCTGTCACTGGTCAGATATACCTGTCTGTAACTAGTCAGGTGTACATGTCTCTCACTCGTCAAGTCAGGTGTACATGTCTCTCACTCGTCTAGTCACACACACCTGACATTCAGTCATGTCACTATCACTTTAAATTTCCAGAATTATCTAACATTCTTTAAAGACTTTGAGTGACGACCCTCACTTGGGTCTCTGCCTCACTCCCCTCCCTATCCCCCTCCTTCATTCTCCCTACCTCATCTTTCACACATTCTCTCATTACTCATTTACTTCCCTTACCTCTTTCTCTATTTTTCTATTGTCTCATCAGTTCAATAGTTTTCAAGATTCCCCCCTCTTCTTGTGATTTTGAGTTTCCAACCATTTTGACTTTCATGGAAAGCAACGTTCACTGTTAAATATTTTCATTTATGGATGTCAATTCCTCATCAATCTCAGTTCTTTTCAATTTCAATCTGCCGTGAGAACAATTTCGTCATTTTTTTGTTTTGTTACAAATTGTTGTGTTTCATTAAATTTTGGACTAAGATTACCACAGGTATCGTCGTATTAGTGAACGATAAACATTGAGGTCCCTGACGATGGCACCTGGATAAGACGAAACACAAGCAATACCAGTTATCCTCAGTTGTCACAAACAATAATTTATTTCCTTAGTCATTTAGGAGACACTTGAGTTAACTTCAAATTCAGATATATAAGATACATTATGGATTTGTTCTGAGAAGTTTCGAATTCATTTTTGGCCTCAAGAGGTCAGTTAGATGTTGATAAATATATCAAAATTGCACAATAATATCGTCAGCAGGACAAAACCTGACCACAAATGAAAGTTAGATTTTGGTGTTATGGAAGTGTGGATTAGAGGGTGTTAGTGTGAGATAGGAGGAGAGGATTAGTGTGAAGAAGCAGTGTTAGTGTGAGGTAAGTGTACTAGTTTCAGTGCACTAACACTCTTGCGTGAGGCAAGAGTGTTAGCGTGAGGCAAGAGTGTTAGCGTGAGGCAAGAGTGTTAGTGTGGGAGCAGCGCGTCGCACTTGGGACAAGTCTCTCTGAACGCGACGCTGAAATTATGTAACTCACTGCGCCACCGTCCAGCCAGCACTGACGCAACTGGCTGGCTGGCTGTGGCTGGCTGGCTGCTTTGGTCCCCCCTCACACACACACACACACACACTCCCTCCTTCAGGCACACACTCCCTTACTTCCACCCCTCATATCCTCCCTCACAAACACTTTCTCACTCACTTCCCTAGGTATAATCCTCCCTATCAGATACTCCCTTTCTCCCTCCCCCCTGGGTGTGTATGAGGTCCTAATTCATACACTCCCTCTGCGTGCGTGCACCTTGTGCATCATCAGGTGCACCGTGCACTCTTACATGGGTTTCTTGCAATTGTTTATTTTCCTCTGTGTTTGGATCAATCAAAGTACGACCACCATGCTGTAGGTTATATCTGCTAGTTGTAACCATGGCAGACAGTGTCATCTTTACCAGTTGTAACCATGGCAGACAGTGTCATCTTTACCAGTTGTAACCATGGCAGACAGTGTCATCTTTACCAGTTGTAACCATGGCAGACAGTGTCACCTTTACCAGTTGTAACCATGGCAGACAGTGTCATCTTTACCAGTTGTAACCATGGCAGACAGTGTCACCTTTACCAGTTGTAACCATGGCAGACAGTGTCATCTTTACCAGTTGTAACCATGGCAGCCAGTGTCACCTTTACCAGTTGTAACCATGGCAGATAGTGTCATCTTTACCAGTTGTAACCATGGCAGCCAGTGTCACCTTTACCAGTTGTAACCATGGCAGTCAGTGTCACCTTTACCAGTTGTAACCATGGCAGACAGTGTCACCTTTACCAGTTGTAACCATGGCAGACAGTGTCACCTTTACCAGTTGTAACCATGGCAGACAGTGTCATCTTTGCCAGTTGTAACCATGGCAGACAGTGTCACCTTTACCAGTTGTAACCATGGCAGACAGTGTCATCTTTGCCAGTTGTAACCATGGCAGACAGAGTCATCTATAGGAAATATACTTCCCTAGTCGGTGTGTTGGCCAGGGTGCGATGTGACTGTCTGACTTCTCACTTAAGACTTGACTGACTGGTTCAGTCACTTTGCTAATGGACGAGGCTCTCCAGTCAAGCAACATTGCAATGTTGAGATACAATGTAGACAAGGTGCTGCACACTGAGGGACTGATTGCTTCGTCTTCCACTGTCCTCTGTGCACAGTTCTGCATGGCTGAGGGACTGACCACCTTATCTTCCACTGTCCTTTGTGTATAATTCCGAAAGACTGAGGAAATGATTACCTCACACACACACACACACACACACACACACACACACACACACACACACGCACCCGGGTATGGAGGTGGGTGTCTGGCCCTGTGTTAAAAGCACATTTGCTCTCTAAACTGAAAAAAATTGTTTCATTAGACTACAAATCAAGAACAGGTAACTGTTTTCGAACCTTTGTGGTATATTTCACTCTCTGTGTAACTCTCGTCAGGGGAAAGAGGAACCCAGGAGAACCTTAAGTTGTTCAAGGTTCAGAACCTCCTCTCTGTCATGGTTACTGTTGTCATCTGAGTCTGTGTCCCCGAGGATGCAAGATGCCACTACATACTTAGAAGTGAAGACTTAAAGCTCTCAATCTTGTGGCTAGAACAGTTAACAACTAACCCACAATTCCGTGGCTAGAACAGTTGACAACTAACCAACAATTCCGTGGCTAGAACAATTCACAACTGATCCACAATTCCGTGGCTAGAACAATTCACAACTGACCCACAATTCCGTTGCTAGAACAGTTGACAAGTAACCAACAATTCCGTGGCTAGAACAATTCACAACTGATCCACAATTCCGTGGCTAGAACAATTCACAACTGACCCACAATTCCGTTGCTAGAACAGTTGACAAGTAACCAACAATTCCGTGGCTAGAACAATTCACAACTGACCCACAATTCCGTGGCTAGAACAGTTGACAACTAACCAACAATTCCGTGGCTAGAACAATTCACAACTGACCCACACACTGATCATGTTAATCACACTGTGTTCAGCCTCTGTGTTAAACCATCGTTAAATCCCGACTGATGGGTTCAAACATAGGTCTGGTCCGTGGCTACAGTGTATGAAGCTGCTGTAGACAAATAATTCAGAGAACCAACAAGTTGATAATTTAGACACGTCTGCAAGACTGATGGATTGATTACATCGACTTAAGCCTGAGGGACTGATTACCTCAATCTCTTTCTGATCTTCGCTGTTTTTTCTTTGTATTGGACTGATGAAGCCACTGTCTGGAGAAACATTTCCAGAGTAAAGACGGCCAAGTGTTCCACATGTGTCTAAATTATCATGTAAGTTGGTAAACACCGGGACACAGCTTCGAGTCCCTACCCTGTCTACGGCATTTTGTCACAGATCTAAGATCAGCCGCCAGGAAGCAACTTTCTTTATCTAGAATATGTAAAATTTGCTAGTGAATCAGTTCATGTGCTAGTAGAGAAGAGATGACAGACTAGCCTTCACGTCTGTCACCACACATTCTCTCACTTTGTGAGATAAGAGAGATAGAGATTCTCTCTCCTATACCTATGGTTCAACACTACCATCACAGCTTCTGTATGCAAATATAGTTCCACGTAAGACTGACACGATCATCCTGACTCATCTGACTGATGGTAAGTCACACTCCAGTTTTATACACTTCACTAAGGACTGGTGGAGTTAATTTAGCATCATAGTGAGTGGTGGAGTGGGTATGCAAACTCCTGGAGGAATGGAGTAAGTATGCGAACTCCTGGGGGAATGGAGTGGGTATGCGAACTCCTGGAGGAATGGAGTAAGATCTGAACGCCACGTTGGAGGAATGAAGTTAAATATATGTCTCTATGGAGGAATGGAGTTAAATAGGAATGCCTTTATGGAAGGATGGAGTGAGATATAAACGCATCTATGGAGGGATGGAGTGAGTGAATAACAGCTCTCATAACAGTAAAATCTACTAATGTAACTACTGAAGATTCTGAGAAAGTAATCCTGCTAGTCACAGATGGTAACATCTGTCACTAGTCACAGATGGTAACATCTGTCACTAGTCACAGATGGTAACATCTGTCACTAGTCACAGATGGTAACATCTGTCACTAGTCACAGATGGTAACATCTGTCACTAGTCACAGATGGTAACATCTGTCACTAGTCACAGATGGTAACATCTTTCACTAGTCAAGATGGTAACATCTGTCATTAGTCACAGATGGTAACATCTGTCACTAGTCACAGATGGTAATATCTGTCACTAGTCACAGATGGCATCATCTGTCACTAGTCACAGATGGTAATATCTGTCACTAGTCACAGATGGTATCATCTGTCACTAGTGAAGAAGATAACACGACCATCCTGGAAGATAACACGACTATCCTGGAAGATAAGACGACTATCCTGGAAGATAACACGACTATCCTGGAAGATAACACGACCATCCTGGAAGATAACACGACTATCCTGGAAGATAAGACGACTATCCTGGAAGATAACACGACTATCCTGGAAGATAACACGACCATCCTGGAAGATAACACGACTATCCTGGAAGATAACACGACTATCCTGGAAGATAACACGACCATCCTGGAAGATAACACGACTATCCTGGAAGATAACACGACTATTCTGGAAAATAACCCGACCATCCTGGAAGATAACACGACTATCCTGGAAGATAACACGACTATCCTGGAAGATAACACGACTATCCTGGAAAATAACTTGGGCTAAAGTTACAGCACATAGAAATCTTCTTTCCTGCAGTACACTGAGAGGTTAAGTGTCGTCGTGGACACATCTTTCCTGAAGTACACTGAGAGGTTTAGTGTCGTCGTGGACACATCTTTCCTGCAGTACACTGAGAGGTTTAGTGTCGTCGTGGACACATCTTTCCTGCAGTACACTGAGAGGTTAAGTGTCGTCGTGGACACATCTTTCCTGCAGTACACTGAGAGGTTAAGTGTCGTCGTGGACACATCTTTCCTGCAGTACACTGAGAGGTTAAGTGTCGTCGTGACACATCTTTCCTGAGTACACTGAGAGGTTTAGTGTCGTCGTGGACACATCTTTCCTGCAGTACACTGAGAGGTTAAGTGTCGTCGTGGACACATGTTTCCTGCAGTACACTGAGAGGTTTAGTGTCGTCGTGGACACACAGATGGGAGGAAGCTGTTGTGATCGTCTACTCTCGTCACAGGTTACGTCTAGTTCAGGATGTAATGAGATTATATATAAATGGAAGACAGTACCAACAAGCTGATGGATCAGACACATGTGCAACGCCTGGGTATCTTTAGTGACGTAACGTTCTGCTTGTACAACAGGATTCTTCAGTTAAATACAAACACAGTAGAACAACTGACACGACCAGTCTGTCACCCCTGATGGGAGGTGGTCAGTCTCTAAGCTTTCAAAGTGGTTTCCACCCCAGAAAAGAAACCACTATAGTCTAACCACAAACAAAAAAAAGAAACCTCAGCTACACTCCTTTTCATCTGTTGATTTCAAGAAATTCTGGAAAACATTTCAGTGGCTGTTTTTTATTTTCCAAACTTGCGGCATAAGGCTCAACACAGATGCGAATTCCCGAGGCTGCCACGCGAGTTTTTGCGACGATAAAGATCTGCGTTTGCTCTCTGAAAATTTGAATGTGCTTTTTTAAAAATATTTTCTCCATAGATGACTTTTTTAGCGGCTTCACGTGGAGATTCTGGAGTTTGAAAAGCAGCTTGGCCAGGACGAACACAGGAAGCCGAAAAACAATATGTCCATATTGCGGCTTCAACTCCAAGTGATTGATGAATACGGATCAATGTTCATGACACATTAATACATGAATGATACATAGATTCATCGTGTATTCATATATACGATTTCCAGCTAGTTATGCAGATGTTCTCCGTGTATACCTGCGTGTGTTCTACATGTATACACATAGTCTCTCCATGTTCATACATATGTCCTCCACGTATACACATAGCCTCTCCATGTATTCATACACAGCTACTTCACGCATTTATACACACATAACTCACGTATTAATATACACATAATACACTATTTCATACAAGATTTCATACTGGGAACGCTTGAAGTTTCTAAACCTGTACTCCCTAGAACGCAGGCGGGAGAGATACATTATTATATACACGTGGAAAATTCTCGAGGGCTTAGTACCAAACTTGCACACGAGGGTCACTCCCTACGAAAGCAAAAGACTCGGCAGGCGATGTAACATCCCCCCAATGAAGAGCAGGGGTGCCACTAGCACGTTGAGGGACAACACAATAAGTGTCAGGGGCCCAAGACTGTTCAACTGCCTCCCAGCATACATCAGGGGGATTACCAACAGACCCCTGGCTGTCTTCAAGCAGGCACTGGACAGGCACCTAAAGTCGGTGCCTGACCAGCCAGGCTGTGGTTCGTACGTTGGACTGCGTGCGGCCAGCAGTAACATGAGGCCTGGTCACAGACCGGGCCGCAGGGGCGTTGACCCCTGGAACTCTCTCCAGGTATACAAGGTATACAAGGGTTCTCCATTACACTGACCAGCAGAGCGTTAATACACTCCCCCCCTACACCCCACTCACATACTGCATATGTATGCCCCACATGGACCACTAGACCAACAGACACACGCTGTATATCTCTTCCGGGTTCCACTGTAGAGTCGGAAACAAAAATGAGAAAATTTTAAGCGATTTTAATATTAATGAGAGAGAGACAAACACCGTGAGATAACACTGATTTGTGAGTGTGTGTGTGTGTGTGTGTGTGTGTGTGTGTGAGTGTAGTCACCTAATTGTAGTCACCTAATTGTGGTTGCAGGGGTCGAGACTCAGCTCCTGGCCCCGCCTCTTCGCTGTCTGCTACTGGGTCTCTGCTCTCCCTGCTCCATGAGCTTTATCATACCTTGTCTTAAAACTATGTATGGTTCCTGCCTCCACTATATCTTTCTCTAGACTATTCCACTTCCTGACTACTCTGTGGCTGAAGAAATGCTTCCTAACATCCCTTTGACTCATCTGAGTCTTCAGCTTCCAGTTGTGTCCCCTTGTTTATCTGTGTTCCCTCTCTGGAACAACCTGTCACTATCTACCTTGTCAATTCCCCGCAGTATTTTGTATGTCGTTATCATGTCTCCTCTGACCATTCTTTCCTCCAGTGTTGTTAGTCCTATTTCCCTCAATCTTTCTTCATAAGACAGACCCCTGAGTTGTGGAACTAACCTTGTCGCAAACCTTTGCACTTTCTCTAGTTTCCTTACGTGCTTGACCAGGTGTGGGTTCCAGACTGGTGCTGCATATTCTAGTATGGGCCTGACGTACACGGTATACAGTGTCTTGAACGATTCCTTGTTAAGGTAACGGAACGCTAATCTAAGGTTTGCCAGACGCCCATATGCTGCCGCAGTTATCTGGTTGATGTGTGTAAGTGTGTGTGTGTGTGTGTGTGTGTGTGTGTGTGTGTGTGTGTGTGTGTGTGTGTGTGTGTGTGTGTGTGTGTGTGTGTGTGTGCTGTGTGTGTGTGTGTGTGTGTACTCACCTAGTTGTGGTTGCAGGGGTCGAGTCATAGCTACAGCAGACTACAACAGATTACAATAGACTACAATAGACTACAATAAACTACAATAGACTACAATAGACTACAATAAACTACAGCAGACTAAAACAGACTGCAGCAGACTACAATAAACTACAGCAGACTACAACAGACTGCAGCAGACTACAATAAACTGCAATAGACTACAATAGACTAGTCAGTAATAACATATATTTTATCCTGGGTCAAAATGAATCAATGAAAATTGTTCTTTTCCTCAAAATTTTGAGAGTTCTCACATTTACATTTACATTTAAATTTGCATTTACATGATTTACATCTGCTAGCGACGTGTCGAAAATTTATCTGTGTAAATTGGTGGTAAAAATGTTGAAGAAAAGAAGAAAATTGCATTATGTTCTCGGAACATTGATGTGGCAACATTGTTCTCGGAGCATTGTTGTGGCAACACTGTTCTCGGAGCATTGATGTGGCAACACTGTTCTCGGAGCATTGTTGTGGCAACACTGTTCTCGGAGCATTGTTGTGGCAACACTGTGTGTGTGTGCATTGATGTAGCAACAATGTGTGTGTGTGGCATTGATGTAGCAACACTGTGTGTGTGTGGCATTGATGTGGCAACACTGTTCTCGGAGCATTGTTGTGGCAACACTGTTCTCGGAGCTTTGTTGTGGCAACACTGTGTGTGTATGTGGCATTGATGTGGCAACAATGTTCTCGGAGAATTGATGTGGCAACACTGTTCTCGGAGCATTGTTGTGGCAACACTGTTCTCGGAAAATTGTTGTGGCAACACTGTGTGTGTGTGTGTGGCATTGATGTGGCAACAATGTTCTCGGAGCATTGATGTGGCAACACTGTTCTCGGAGCATTGATGTGGCAACACTGTTCTCAGAGCATTGACGTGGCAACACTGTTCTCGGAGCATTGTTGTGGCAACACTGTGTGTGTGTGTGGCATTGATGTGGCAACAATGTTCTCGGAGCATTGATGTGGCAACACTGTTCTCGGAGCATTGACGTTGCAACACTGTTCTCGGAGCATTGACGTGGCAACACTGTTCTCGGAGCATTGTTGTGGCAACACTGTTCTCGGAGCACTGTTGTGGCAACACTGTTCTCGGAGCACTGCTGTGGCAACACTGTTCTCGGAGCATTGATGTGGAAACACTGTTCTCGGAGCATTGATGTGGCAACACTGTCTTTTTAGCACTGTTGTGGCATCACTGTTCTCGGAAAATTGACGTGGCAACACTGTTCTCGGAGCATTACTGTGGCAACGCTGTTCTCGGAGCACTGTTGTGGCAACACTGTTCTCTGAGCATTGATGTGGCAACACTGTTCTCGGAGCATTGATGTGGAAACACTGTCTTTGGAGCACTGTTGTGGCAATACTGTCCTCGGAGCATTGATGTGGCAACGCTGTCCTCGGAGCGTTGATGTGGCAACACTGTTCTCGGAGCATTGATGTGGTAACACTGTCTTTTGAGCCCTGTTGTGGCAACGCTGTCCTCGGAGCATTGATGTGGCAA
>WNWK01000924.1:280000-287500 GCA_009830355.1 Cherax destructor | reverse complement strand
ACTGGCTTGCTGCCACTGGCTTGCTGCACTGGTCTTGCTGCCACTGGCTTGCTGCCATTGTCCTGCTACTACTGGCTTGCTGGCACTGGCTTTCTACCGCTGGCTTGCGACCACTGGTTTGCTACCATTGGCGTGCTTCCACTGGCTTGCTGCCACTGTATTGCTACCACTGGCTTGCTACCACTGTATTGCTACCACTGTATTGCTACCACTGGCTTGCTACCACTGTATTGCTACCACTGGCTTGCTACCACTGTATTGCTACCACTGGCTTGCTACCACTGGCTTGCTACCACTATATTGCTACCACTGGCTTGCTACCACTGTCTCTAGCCAGGAGAGACTAAAGACTCGTAGACTTGTGATCTCTCTCTCTCTCTCTCTCTCTCTCTCTCTCTCTCTTTTTTACACAGGGTTTTATAAGGTTAGGTTAAGGGTTCCTAACTTTATTGACAAGCTAAGAGCTGTTACCTACATCAGCTTATTTGAAGCATTTTTATTGTTATGAAACATACAAGTAGGGAACAGGATGAAGTTGGAGCCATCTGTGAGCCATCTGTGAGCCATCTGTGGGCCAGCTGTGAGCCATCTGTGGGCCAGCATTTTCATTTGGTCAACTGACTTTATCTCGTTGATATCATAATGCTGTACGAATGTGTTCCAGACTCGAGTCATCTTGGGAGTAAATGATCTCAGATGAAGTGATGTTCTGAAGAAGGGTACAACCAGAGTGAAGTTGCTGCTGGCTGCCCGTCTTGTGGTGTAAAAGCTCACTTCTCACTGTTCTCTGAGTGGATTCAAGTGTGGTACTTTGACAATGTTGACCTTGTACATGACAGTAAGGCCGCCCACATCCCTCCTGTGTTGAAGGCTCTGCTGAAATGACAGATCTATCCAGGATGGGTCCAGGCGAGAGATGAGACGTCTTGCTCTGTCTCTACTCTGTCAAACACTCTCTCTCTCTCTCATCTCTCTCTCTTCTCTCTCTCTCTCTCTCTCTCTCTCTCTCTCTCTCTCTCTCTCTCTCTCTCTCTCTCTCTCTCTCTCTCTCTCTGTAAAGTTTTTCACTGAAGAAGTGAAACTTTTTTTCCTTCCTCTTTTGTTTTAAGTAAAAGATAAACGTGTCAGAAGTTTCGCTCATCGTCTTGAAGACTGTTGGTTAATGACTCTTAATTGGTCATTAATGTTGACGAGCCCCAACTTTGAGATTATTATTATTATTGTATTTTTATTAGCAGCAGTAGTACTAGTACTAGTAGTAGTACTAGTAGTACTAGTACTAGTAGTACTAGTACTAGTAGTAGTACTAGTAGTAGTAGTACTAGTAGTAGTACTAGTAGTAGTAGTACTAGTAGTAGTACTACTAGTAGTAGTACTAGTAGTAGTAGTAGTAATACTAGTAGTAGTACTAGTAGTAGTACTAGTAGTAGTAGTACTAGTAGCTAGTAGTAGTGAGTAGGTACTAGTAGTAGTAGTACTATGTAGTAGTAGTAGTAGTAGTATAGTAGTAGTACTAGTAGTAGTACTAGTAGTAGTAGTAGTAGTAGTATAGTAGTACTAGTAGTAGTACTAGTACTAGTAGTAGACTATAGTAGTAGTACTAGTGTAGTACTACTAGTAGTAGTAATAGTCGTAGCAGTAGTAATCTGTAATGTATATTTCCTATAACTCAGTTTCTATCTGTCATTCTCACACAATCATCACACAATCATCACACAATCATCACACAATCATCACACAATCATCACACAATCATCACACAATCATCACACAATCATCACACAATCATCACACAATCCTCACACAATATCACACAATCATCACACAATCATCACACAATCATCACACATCATCACACAATCATCACACAATCATCACACATCTATCACACAATTATCACACAATCATCACACAATCATCACACAATCATCACACAATCATCACACGATCATCACACAATCATCACACGATCATCACACAATTATCACACAATTATCACACAATCATCACACAATCATCACACAATCATCACACGATCATCACACAATCATCACACAATCATCACACAATCATCACACAATCATCACACAATTATCACACAATCATCACACAATCATCACACAATCATCACACGATCATCACACAATCATCACACAATCATCACACGATCATCACACAATTATCACACAATCATCACACAATCATCACACAATCATCACACAATCATCACACGATCATCACACAATCATCACACGATCATCACACAATTATCACACAATTATCACACAATCATCACACAATAATCATCACACAATCATCACACGATCATCACACAATCATCACACAATCATCACACAATCATCACACGATCATCACACAATCATCACACAATCATCACACAATCATCACACAATCATCACACAATCATCACACAATCCTCACACAATCCTCACACAATCCTCACACAATCCTCACACAATCATCACACAATCATCACACAATCATCACACAATCATCACACAATCATCACACAATCATCACACAATCATCACACAATCATCACACAATCATCACACAATCATCACACGATCATCACACAATTATCACACAATCATCACACAATCATCACACAATCATCACACAATCATCACACAATCATCACACAATCATCACACAATCATCACACAATCATCACACAATCATCACACGATCATCACACAATCATCACACAATCATCACACAATCTGTCTTCTTCCTGTGTTCTCTTCTCATTATCCTCTTATTTACTCTCTCCTCCACCTGTTTATCCACTTCCTGCTATTCCCACTTGGTTCACTTGTCTGCCTTAACTTCCTTCCTTCATTTATCACGTCTCCTCCTCCGTTTATCTTAATTATCTTATTTGTGTGTAATTACCTGGCACAAAGCAATTAAACACAGCAGGATTTAGATTAATTAAGAAGAGATAAATGGTTCGTTTAATTTATCGTTGATAAATGCATGTTGTGTGTGTGTGTGTGTGTGTGTGTGTGTGTGTGTGTGTGTGTGTGTGTGTGTGTGCGTTTATGTGATGGATGCAACGTGGCATGTGACTCGACACCCCCACAAACACACACAGAACGGTTAATACAAACAGGGGAACAGGGGGATTTTTACCCTAGGGGCAAAAAAAACTCCACGTACTGAAAGTAATATCTAGGGAAAGAAATTGAGACGTGGCGGGGAAGAATGTAACTCCAATGTAACTGTAGACCCCAGGGTAGGCCGGGGGCAGGGAAATTTTAGGGAGGGAGGGAGGATGGAGGGGATTTTGAAGAATGAAGAGGAAGGGAGATAAGGGGATTAGGAGGAGGGAAGAGGAGACTGACGGATTACTTTAATCTCTAACATAAGAATTTTAGTCAAATCTCACTATTAAATACACTGATATATATATATATATATATATATATATATATATATATATATATATATATATATATATATATATATATATATATATATAGTGTTTTATCATCTGCCACTCACTGCTGTACTGCTGGTAAGTAATCTTCTACACCTGCCTGATCAATCAGGTTATGATGGCAGTGTAGGCTTCGTGCCTGCAGCAGCAGCAACAGCCTGGTTGAACAGTCAGTGAACCATGATCTCAGGCTGCAGGGAGTGAACACTCTAAAAACGGTCTCAGGTAAATCACAGGCATTAAAATTAAATATCGTTTACCTCCGGCATGTTGCTGTGGCTGCAACTTAACGTTGCAGTGTTGACCCTCTTGCAGTGACCCATGATTGAGGTTGATCCCATGTTGGTCATGAGTGTTTACTGTGAGGGGTCATTGTTCAGTGTAGTGCCTGCAGACTTTAACCTCCGTGACGTTCAGTGTGTTGGTGTGTGTGTGTGTGTGTGTTTATCCAGCATTCATTAGGCTTGATCATTCATATTTAGTTTGTAATTTAATTGAGTTGGTTATTATTAATGTAAACAGAATGCTTTCTCTGTGTACAACACACACACACACACACACACACACACACACACACACACACACACACACACACACCACACACACTCAGTAACCATTCCTAAATCCCCATAAAAACACATTTGAAATATCTGCCTCAGAATATATATGCTTGTATGAATATTTCCCTGAGGAATATTTCTTAAAAAAAAAAAAACTCCCTTTGTTAAATTCTGCAGGTACAAGCAAGCCAAAGTGGCGTTATTGAGTGGTGTTGTGCGGGTTCCTTGAAATTGTGTGGGTAGACACGCAATCATATCCACATGAGTGAAAATGTTTGTGTGGCTCTATCCACCGTCCAAAAAATGTCTCCTATCTTTCCCTTACGAGACCTCGATACGTTACTTAGTTACGTTACCTGTCTAATGTACCTGGTTGGGTGTTACCTGTCTACCTTATCTGGTTATGTTACCTGTCTAATTTACCTGGTTAAGTGTTACATGTCTGTCTTACCTGGTTACGTGTTAAATGTCTATCGTACCTGGTTACGTGTTACATGTCTATCTTACCTGGTTAGGTGTTACATGTCTATCGTACCTGGTTACATTTCGTGCGTGTATTAAGAAGGTGACACGTTTATACGAGAAACCATACAGTTTAAATTCCAAGATTCACAGAATGTAAACATCGGGATTCACGTGGTTGTCACATCAACATCCACAGAGTTTAAATTCCAGGATCCCTAGATGTTTACACTGCAGGATCCATAGATATCCTTGGGTCCAGGATCCATGACCTTCATAGTCAGTCAGTCGCTCCCTAGAACTCGACCCACTGACATCCTTCGTGTGATGGACTCCACTTCGTCTCTCTTACACAATCTTACACAAGACGTCCTCGACGGTGTTGAATTGTGTTATTTACGCCGATTTTTTTTTCCTTGAAGACTCCGTGTATATAAATTGTAGACCAAGAGCTAGTGATTTTAAACCAGCTGAAGGTTTCGCTTATATGACTGGAAGTTCCAGTGATATGTCGACTGAGATCTCCTTCAGGAGACTTGTTTCAAGCAGCCTAACTTCATGTATAAAAAGTGTGAGTGCGGGATGATATGCTCGCCCTGAGGACAGTCTTGGCTAATAAGTAAGACACATGTACAACATTTCGCCAACACAGTAGGCTTCTCCAGTCGAATACTGAGGGTACCTAACTACTGCACATGTATCTTACTTATCAGTTTGTCGGTATTATCATGTTTACAGTCTTGGCTGACACAGTCAAGCCTCTTATAAAACTCCTCTATACACTGCGACTGTCTCGTAAACGAGGCTTAAAACGTACATTTCCAACAGAATAGTGTGTGAAGCCTCCATAATAAATGCTATTTAATTTCTGGTGTCGTATTTCGGTCTCATTTATGGAACGTTGCACTATATGAGAGGTGACCGTGCGTAGGACATCAGGGGGACAAGAGCCACTGGAAGGTGACATCTCACAAGCTTAATTAGGCTTCGGTCAGATGACCAAAAGATCCAGCTGTGGGTCTTCACATGACTAAGACCCGCGTCAGGAAACACTTGTCCTGTTTCCTAACAAACCCTACCTAACCTAACCTAGCTTGGTTTACGAGTGTTTCAGTTTGCGGGTTTTTCAGTTTACGAGTGTTTCAGTTTACGAGTGTTTCTGTTTACGAGTGTTTCAGTTTGCGAATGTTTCAGTTTGCGAGTGTTTCAGTTTGCGAGTGTTTCAGTTTGCGAGTGTTTCAGTTTGCGAGTGTTTCAGTCTGCGAGTGTTTCAGTTTGCGAGTGTTTCAGTTTGCGAGTGTTTCATTTGCGGGTGTTTCAGTTTGCGAGTGTTTCAGTTTGCGAGTGTTTCAGTTTGCGAGTGTTTCAGTTTGCGAGTGTTTCATTTTGCGGGTGAGGAACGAGGGGTAGGTTCCTTCCCCGGCGGCCGCTCTGACCTAAAACACTGGCGATAAACTAGACTGCCGCCGAGTCTACCGTAAACCAAGATATAAAAATATCTTTCTGCATCAATATTGCCATCGCGACGACACAGCTAAGCAGGGTCACCAACGTATTTTTTTTTAATCGTTCACAGAATGTGTGGCAGTGCCTCGTATCTCCAGAAACACCGTTATTACACCAACATAATCTTTCCCTAGTGACCTTCACTGCCCACAATGTACCCCATCGAAGAAATCAGAGATGACACTACGTAACTCTTGCGGTGTTGACCTCCGAACACCCTCCAGGTACACCTCCAGGTATACCTCCAGCAACACCTCCAGGTATACTTCCAGGTACACCTCCAGGTATACCTCCAGCAACACCTCCAGGTATACCTCCAGGTACACCTCCAGGTATACTTCCAGGTATACCTCCAGGGCTTATACCACTCCACGAGGAGTCTGTTACATGTGCAATATCTGGGTATCTTTATTTGTAGACTCTTCGCCATCCAGTGACTTCATCAGTACAAATTCATGAACATAATGGGAAGACTGAAGAACTATATACAAAAGACGAGGTAATCAGTCCCTGAGCCTCGGTGTTGGTGAAGAGTCTTCAAGACTACGGTGGTCTTCACGAACTCCAAGACTGAGGGACTGATTACCTCGTCTTTCGCAGATAGGTCTTCAGTCTTCCCATTATGTCCTTGAATTTGTACTGATAAAACCACTGGATGGCGAAACGTCTACAATAAAGATACCCAGATGTTGCACATGTTAATATAATATAAACACAGCCTCCTGAGACAACATACTACATACTCCTGCAGGAAAGATAACGTTGTAAACACCGCCTCCGGGAAAGTATATATCACAGACAACACACTACATACTCCTGCTGAAGGATAACATTGTAGACACAAGCACTCCACATAGCTACGCCAGGAACCTTCTCAGTAATTTCCCCGAGGCCAGACTTATCATCCAGGCAAGCGACCGTCGCACACGATAATGTTCAATAATAGCCGCCACCAATGCCATTTCTCAAAAGTCTGCGATATTTTACAGTCCCCCCGAAGATTTAGCACCAAGGTTTATTTCCCCCTTAAACCATGTACAGACACCACCTAGCCTAACCTACTCACTAGGTGCCCACCTCACCTACTTAACTAGGTGCCCACCTCACCTACTCAACTAGGTGCCCACCTTAACCCTCACTCATCTATATAGTTTCACCTCAAGACATTTCCGATGAAGTGTTTGGTGGGCGAAACGTCGTTGTTAACGAAACGTGTTAACCCGCACACTGTGTCGTGCTTACAGAGCAGCAATAGAGCTTGCTCTCTAAGCTCTTGAGAGTTAACTCTAACCGTTAACTATCTGCCTTATACACTTGGTCACTCTAGGCAGGTAGGACTACTCTCATGCAGTCGTCAGTACGACCACCCTGGTATAGTGTGTCGTCACTACGACCATCCTGGCATAGTGCGTTGTCACTACGACCACCCTGTTATAGTGCGTTGTCACTACGATACGACCATCCTGGTATACTGTGTCGTCACCACGACCATCCTGGTATACTGTGTCG
>WNWK01000924.1:272500-277500 GCA_009830355.1 Cherax destructor | reverse complement strand
GGTGAAGTCCAAAAGTGGGCCATCTCTAAATGTGAGGTGGACACAAAAAGAAAGCTGGCGTCAGGTAGAGTGGGCTCCAAAACCTGGTGGTCCTTGATCAAGGACAGACAAGGTTAACTGCCTGATGAACTTATTCCACCTCTAAATCGTCAGGATGGGACCACCTCTACTAGTAGTCAGGAGAAAGCTGATCCAGCAAGGGACCCTCCTTGACTAGCTGCAAGAACTGTGCCAAAGCTGTCAGTGGTGACAGTAAGGCGGGGTGAGGTTTATCTTCTTAAATCGCTGGACCAAGAAATGGCTGTGGGACCAGACAAGCTGTGGCATGCAAAGAGTATGTTACATTTTATTCGGAGCATGTACACACTCCCATATAGGCTGCCTCCCAACAAGCGAACCAGGTGCTAAGGGTTTAACGGTAAGGGTGCCCATCGTTAAATCAGTACCTTAGGTTCATTAACCAATCACAGGTGAGCCTGCCAAGCGCTGAGGTGACGTGGTATCACTCACAGTCAGCACTTGCCAGACTCGCATAGCTGCTGGTTGCTCACGGTTCTCTCTCTCTCAGTCTTTGCCTTGATTACCGTGGTACACTTATATTTCAAACTTTTGTACACAGTGTGCATAGTGTACATAAGTGTGCATATATATATATATATATATATATATATATATATATATATATATATATATATATATATATATATATATATATATATATATATAACATCATTGGTGAAGGAAAATACAATTTAAAGACTATTGCTGTATATTTCACTCCAAGTCCCATTACGGCCAGGTCAACAGGCCATTGTTACCTGAGTGCGTAATACAAGCTGAGTCCAAGATTGCTGAGTAGATGTACAGACCAGCTAGCAGCACCTCTAACTCGCATCTATCAGCACTGCCTAGCACAGTGTAAATGACCTTCTCTGTAGAAAGAGGCAAATGTAGTCCTTGTTCACAAAAATAAGAGCAGAGCAGAAATCAGCAACTACAGACCAATGTCACTCCTGAGACAATAATCTCACAGCAGATGACAGAGTTTTCGACTACCACTCACTACTTTGTGATGGTCAATATGGCTTCAGAAAAGGTTTCACTAGGTGGCACCAGTCACTGGATGAATCCAAGGTCAGCTGTGTGGTAGCACTGGATATTGCTGGTACTTTCCACTGAGTATGACACCAGGCATTCTTGGCAAAACTGCAAGCACTGGGACTTGCTAGTTCTGCCCTGTGTCTCCTCAGTGATTACCTTCAAGGTAGATCTCTAAAGGCAGTTCTCAACGAGATAGAGTAACAGGACATCCAACTGGTGTGACCTCCTTCATCTCAACCCAGAATCCCATGCATATGCAGACGACTGTACTCTGACATTTACTTATCCTAGAGAGGAAATGCCAGCTGCTCTAAGTTACATCAATCACCAGCTAACAGCTGTGATTGGGGAAACCAATGGCAGGTCACAATGGTCGTGAGAAAAAAACAAATGAAGATGGTCTCTAGGCACCATGATAGCAAGGCTGGAGCAGTAGTAAGAATGAATGGGAGAGTGTTGGTAACTGGTGACGAAGTTGATATCCTTGAGATGAAATTTGACTCCAAACTGACCAAAGAACCACATTCTAAATCATGCAAACAAGGCAGACAGGAAGCTTACAGTACTTCGACGTATCTCATATCTACTCGACAGTAGAGACTGCAAGATTCTGTACGAGGCACAAGTACGTTCTTGGATTGTCTGCCTACCGTCTCATCTACGAATTTCTTGACAGAGTAGAGACAGAGCAAGACGACTTATCTCTCGCCTGGACCCATCCTGGATAGATCTGACATTTCAGCAGAGCCTTCAACAGAGGAAGGATGTGGGCGGCCTACTGTTATGTACAAGGCCAACATTGTCAAGTACGACACTTGCCTCCACTCAGAGGACAGTGAGAAGTGAGCTTCTACACCACAAGACGGGCAGCCAGCAGCAACTTCACTCTGGCTGTACCCTTCTTCAGAACATCACTTCATCTGAGATCATTTACTCCCAGGATGACTCGAGTCTGGAACACATTCGTACAGCATTATGATGTCAACGAGATAAAGTCAGTTGATCAAATGAAAATGATGGCCCACAGATGGCTCACAGCTGGCCCACAGATGGCTCCAACTTCATCCTGTTCCCTACTTGTATGTTTCATAACAATAAAAATGCTTCAAATAAGCTGATGTAGGTAACAGCTCTTAGCTTGTCAATAAAGTTAGGAACCCTTAACCTAACCTTATAAAACCCTGTGTAAAAGAGAGAGAGAGAGAGAGAGAGAGAGAGAGAGAGAGAGAGAGAGAGAGAGAGAAGAGAGAGAGAGAGAGAGAGAGAGAGAGTAGAGACGGCCAGAAAGCGCAAACAATGGCTGAGGTTCTGGGGATAAAAACCTTTGCTGATTCCAAAAGATAAGAGGAAGACTTGTGAGGTAAGTAATAACTGTGGGGAGGAAGGAAGGAAGGAATTACGAGGGAAGGAAGGGAGGAATGACGAGGAAGGAAGGAGGAATGACGAGGAAGGAAGGAGGAATGACGAGGGAAGAAAGAATGACAGGTAAGGAAGGAGAATTACGAGGGAAGGAAGGAAGGAATGACGAAGGAAGAAAGGGAGGGATGACGAGGGAAGGAAGGGAGGAATGACGAGGGAAGGAAGGGAGGAATAACGAGGGAAGGAAGGGAGGAATGACGAGGGAAGGAAGGAAGGAATGACGAGGGAAGGAAGGGAGGAATGACGAGGGAAGGAAGGGAGGAATGACGAGGGAAGGAAGGGAGGAATGACGAGGGAAGGAAGGAAGGAATGACGAGGGAAGGAAGGAAGGAATGACGAGGGAAGGAAGGAAGGAATGACGAGGGAAGGAAGGGAGGAATGACGAGGGAAGGAAGGGAGGAATGACGAGGGAAGGAAGGGAGGAATGACGAGGGAAGGAAGGAAGGAATGACGAGGGAAGGAAGGGAGGGAATGACGAGGAAGGAAGGGAGGAATGACGAGGGAAGGAAGGAGGAATGACGAGGAAGGAAGGAAGGAATGGAAGGAGGGAAGGAAGGAAGGAATGACGAGGGAAGGAAGGAGGAATGACGAGGGAAGGAAGGAGGAATGACGAGGGAAGGAATGGGGAGGAATGAAACGAGGGAAGGAAGGGAAGGAATGACGAGGAAGGAAGGAAGGAATGACGAGGGAAGGAAGGAAGGAATGACAAGAAGGAAATGAAGGGAAGGAATGACGAGGAAGGAAGGGAGGAATGACGAGGGAAGGAAGGAAGGAATGACGAGGGAAGGAAGGAGGAATGACGAGGGAAGGAAGGAGGAATGACGAGGGAAGGAAGGGAGGAATGACGAGGGAAGGAAGGAGGAATGACGAGGGAAAGGAATAGAGAAAGGAATGACGAGGGAAGGAAGGAGGAATGACGAGGGAAGGAAGGAGGGATGACGAGGGAAGGAAGTGAAGGGAATGACGAGGGGAGGAAGACGAAGGGAAGGAATGGAAGACGAGGGACAGGAAGGAAGGAATGACGAGGGAAGGAAGGAAGGAATGACGAGGGAAGGAATGCGAGGAAGGAGGGATGAGAGGAAGGAAGGAGATGACGAGGGAAGGAAGGAGGAATGACGAGGGAAGGAAGGAAGGAATGACGAGGGAAGGAAGGAGGAATGACGAGGAAGGGAAGGGAGGGATGACGAGGGAAGGAAGGAGGAATGACAGGGAAGGAAGGGAGGAATGACGAGGGAAGGAAGGAAGGAATGACGAGGAAGGATAGGAAGAATGACGAGGAAGGAAGGAAGGAATGACGAAGGAAGAAGGGAAGGATGACGAGAAGGAAGGAAGAATGACGAGGAAGAAGGAAGGTAATGACGAGGAAGGAAGGAGGAATACAGGAAGGAAGGTAAGGAATGACGGGGAAGAAGAAGGAATGACAGGAAGGAAGTGATAGAATGACTGAAGGAAGAAGGAGGGATGACAGGAAGAAGGAGGGATGACGAGGGAAGGAAAGGAGGAAGGAAGAAATGACGAGGAAGGAGGAAGAATGACCAAGGAAGGTAGGAAGAAGAAGGAGGGAGAAAGGAAGAGGAAGGAAGGAAGGAAGGAAGGAAAGATGTACAGAAAAATCTCGCTACCTAACTTCACTACCCAGAGTATATATAATAATATACACTCACATAATAATAATGAATATAATAATAATAATAATAATAATAATAATAATAATAATATACATAATATAAAATAATATAATCATAATATTTAATAATAATGTTATACTACTGTAATAATCAATTTAATAATACTGATAATAATTAATGATAATATATCACTGTAATAATACTGTTATCATACTGCTAATATACATGTGTTATCATATGTCATGTCTAGTGTTTATACTGTTGCTCACTGTGTTATTCACTGGTATTCTCACAGTACACTCCTGTACCCTCCTCTCAACTGTGTTACACCCTCACTGCTCACACTACTCTCACACTGTGTATATCAGCTCACCTAACTGTGTTATACCTCACTGCTCATAATCAACTTGTATCACCCTCACTCTCACACTAACCTCACTGTGTTATACCCTCCTGCTCACACTAACTCACCTTTCTATCACTCCTCCTGCTCTCACTACTCCCTTCTCCTCTCCTCTCCCTCTCTCTCTCTCCTCTCCTCTCTCTCTCTCTCTTAAACCTCCTTCAAAACCACTGTGTTTTATCACCCACAAACTGGTAGGCCTTGCTGGGCCTACACAAAATTCCCTCAAGTCATTACTTACGGGTTTCCGATAATGACACTGTGTTATCACCCTCACTGCTCACCCTCACTGCTCACACTGTGTTATTACCCTCACTGCTCACCCTCACTGCTCACACTGTGTTATCACCCTCACTGCTCACACTAACACTCACACTGTAATATCACCCTCACTGCTCACACTAACTCTCACACTGTGTTATCACCCTCACTGCTCACACTAACTCTCA
>WNWK01000924.1:252500-265000 GCA_009830355.1 Cherax destructor | reverse complement strand
TATACCACAACATCACACACATATTACATACACACATCACACACATACCTACACACAATCACACACATCACAACAATACACAACATCACACATCACTACAATATCACACAAACATTACACATCACACTATCACATCATCACACATCACAACATCACACAATTACAAACATCACAACACATTACCACAACATCACACACATTACACTAACATCATACACACATATATACACAACATCACACACATCATCACACATATCATCACTACATCACCACAACATCACACACACAACATCACCACAACATCACACACACATTACCACATCACACACACAACATCACAACATCGCCTCCCTCGCTGCATTACAGCTCAAAATCTCACCAATTATCAACCTTTCATCGCCCTTATTGACCCGCAGCCAAACTTTCAAAATCTCCCGCGAAAAAGAAAATACCCAGAGTAATTATGCAAATTTTGGGACGATTTATTTTAGCGTTTCCGAGTTTTGTGGACAGTCCCTTTTTTGTTTATTGGAAATATTTTCAAAGAATATAAGAGGACATGTCTTATAAATTTGTAGTTATCTCTTACATGTTCTTTTTTTATTATTATTCATAGTTTCTGTTCTTGAAAATACGGCTTTATAATTTTGGTGATGTGGGTTAGAGTCCTTCTCCTGTAACACCAGCATAACAATTGAAACGCTGAATGGTGTCGTAGATGGGATTTAAACACTAAAATGCTGGCGGGTAGTAACTTACCCTTGATCTGCTAGGTTGGTAGCGCACTCAGCTCACACACTGAGTGTCCGTGGTTCGATCCCCGGTACGGGTGGAAACATTGGGTGTGTTTCCATAAGACACCTGTTGTCCTTGTTCACCTAGCAGTAAGTAGGTACCTGGGTGTTAGTCCCCTTACACCAGCTGTCTTTGTTCACCTAGCAGCAAATAGGTACCTGGGTGTTAGTAGACTCGTGTGGGTTGCATCCTGGGCACAAAATTAACCTAAGTAGCCAGAAATGCTTTGCATATCAAGGGGCTTTCTATATATCACTGATGTCAGCTATGGTCTGTATAAGTTGTATCAGGTACTTGAAAAAAATAAAGCTCATTATTATTATTATTATTATTATTATTATTATTATTATTATTATTATTATTATTATTATTATTATTAATTATAATAAAAATTATGGTTGTTTGGTTGGGTTTAAAGTCTATCTACTACTCTATGGACAAAACACATCAGGCTGAGGGACTGATTACCTCAAACTCTCATGTTGCACCTTTCTAAGCATTGGACTGAAGAAGCCACTGGTTGGCGAAACGTCTCCAGAATAAAGATGTTACACAAGAATCTTATTAGATCAAGTACACGAGGGTCATTAAGGCTAATTACCTTCCCACCAGCAGACAAGAATACTTTATAGCCTCTGTATAAACAATGTTTTTTCCTTGTTTTAAACCTCATAATATTTCTGGTTTATTTTTTGGGGGTTAAATGTCAAAAGTTTAATAAAAACTGTAAAATATGTTAACTTTTTCTTCTGGGTTACTGACCTGTGTTGGTGTCTTTATTGACCTCTTCTTTGAGACGTGGAGTTAGAATTATGATGTTGAATGTTGAGTGAATGTTGAGTGAATGTTGAGTGAATGTTGAGTGAATGTTGAGTGAATGTTGAGTGAATGTTGAGTGATGTTGAGTGAATGTTGAGTGAATGTTGAGGGGAATGTTGAGTGATGTTGAGTGGATGTTGAGTGAATGTTGAGTGGATGTTGAGTGGATGTTGAGTGGATGTTGAGTGGATGTTGAGTGAATGTTGAGTGAATGTTGAGTGAATGTTGAGTGAATGTTGAGTGAATGTTGAGTGAATGTTGAGTGGATGTTGAGTGGATGTTGAGTGAATGTTGAGTGAATGTTGAGTGAATGTTGAGTGGATGTTGAGTGGATGTTGAGTGAATGTTGAGTGGATGTTGAGTGAATGTTGAGTGAATGTTGAGTGAATGTTGAGTGAATGTTGAGTGAATGTTGAGTGAATGTTGAGTGGATGTTGAGTGAATGTTGAGTGAATGTTGAGTGGATGTTGAGTGGATGTTGAGTGAATGTTGAGTGAATGTTGAGTGGATGTTGAGTGGATGTTGAGTGGATGTTGAGTGAATGTTGAGTGAATGTTGAGTGAATGTTGAGTGAATGTTGAGTGGATGTTGAGTGAATGTTAAGTGGATGTTGAGTGAATGTTAAGTGGATGTTGAGTGAATGTTGAGTGAATGTTAAGGAAGAACAGTGTGACTGTCAAGTATGACAGGGAGAGTGTGACTGTCATGTATGACGGAATGTCACTGTCATGTATGACAGAGAGAGTGTGACTGTCATGTATGACAGGGAATGTCACTGTCATGTATGATAGGGAGAGTGTGACTGTCATGTATGACAAGGAATGTCACTGTCATGTATGATAGAGAGAGTGTGACTGTCATGTATGACAGGGAGAGTGTCACTGTCATGAACGACAGGAAGTTAGAGGTAACAACAGGGAATGCCACTAATATGTTAAATTAGTGAAGGAGTTTGATATGAGGTTGTGTCTGTCTCATACTTTTGTTATTGTTTACTCTGTTTGGTGTGTGAGTAATGACGTCAGCGAGGGCCAGGCTCCTGCTGATATCATTTTATACTGTGAGTTATGTATCAATTATATCGTTGTACCGTTGTTAACGCACTGTTCCTTCTGTTGGCATTGAATATCGTTGTGATGGAACGGCTGTAAGGCCCCATGAGGTAATACATAAGTTAATGTATGATACGTGGACTGACAGCTGTATCTCACACTGGTGTGTCTAGTTCATCTGGGACGGATGATAGTCCACGCTCTCTCCTCCGTTTCCACGCTGGTAATGCTGGTGATGGCGCCACTGATCGTTCGCCTGGTGGCACATCTTGTGAGGTGCCAGGCAGCGGCACACCAGCCAACACACACTCACAATCTGCCTTCATATTAGCACAGGTTACCCCGGAACAGTCTAGGGGACACCTGCTCAAAACACACTATCATAATATTGTTTTTTTCAAAGAGATTGCAGTAGCTATATTGTGGGGTGATCAGTATTGTGGGGTGATCAATATTGTGGGGTGATCAGTATTGTGGGGTGATCAATATTGTGGGGTGATTAGTATTGTGGGGTGATCAATATTGTGGGGTGATCAATATTGTGGGGTGATCAATATTGTGGGGTGATCAATATTGTGGGGTGATTAGTATTGTGGGGTGATCAATATTGTGGGGTGATCAATATCAACGTCTTCACAATGAACAGTCAGGTAAGACATTAGAACCTCTGAAATACATTTACTTTCAAATGCTATGTCTTGTTATTTATCACTGCTTTAAGCTACCACTGCTATAAGCTACCACTGCTATAAGCTACCACTGCTATAAGCTACCACTGCTATAAGCTACCACTGCTATAAGCTACCACTGTTATAAGCTACCACTGCTATAAGCTACCACTGCTATAAGCTACCACTGCTATAAGCTACCACTGCTATAAGCTACCACTGCTATAAGCTACCACTGCTATAAGCTACCACTGCTATAAGCTACCACTGCTATAAGCTACCAGAACAATAAAATCTTGAAAGATGGGGAAAAGTTTACAAATATAAGAACATATGGACTACATTTCACCTGTAGTTGACATTCTTGTGCCTCGGGATGATGTAGATGAGAGTACAGCTACGTCTTATAGCCAGAGAAAGATGTTATTGAAAGAATCACATTGGTCTATGATTGTTATTGTTCTCTACTGAGAGACAGTGTTCTTCCCGTAGCAAGAACACTTGTCTCAGCCAGAATGTATCACTAGAAGCTTTTGGCTGTACAGTAACTTGTACCCTCACATACTCGTAGTATATACGCTGATGCAGTATACAAAATGCTGTAGGTGTGTCAGGGAAATCGCTATGAAAGAAGAATTATCCTCTGGTAACAACGTCCTGTCTTCCCAACTTCCCGGATTCAGTACTGGTTATTGATAGCTCAACACCTACACTAGTTCCAATTATGGTCACAACACGGACCATGGTCACAACACGGACCATGGTCACAACACGGACCATGGTCACAACACGGACCATGGTCACAATACGGACCATGGTCACAACACGGACCATGTTCAAGAGACATTCTGGTGAGAATGCTGACCTAACCTCGCGGGACTCGGTCCTGGAGTTGGACAATTTGCTTTGCGATGGCAGCTGGCCAGGGGCCAGGGGCCAGGGCCATGAAAATTGAGTGAAACTTGGACGATCAAGTCTTCGTATTCTTGGGCGCCAAGATTGCCGGATGTTCGCGTCTCCATAATTTTGTCTAGTGTTCTTGTTGTTGAATATTGACAGTTTACCTTCGTTACAGTTTGTTTACAAACAATGATGAGACTAACACTAGGTCTCCAGCACTAAGATACATGTACAATGGTTAGATATCTTCATTACGAAGCGTTTCACCTATACAGTTGGCTTCTTCAGTCGACTACAGAAAACTTAACAGAAGCAGTAGATGACGATGTCATCAGTCCATCACCCTTGAAGGCGTAGTTTTGAGGTGGTCAGTCCCTCAGCCTGGTGAACAGCGAAACTGTGGAGAGTCACTACACCTCCACACTTCTCCTGAAGTGTGGAGGTGTAGTGACTCTCCACAGTTTCGCTGTTCACCAGTGTTGCAGACTATGGAGCAACAGTTAGGTATCTCTATTGCTGAAACACTTCACACAACACAGTAGGCTTCTTCAGTCAGATACAGAGGCAGAAGACGTAGTAGTGTAATGAAGAGAATGCAATCAGTCCATCAACCTTTTTGGAGATACCAGGAAGTTATGCGTCAACAAATATACCTTCTTAGGTTTCCACCCGGTCTCCCTCCCTTTCTCCTTCCCTCCCTCCCTCCTTCCCTCCCTCCCTCCTTCCCTCCCTCCCTCCTTCCCTCCCTCCTCCTTCCCTCCCTCCCTCCTCTCCCTCCTTCCCTCCCTCCCTCCTTCCCTCCCTCCCTCCTTCCCTCCCTCCCTCCGGTCTTTCAGTATATTGTGTAAAAGGAAAATCCTCGAGAGAGGTTTTCACGGGATAACGAAGATTCATCTTTTTTTACCCATTAATGGCTGAGGACATTTTCTTGAAGATGAAGAGTTAGTGGGAGAGGGGAGAGGGAGGGGAGGGGGAGGGGAGAGCGAGAAGGAGGGGGAGGGGAGAGCGAGAAGGAGGGGGAGGAGGGGAAGAGGGATGAGAGGGGGAGGAAGGTGTCGATTATTATTATGTGTTGAAATGAAACCTGCATCAAGGGTGAGATGATTGATGATGATGATGATGATTGATGATGATTAATAGCCACGATGATGACTGATGATGATAAATTATGACGATGATGATGATAATGATTGATGATGCTAATGACTGATGATGATGATTGATGATTATATTGATGGCTACTGATAACACACACACACACACATAGCAAGTGATATAGTGGAGGCAGGAACCATACATTGCTTTAAGACGAGGTATGATAAAGCTCATGGAGCAGGGAGAGAGAGGACCTAGTAGCGGCCATTGAAGAGGCGGGGCCAGGAGCTAAGTCTCGATCCCTGAAACCACAATTAGGTGAGTACATACACACACACACATACACAAAACGGTGTATGAGTTGTGTATATGACACCTGACTTCTGTCAGCCTGTCCAAATGCTCTCTCTCTCTCTCTAGTCTCTCTCTCTAGTCTCTCTCTCTCTCTAGTCTCTCTCTCTAGTCTCTCTCTCTCTCTAAACAGAATTGCAGCAGGATGGGAGGCGCTCCCAGTAAATGTTATAAGCATGGAAGACAATACAGTCAGTCAAGAAGAGGTGGACAAGCACTTGGCAAGTTCAGGATCCAACAAGGTACTAACCTGAAGCAATCTGAAGTCAACACATTCCTGATGTTGGTTCAGCAACTGCACCAGGACCACTAGCTGACAATGAGGCAGCCAAGTTAGTAGTAGTAGTAGTGGTAGTAGTAATAGTAGTAGTAGTAGTAGTAGAGATGGAAGAAGTAGAAGGTTGTAGTAACCACAAGTAGAACAACTGCTACACACAGCTGTGAGTGACAGTGGAATAACACCAGTAGTTCAAGATAGTAACAGTATACTAATATACTAGAGGCAGTTGTAGCCCAGGTCTACTATCCACTTCCATATCTGTAAATGCCATGCCATTTTCCCATTATGGAATGGTGGATTTCTCCTCCTGTCTTCATGATGGAAGTGGCTGGAGGAAGTAGAGAGCCTTCCGCTTTACCATCCCTGATTCACCCACCTAGATAATACACGATAGTCCTTAATCCAAGTAAAAGTAGATAGTTCTCAGTAGATAGTCTCGGTGTGGACTTCAAAGTCCTCTACTATCTGTTCCCCACGTACTCCTGTGTGCTCCCACGTACTCCTGTGTGCTCCCACGTACTCCTGTGTGCTCCCACGTACTCCTGTGTGCTCCCGTGTACTCTTGTGTACACTCAGGTGAGCTATCAGCCTGTGAGGACCGGCAAGGTGTGAGCAAACTTACGTCTCGCTAAAACTTTCACAAAGTTTTGCAAGATAAATTACATGTGTCTGGTTACTGGCGCCTCCTCTTGTAACACTTTACACGAACCTCTCTCAAGACTTGCCAGCCAAGTCTCGCATCTCTCAGAAGTCTCAGATCCCTCAGAATGTGCTCACAGAATCATTAATATTGCTCGTGACGTGAAGCAGCAGTGGAGGGTCGGAGGGTGGCTAGAGATTAGCATCATCTGCACTGCTCAACTGATTATTAATATTGCTTTGAGGAACACCAGAAACTGGTGTGTGTGTGTGTGTGTGTGTGTGTGTGTGTATGTGTGTGTGTGTGTGTGTGTGTGTATGTGTGTGTGTGTGTGTGTGTGTGTGTGTGTGTGTGTGTGTGTGTGTGTGTGTACTCCCTACAATTTCCGTGTGAGTAAGGGAAGGCAACAGCAGACAAGTCTGTTGAGTTTTGAGACGCCCCCTACACGCCAGACTGTCGACAACCCTAGTTCCCTATGCTAAGTGGTCTACCCTCACCACAGAACTTCTACAGACCTACTTCTATAACTCTGCCCCTACTACAGATCTATAAACAACCCCTCGCTTAAACCCAAGTAAACCCGGCATAGAGCTGCAAACACACTCTCACTTATACGAGCTCCGCCCCTCCGTCAGACAGTTACGGGTCAACATCTGGCAAAGATTCCCGTCAAGAATTCCTTCCTGGCGAATATGTTATGATCATCACATCTTCACGTTGAAGGTGAGTCCTTCACAAGGAGACGAAGGAGTCACCAGTCAGGCTTCCTTCAAGCACCGTGACGGGGGAGGACACAGCCGGTGACGCCCCACATGGACACATGAAAGTGTTTGTTGATGCCGATAAAATGTGCCAGAAAGACACTTGTTCTACGTACGTACAGTTCAAGACATCCACTAAATGAAACTGTGTCGCCACGAATGGCTTCTTCAATTCCATTGGCTGAAAAAGATCAATCGTGGCAAAACGTTTCATTTTAATGACCTTAACTGTACGTAAGTGTTCTTTTCCTAGCCAGAAGCCGTGCCCGTCCTTGCTACGTCCGTGCCACGTCCGTGCCACGTCCTTGCCACGTCCGTGCCACGTCCGTGCCACGTCCGTGCCACGGTCCATCACCTCAAGACTGCAACAGTATTCCGTCTGAACAAAAGCCAACACTAGCGCCTCTAACTAACAGTCTTCTACCAGTAACAACAGGAGAAGAAACAAGCAACAACAGTAGCCCCCTCAAAAAAACCTCACCCCTTACAAAGGGTAAGGGGTGTTACAGACAAGGGAAAAACCAACAACTTCAACGCTAAAAATACACCAAGATTTTCAACAATTGAGAAAGGGACCAAAAAAATAAATAAACCAATTCTTTTTTAGCACACAGATCGTCTCCCAGCCTGGTACAGAGAGAGAGGTAACACTTTCACCATCATTCAGTCAATCACTGTCTTGCCAGACTCTTGCTGACATCGCCGGTCAGATGAGAGATGCCACTCTGGTGAGACTAACACCAAAGAATTGAACGGCAAGAAGATATCCACGTCCCTGATGGGCACAATCATGGGACATACCCACCCACACGTTCCTGATGGGCACAATCATGGACCATACCCACCCACACGTCCCTGATGGGTACAATCATGGACATACCCACACACGTCCGATGGGACACATGGACATACCCACCCACACGTTCCTGATGGGCACAATCATGGACCATACCCACCCACACGTCCCTGATGGGTACAATCATGGACCATACCCACCCACACGTCCCTGATGGGCACAATCATGGGACATACCCACCCACACGTCCCTGATGGGCACAATCATGGGACATACCCACCCACACGTTCCTGATGGGCACAATCATGGGTCATACCCACCCACACGTCCCTGATGGGCACAATCATGAGTCATACCCACCCACACGTTCCTGATGGGCACAATCATTGGCCATACCCACCCACACGTCCCTGATGGGCACAATCATGGGACATACCCACCCACACGTCCCTGATGGGCACAATCATGGGACATACCCACCCACACGTCCCTGATGGGCACAATCATGGGACATACCCACCCACACGTTCCTGATGGGCACAATCATGGGTCATACCCACCCACACGTCCCTGATGGGCACAATCATGAGTCATACCCACCCACACGTTCCTGATGGGCACAATCATTGGCCATACCCACTCACACGTCCCTGATGGGCACAATCATGGAACATACCCACCCACACGTTCCTTATGGGCACAATCATGGGCCATACCCACCCACACGTCCCTGATGGGCACAATCATGGAACATACCCACCCACACGTCCCTGATGGGCACAATCATGGGCCATACCCACCCACACGTCCCTGATGGGCACAATCATGGAACATACCCACCCACACGTCCCTGATGGCCACAATCATGGAACATACCCACCCACACGTCCCTGATGGGCACAATCATGAGTCATACCCACCCACACGTCCCTGATGGGCACAATCATGGGACATACCCACCCACACGTCCCTGATGGGCACAATCATGAGTCATACCCACCCTTAAAAAAACTTCTGCCCATAACCATAAAAATTACTTCCCAATTTACATGATTTTATTACCAGATGATCAGACTTTAACAGCAACTTTAGTCCCCCTCCCTCACCGGCTTTATTACAGGGGTTCACTGCCCCCTGCCCCCCAATATAAATACAATTTGGATAATTAACATTGCATATAAATCGATTAATATAAATTGTGAGCGAGATCAATTTAGTAAAGTTTCAGTCATTACCAATCAATGAGGTTCAACCAGTCAACGAGGTTCAACCAGTCAACGAGGTTCAACCAGTCAACGAGGTTCAACAAGTCAACGAGGTTCAACCAGTCAATGAGGTTAAACCAGTCAAGGAGGTTCAACCAGTCAACGAGGTTCAACAAGTCAACGAGGTTCAACCAGTCAACGAGGTTCAACAAGTCAACGAGGTTCAACAAGTCAACGAGGTTCAACCAATCAACGAGGTTCAACCAATCAACGAGGTTCAACCAGTCAACGAGGTTCAACAAGTCAACGAGGTTCAACCAGTCAATGAGGTTCAACCAGTCAAGGAGGTTCAACCAGTCAACGAGGTTCAACAAGTCAACGAGGTTCAACCAGTCAATGAGGTTCAACCAGTCAAGGAGGTTCAACCAGTCAACGAGGTTCAACAAGTCAACGAGGTTCAACCAGTCAATGAGGTTCAACCAGTCAATGAGGTTCAACGAGGGAGGTTCAGGCTGGTATTCTGGGTTGCTCCGGATAGAGCTGAGTGATAAAGCCGGCTTCGTTATATCTTCGGCCGGCTCCGCTCAGGCTAACGAAGAGAAATGTTGAGGTTGTTGTAGAGGAGCCTCTCTCTCTCTCTTCTCTCTCTCTCTCTCTCTCTCTCTCTCTCTCTCTTCTCTCTCTCTCTCTCTCTCTCTCTCTCTCTCTCTCTCTCTCCTCGCTCTTCCTAACTTATCATTCTGTGTGTATTCCTATCTTCATCATCTCTCGTTGCCATTCGTCTATCATCTCTCCTCTCTCCCCTCATTCCGTCCTTTCTCCAACTCATTCCCTCTCATTCCCCTCTCCCTCTGTCTCTCTTCCTTCAACCCCTCCCCTCTCTCTCTCCCCCTCCTTTCTTTTCTCTGTCTATTCCCTTCACCCCACTCTCATTATCCCTCCCATCTCTCATCCCATTTTTATCTCTTCATATACATCTCCCTAACTCGTTTCTTCCCCGGTTTCTCCAGCTCTTCTCATTTATCAGGTTGTTCTCCTCCTTCTCTGCTTATCCTCGTTCTCTCTTCGTTTATATCTCCTCTCTCCGCTCTTTCTTCCTCGCTTGTCCAAATTTAACGTAGATATAAAATCCAAGTCTTGGACTCAGCAGGGAGTCAACTGAAGCTGGACTCAGCAGGGAGTTAACTCAAGCTGGACTCAGCAGGGAGTTAACTCAAGCTAGACTCAGCAGGGAGTTAACTCAAGCTGGACTCAGCAGGGAGTTAGCTCAAGCTGGACTCAGCAGGGAGTGAACTCAAGCTGGACTCAGCAGGGAGTCAACTCAAGCTGGACTCAGCAGGGAGTTAGCTCAAGCTGGACTCAGCAGGGAGTCAACTCAAGCTGGACTCAGCAGGGAGTTAGCTCAAGCTGGACTCAGCAGGGAGTCAACTCAAGCTAGACTCAGCAGGGAGTCAACTCAAGCTGGACTCAGCAGGGAGTCAGCTCAAGCTTGGAAAACATTGATTTGGATCCGCCCCTATTATCGCCGAACACAGGTGTATTTGTGGCAGTGAAGCAGCAGACCGATTCGGGTACCATGGTCTTGTGTGCCGTAAATCCGAGGGAAAGATTGCAAGACATGAAGAGGTTAATAACATTATCAAGAGGAGCCTCACAACAGCCGGATGCCCAGCAGTAAGGGAGCCACCCCAACTATGCAGATCTGATGGCAACCAAAGGCGTCCAGATGGTATCACCCTTCAAGCCTGGACAGACGGCAAGCAGGTGGTGTGGGACTACACATGTGCATCTACCTTGGCTGATACCTATCTCCAGTACACCAGGGAGGAAGGAGGGGCTGCTGCCACCTTCAGGAGTCCCAGAAGTCGAGAAAATACGGAGAACTTGCCCATCATTATATGTTTGTTCCCATAGGCTCGGAGACCCTTGGCTCATGGGGAAAGAGTGCATCTAAGTTCCTCAAGGAGCTGGGCAAAAGACTCATCAGGGTAACTAGGGATCCCAGGGCAGCTAGTTTTCTGTTCCAGCGACTCAGTGCTGCTGTTCAGAGGGGTAATGCCTGCTGTATTTTTGGCACGAGCCCAGCTCTGAGGAGCTGGATGAGATTTTCGCATTATAATCAGTGACAAACATGTAACAATATGTTCTAGACATGTATCTCTCACCTCGTGTACTGTATATGCCATCTTTATATCAACAATGTAGCTCTCAAATCTTTTGTACCATATTATGTAATAAAACATACCTATTGGTAAAAAAAATTAAAAGATGGGGTGGTAGGAGAAGTGGAATATTCAAATGGCATCAGGAAGAAATCCAAATATTCTTCCTTGATATATATACATATATATATATATATATATATATATATATATATATATATATATATATATATATATATATATATATATATATATATATATATATATATCGAGGGAGGGGGCTAGTGGGGTAAAAAAGGGGGTTATAAAGTGAGAGGGAGGGAAGGGAGGGGCAGTAATAGTTTAAAGTTTTTGATGGAAAGAATGATGGTAAATTGTTGAAGGAGAGTGGGAATGAGTGGGACGAGCTGAGTGGGAGGGATTACGAGTGAGAGGGATTAAGTGTGAGAGGGATTACAAGTGAGAAGGATTACAAGTGATAGGAATTACGAGTGGGAGACACTGGATATTGAGGTAATGGAGTGGATATCCCATACGTGGCTTCAAGAATAAGTACGACAGTGTCCAGGAAGGTATACATGAGGGCAGGGCAGTGCCTGGCACTACACTAGGGTGCCACTGCCACAATACAAGCCACGTAGTGTTGAAAACGGTATAAAATACTGACAGGTTGAAGATTAAGACACATGTGCAACAGCTGGGTGTCTTTACTGGTGAAACGTTTCACCCACACAGTAGGTTTCTTCAGTCACATACCCAGGCAGCAAGTGTAGTGAAATAAAGATGATGTGATCAGTCCATCAACATGAGGTGGTCAGTCCCTCAGCCTGGAGAAGAGTTCAGGTGAACTCTAGCTCTGAGCTGCTAGTTGTGTACCTCTAGCTCTGAGCTGCTAGCTGTGTACCTCTAGCTCTGAGCTGCTAGCTGTGTACCTCAAACTCTGAGCTGCTAGCTGTGTACCTCTAGCTCTGAGCTG
>WNWK01000924.1:242500-250000 GCA_009830355.1 Cherax destructor | reverse complement strand
GGTGTTGGTGGTGGTGATTGTGGTGGTATTGTTGTTGTTGTTGGTGGTGGTGGTGGTGTTGGACACATGACCCACAACACATCACATCACTCACAACACATCACCCACAACACATCACCCACAACACATCACCCACAACACATCACCCACAACACATCACCCATAACACATCACCCACAACACGTCACTCACAACACATCACCCACAACACATCACCCACAACACATCACCCACAACACGTCACCCACAACACAACACATCACTCACAACACATCACCCATAACACATTACCCACAACACATCACCCACAACACATCACCCATAACACATCACCCACAACACATCACCCACAACACATCACCCACAACACATCACATACAACACATCACCCACAACACATCACTCACAACACATCACCCACAACACATCACTCACAACACATCACTCACAACACATCACCCACAACACATCACCCACAACACATCACTCACAACACATCACCCACAACACATCACCCACAACACATCACCCACAACACATCACCCACAACACATCACCCACAACACATCACCCACAACACATCACATACAACACATCACCCACAACACATCACTCACAACACATCACCCACAACACATCACTCACAACACATCACTCACAACACATCACCCACAACACATCACCCACAACACATCACTCACAACACATCACCCACAACACATCACCCACAACACATCACGAACAACACATCACCAACAACACATCACCCACAACACATCACCCACAACACGTCACCCACAACACAACACATCACTCACAACACGTCACCCACAACACAACACATCACTCACAACACGTCACCCACAACACGTCACCCACAACACATCACCAACAACACATCACCCACAACACATCACCCACAACACGTCACCCACAACACAACACATCACTCACAACACGTCACCCACAACACAACACATCACTCACAACACATCACTCACAACACATCACCCACAACACATCACCCACAACACATCACCCACAACACGTCACCCACAACACATCACCCACAACACGTCACCCACAACACATCACGCACCTGTGTTCAGATTGTACCTGACTGTGAGAGACACTGGAGTGTGGAGTCCCTGGGGGAGATGATCCCTTATCAGTCTCACAGTCATAACGGTGACCCCCTTTTCTCTCTATCTCGGCCGCTCGTCCTGGTCGTTCAAAGACCCTAGGATCAGACCACATTGACAGGATCAGACCACATTGACAGGATCAGACCACATTGACAGGATCAGACCACATTGACAGGATCAGACCACACTGACAGGATCAGACCACATTGACAGGATCAGACCACATTGACAGGATCAGACCACACTGACAGGATCAGACCACACTGACAGGATCAGACCACACTGACAGGATCAGAAGATATTCATAGGATCAAAATATGTCCCCAGCGTCGTAAGATGTTCCCAGAATCACAATACCTCCCCAGAATCACAATACCTCCCCAGAACCACAATACCTCCCCAGAATCACAATACCTCCCCAGAATCACAATACCTCCCCAGAATCACAATACCTCCCCAGAATCACTATACGTTCCCTCTGAAAGTTAAAGGAACATATATAGGGTAATCGAGACATGGAGACCCGCCTCCCAGCCCAGCCAGGGAGTAACTTCAGGTTCTAAATTGGAAGTAAAAGGTGAAAAGAGGAGAGGCAGAAGGCAAGTTGGGTTAATTCACGGGAGCAGGAAGGAGGAAAATGGGTAAATCGCATTATGCGATTCCACAGAAAACCTCTCCAAAGGATATTTGTCCCCGATGGGAAGTTAGAAATGTACTAAATAAGGGAGGGAAGACTGTGTTGCCTGTCCCCCTAACCTGTGTCAGTATCAATGAGGGTAGAGGATAGTCTCGTGCAGCACACTAATTGATCTCTCAAGAAAAACTAAACAAACGAAGAGGAAGCAGTGTTCTTGTAAGATGAAGAGGACAGTGTTGCTGTTCAACACTGTTTTCCTGTGAAATGACAAAGGATGAGGATAGTGTTCTTGTTGAACACCGTGTTCCAGTAAGAGTACAATGAAGAACATAGTATTCTTGTTCGACCCACTAAAAGACACAGATCATTCAAGAGCATAAAGTGTTCTTGCGCAACACAGTGTTCCAGGTGATAAGTGAGAGGACAAGGGAAGAGGTAACGTCTTCTTGTTCAATACACAAAGTGTTCTAGCTGATAAGGAACAAAGAAGACATAACAAAGAGCGTGTGAATAGAACAAGACAACCCCAGGTTAGTGGTACACTGAGTACTGTTGATTTAAGGGGAGAAACGGAAAAAGTGTGAGAGAGAGAGGGAGAGGGAGAGAGAGAGAGAGAGGGAGGGAGAGAGAGAGAGAGAGAGAGAGAGAGAGAGAGAGAGAGAGAGAGAGAGAGAGAGAGAGAGAGAGAGAGAGAGAGAGAGAGAGAGAGAGAGAGTAGACAGTCCTTTGATACCCTTCATTCACTATCCTGGAAGGGAAAGGAAGGGGACCCTAAACGAAGGGGCCCCCCTCACCAGGAATGGGCTCCCATAGACGATAGTTGTTGATTGTTACCTAAATTATTCTGTACTGTGATTCTGTATTGCAAACTGAATGATTTTACCAATGTGTGTGTAAGTGTGTGTGTGTGTGTGTGTGTGTGTGTGTGTGTGTGTGTGTGTGTGTGTGTACTCACCTAATTGTACTCACCTAATTGTGGTTGCAGGGGTCGAGACTCAGCTCCTGGCCCCGCCTCTTCGCTGTCTGCTACTGGGTCTCTGCTCTCCCTGCTCCATGAGCTTTATCATACCTTGTCTTAAAACTATGTATGGTTCCTGCCTCCACTATATCTTTCTCTAGTCCATTCCACTTCCTGACTACTCTGTGGCTGAAGAAATGTTTCCTGACATCCCTTTGACTCATCTGAGTCTTCAGCTTCCAGTTGTGTCCCCTTGTTTCTGTGTTCCCTCTCTGAAACAACCTGTCACTATCTACCTTGTCAATTCCCCGCAGTATTTTGTATGTCGTTATCATGTCTCCTCTGACCCTTCTTTCCTCCAGTGTTGTTAGTCCTATTTCCTCAACTTTTCTTCATAAGACAGCCCCCTGAGTTGTGGAACTAACCTTGTCGCAAACCTTTGCACTTTCTCTAGTTTCCTTACGTGCTTGACCAGGTGTGGGTTCCAGACTGGTGCTGCATATTCTAGTATGGGCCTGACGTACACGGTATACAGTGTCTTGAACGATTCCTTGTTAAGGTAACGGAACGCTAATCTAAGGTTTGCCAGACGCCCATATGCTGCCGCAGTTATCTGGTTGATGTGTGCCTCCGGAGACGTGCTAGGCGTTATACTCACTCCAAGGTCTTTCTCCTTTGTCGAGGTTTGTAGCCTTTGTCCGCCTAGCTTGTACTCTGTCAGCGGTCTTCTTTGCCCTTCTCCGATCCTCATGACTTTGCATTTGGAGGGATTGAATTCGAGAAGCCAACTGCTAGACCAGATGTCGAGCTTGTCCAGGTCTGTTTGCAGCCCTGCCTGGTCCTCTTCCGATGTGATTCTCCTCATTATTTTCACATCATCCGCGAATAGAGACACTTCTGATTCTATCCCGTCCGTCATGTCATTTACATATACCAGGAATAACACTGGTCCTAGGACTGACCCCTGCGGTACACCGCTCGTCACAGGCGCCCACTGTGATACCTCACCACGCACCATGACCCATTGCTGCCTCCTTTGAGGTATTCCCTGATCCATTCCAGTGCCCTTCCTGTTATACCTGCTTGTTCTTCCAACTTCTTTACTAATCTCATGTGAGGAACTGTGTCGAAGGCCTTCCTGCAGTCCAGGAAAATGCAATCAACCCACCCTTCTCTCTCCTGCCTTACCTCTGTTACTTTATCATAGAACTCTAGGAGGTTTGTTACACAGGATTTGCCTTCCCGGAATCCATGCTGTCTGGTGTTTATTATCCTGTTCCGCTCAAGGTGTTCCACCATTCTTTTCCTGATGATTTTCTCCAGGACTTTGCACACTATACATGTAACTGACACCGGTCTATAGTTTAGTGCCTCTTTTCTGTCTCCTTTTTTAAAAATGGGGACTACGTTGGCCTTCTTCCATACCTCAGGTAGCTGCCCAGTTTCAAGGGATGTGTTGAATATTGTGGTAAGTGGCACACTCAGCTCCTTCCCGAAGAACCCACGGGGAGATATTGTCCGGACCCATCGCCTTTGAGATATCGAGGTCACTGAGTAACTGCTTCACTTCCTCCTCAGTTGTGTGTATGCCCTCTAGCACTTGGTACATCCCTTGTTGGTGACGAACCATGTCCTGTCTACCCAGCTGCCTTCCTTCCTCCATTGTGAATACTTCCTTAAACCTCAAGTTGAGCTCCTCACATACCTCTTGATCATTACTTGTGAGTTCCCCATCTTCTCTCCTCAGCCTTATCACCTGGTCCTTGACTGTTGTCTTCCTTCTGATGTGACTGAACATCAGTTTCGGTCGGACTTAACTTTCGATGCTATGTCGTTTTCGTACTGTTTCTGGGCCTCCCTCCGTACTTGTGCATACTCGTTTCTAGCTCTTCTACTAATCTCTTTGTTTACTTGGGTTCTTTGCCTTCTGTACTGTTTCCATTCTCTGATACTCTGATTCTTTGCCTCCCTGCACCTTTGGGTAAACCAGGGGCTCTTTCTGGCCTTCCCATTTAAACATTTGCCTCTGGGTATAAACCGTTCCTCTGCCTCCTTGCACTTTGCCCCTACGTATTCCATCATTTCATTTATTGTCAGTCCTTCCATTTCCCTTTCCCACTGGATGTCCTGCAGGAAATTCCTCAAGCCCGTGTAGTTTCCTCTTTTAAAGTCTGGTTTGTCTCTATCAGTACTGTTTCCCTCTCCACCTGTAGCTCTACAATGTACTCAAAGCTAAGCACCATATGGTCACTGGCTCCCAGGGGATCTCGTGCTTTATGTCTTCAATATCTGAGCTGTTCAGGGTGAATACAAGGTCCAGTCTTGCTGGTTCATCTTCTCCCCTCTCTGGTCGTGTCCCTGACATGTTGGTGCATCAGGTTTTCCAGTACCACGTCCATCATCTTGGCTCTCCAAGTTTCTGGACCCCCACGTGGTTCATGGTTCTCCCAGTCGATCTCCCTGTGGTTGAAATCTCCCATGACCAGTAGCTTCGCTCTGCTCATGTGTGCTTTTCTTGCCACCTCCGCCAGGGTGTCCACCATCGCTCTGTTGTTCTCATCGTATTCTTCTCCTGGCCTCCTGCAGTTCTGTGGTGGGTTATACATCACTGCAATGATTATCTTATGCTCCCCAGACTGGATGGTACCTACTATGAAATCCCGTTCTCTACCGCCCTCCACTCCTACCATTTCCTCGAATCTCCAACGGTGCCTTACAAGCAGTGCAACCCCTCCACCCCCCCTGCTCCTCCTATCTTTCCTCAGGATCTGATATCCCTGTGGGAAGATTGCATCTGTTACTGTCTCATTTAGTTTAGTTTCTGTGACCGCTATGATGTCTGGGGATGCCTCATCTATTCTTTCATTCCACTCTTCATACTTATTCGTAATTCCATCCGCATTTGTGTACCAAACCTTCAACCTTGTTTCCAATACTGTGGCCCTGGGGAGATCTTGGCGGGATGGGGGTGTGGGCAGGGTGCCCACAGGGGGTTGGAGCATGGGTGGGGGTGATTGTATGGTTGGGGTATGGGCAGGTGGGGTGCAGCTTGAGGTGGGGGTGGGGGTAACTGTGACGGTGGGTTTTCATTTGCTAGGGTGGGGACAGGGGGCCTGATAAGTGGGTGTGGTGCTAGAGTGTATGGGTGTCGTGGGGTGTTTGTGATATGAGGCCCGCTGAGGGTATTTCCAGTGTGTGTGTTTGTCCTGCTTGGGCTTGGTGTCCTCCGTATCTCGCTGTCTCCCCTCCCCCCTCTCTTCTCCTTCTTATCCTCTCCCTCCGGGCCTCCCTTTCTTCCTGTGTTCTGTCTCGATCTAGATATACATTCCGGTACCCCTGGTTCGTCCTCAGCCGAGCTTTCTCTTGCAGGATCATGGTGCGTGCTGATTCTGCCTTGAATATTACCTTGAGGGGTCGATTTCTTTCCCTTGTGTACCACCCGATTCTCCGAAAATTTGTCACTTGGGATGAGTCTCCCCCTATTGCTAGCATGATACCCTCGATCTGTTCTGTCTCCTCCTGTTTCCTTCTCTCGTGGGTGTCTCCTTCGACTTCCTTCAGGCCATAGATGAAAATCGACTTCTCCCTTTCCTCCTCCCACTGTGTCTCCCATTGCCTTGTCAAAGGTGCATTATCCTCTCCCGGTGCTGTCATGAATGTATTACCCGTGTTCCTTTGTATGTTCGGTCTGCTCTTACGTCCCTGTCCGCTGCAGTGTGTTGTTGGGGTCTCCATGTTTAGCGTGTCTGCTGTTTTGTCTACCCTCTCATATGTTGTTTCTGTGCTCCCATTCGTTGTTCCTGTGGTGCTCTTCGTGACCCTGGCTGCTTCTTCTATATCCCTCTCGTGTGTTGTTATCCTGCTCGTCTTGCTTCGGGCCCCATGTGTGCCTGCCAGTGCCTGTGCGTACCTGAGTTCTCCTCCTTTCTCCTCATTCCCTTTGGCTGTGCCTGGTGCACAAGCCCCAAGCGTTGTTTCCTGCCAGGTACTGTTGTCTCTATTCTGTGTCAGTCCCTGCAGCTTCTCTTCTAGGGTCTGGATCCTGGCTTCCGCTTTTTTGGCTTGCATTACCCATTTTCTACTCTCCTCAGCTATCCTCTTCTCCATTCCCTCGCTGATCACCAATAGCTTACTCTCCCATTCCTTTTCCCTTTCATCGAGCTCCTCGGTGATCACCAATATCTTCCTCTCCCATTCCTTCTCCCTTCTAGAAATTTCCTCCTCCCACTGTTGCCTTCCCTGATCGGCCATCTTCTTCCTTGTAGACACCCCTCTGAGCCACCCATCTTCCCACTGAGTCCCTTGTGGTTGTATTGAGGTGTCAGGAGAAAGGAGTAAGAGGGGTAAGGAAGGGGTTGAGGGAGAAACGGAGAAAGGATAGGGATGGGGGTGGGGGGGAGAGAGCTAGCTTAGAGGAAATGTAGAAGAGGGTGGATAGAGGGAGAGAGAAGAGAGCAAGAGGGAGAGAGAGAGAGGGAGGTAGAGAGGTAGGAAGAGAGATAGGTAGAGGGAGAGAAAGGGAGGTAGGGAGATGGAGGAAGATAGAGATAGAGGGAGAGGGAGGAAGTGGAGGGTGGGAGAAAGAGAGGGAGGGAGAGGGGAGTGAGAGAGAGGTAGGGAGAGGGAGAGGGAGGGATATGGAGGGGGAGATGGGGGAAGAGGGAGGTATAGAGAGGGGGTTTGTGTGTGAGGGAGAAGGGGAGGGAGATAGGGGGAGAGGGGGTATAGAGAGGGAGAGGGGGTGCGTTTGAGGGAGAAGG
>WNWK01000924.1:190000-237500 GCA_009830355.1 Cherax destructor | reverse complement strand
ACATCAACAGCCACTTCAGTCAAATGGACACATTTCCAAAATTTACAAACTTCATTTGGCCTAAATCAATTATTCAGTCCTTTTAAAAATTTCCAGTTACCCTACATGAGAGAGAGAGAGAGAGAGAGAGAGAGAGAGAGAGAGAGAGAGAGAGAGAGAGAGAGAGAGAGAGAGAGCTGAGGTAAAGCTTACATTATCACGAATCAAGTCAGTGGGCGCAAAAATATCGTTGTGATGTGATCGCAAAAAAAAAAAATCTGAGTTAAAAGATCTGGGAAGCTTATGGAGGAGGTGTGAGGAGAGTGTGGAGGTGAGGTTCTCAGAGTGGGGGTCGCGGACCCCCGTCACAACTACACTATGTGGAGGTGAGGTTCTCAGACTGGGGGTCGCGGACCCCTGTCACAACTACACTATGTGGAGGTGAGGTTCTCAGAGTGGGGGTCGCGGACCCCCGTCACAACTACACTATGTGGAGGTGAGGTTCTCAGAGTGGGGGTCGCGGACCCCCGTCACAACTACACTATGTGGAGGTGAGGTTCTCAGACTTGGGGTCGCGGACCCCCGTCACAACTACACTATGTGGAGGTGAGGTTCTCAGAGTGGGGTCGCGGACCCCCATCACAACTACACTATGTGGAGGTGAGGTTCTCAGAGTGGGGTCGCGGACCCCGTCACAACTACACTATGTGGAGGTGAGGTTCTCAGACTTGGGGTCGCGGACCCCGTCACACTACACTATGTGGAGGTGAGGTTCTCAGACTGGGGGTCGTGGACCCCCGTCACAACTACACTATGTGGAGGTGAGGTTCTCAGACTGGGGGTCGCGGACCCCGTCACAACTACACTATGTGGAGGTGAGGTTCTCAGACTTGGGGTCGCGGACCCCGTCACAACTACACTATGTGGAGGTGAGGTTCTCAGACTGGGGGTCGCGGACCCCGTCACAACTACACTATGTGGAGGTGAGGTTCTCAGACTGGGGTCGCGGACCCCGTCAAAACTACACTATGTGGAGGTGAGGTTCTCAGACTGGGGGTCGCGGACCCCGTCACAACTACACTATGTGGAGGTGAGGTTCTCAGACTGGGGTCGCGGACCCCGTCACAACTACACTATGTGGAGGTGAGGTTCTCAGACTGGGGTCGCGGACCCTCGTCACAACTACACTATGTGGAGGTGAGGTTCTCAGACTGGGGTCGCGGACCCCCGTCACAACTACACTATGTGGAGGTGAGGTTCTCAGACTGGGGGTCGCGGACCCCCGTCACAACTACACTATGTGGAGGTGAGGTTCTCAGACTGGGGGTCGCGGACCCCCGTCACAACTACACTATGTGGAGGTGAGGTTCTCAGACTGGGGGTCGCGGACCCCCGTTAAAACTACACTATGTGGAGGTGAGGTTCTCAGACTGGGGGTCGCGGACCCTCGTCACAACTACACTATGTGGAGGTGAGGTTCTCAGAGTGGGGGTCGCGGACCCCCGTCACAACTACACTATGTGGAGGTGAGGTTCTCAGACTGGGGGTCGCGGACCCTCGTCACAACTACACTATGTGGAGGTGAGGTTCTCAGAGTGGGGGTCGCGGACCCCCGTCACAACTACACTATGTGGAGGTGAGGTTCTCAGAGTGGGGGTCGCGGACCCCCGTCACAACTACACCATGCTCCTTGGAAATGGTCAAATGGGGTGGAGCTGAACTTAAGGTCGAGAACTTAAGGTCGAGAACTTAAGGTCGAGAACTTAAGGTCGAGAACTTAAGGTTGAGAACTTAAGATCGAAAACTTAAGGTCCAGAACTTAAGGTCGAGAAGTTAAGGTCAAGAACTTAGGACCGAGAACTTAAAGTCAGAACTAGTTCTGAGACTTGAGAACAAGGCAGCAACTGGACAGTCTTCTTACAAGTCTTGACAAGACTCAAAAGTCTTTATTGGCAACAAAGACCAAGGTCTTATTCACCACCTTGTTGGTGCATGTGGACCTTTAATGCAGTGTTGTTGCAAATGTTGCAATGCTTGAGATATCTTGCGAATGTTCTTGATAAAATGGGAGCTCTTGATCCAGCTCTCCGTTCTGACATCAGTCAGCTCCTGACATCCTCCAGGAGGGGAAGTCAAAATATCGTATCCCAGAAATTTGGAAAGATAAACACATAAGCAGATCTGTTTGTGACTCGATAAAGCCCACTGTGTGGGCGAAACGTTGTCAATAAAGGATCACATTATACTGCTTATGTGTTTATTTTTCCATTGTGTCGGTATTTTATACAATTTATTTCCATCCCAGAATTTTAGTGACAGATTCTTTTTCTAATTATCTTAATGTTGCTACCACAATCCACACTACCAGCATCACCACCAGCACTGCTAGTACCACAATCCACACTACCAGCATCACCACCAGCACTACTAGTACCACAATCCACACTACCAGCATCACCACCAGCACTGCTAGTACCACAATCCACACTACCAGCATCACCACCAGCACTACTAGTACCACAATCCACACTACCAGCATCACCACCAGCACTACTAGTACCACAATCCACACTACCAGCATCACCACCAGCACTGCTAGTACCACAATCCACACTACCAGCATCACCACCAGCACTGCTAGTACCACAATCCACACTACCAGCATCACCACCAGCACTGCTAGTACCACAATCCACACTACCATCATCACCACCAGCACTGCTAGTACCACAATCCACACTACCAGCATCACCACCAGCACTGCTAGTACCACAATCCACACTACCAGCATCACCACCAGCACTGCTAGTACCACAATCCACACTACCATCATCACCACCAGCACTGCTAGTACCACAATCCACACTACCAGCATCACCACCAGCACTGCTAGTACCACAATCCACACTACCAGCATCACCACCAGCACTGCTAGTACCACAATCCACACTACCATCATCACCACCAGCACTACTAGTACCACAATCCACACTACCAGCATCACCACCAGCACTACTAGTACCACAATCCACACTACCAGCATCACCACAAGCACTACTAGTACCACAATCCACACTACCAGCATCACCACAAGCACTACTAGTACCACAATCCACACTACCAGCATCACCACCAGCACTACTAGTACCACAATCCACACTACCAGCATCACCACCAGCACTGCTAGTACCACAATCCACACTACCAGCATCACCACCAGCACTACTAGTACCACAATCCACACTACCAGCATCACCACCAGCACTACTAGTACCACAATCCACACTACCAGCATCACCACAAGCACTACTAGTACCACAATCCACACTACCATCATCACCACCAGCACTGCTAGTACCACAATCCACACTACCAGCATCACCACCAGCACTACTAGTACCACAATCCACACTACCAGCATCACCACCAGCACTACTAGTACCACAATCCACACTACCAGCATCACCACAAGCACTACTAGTACCACAATCCACACTACCAGCATCACCACCAGCACTACTAGTACCACAATCCACATACCAGCTACCAGCACTGCTAGTCCACAATCCACACTACCAGCATCACCACCAGCACTGCTAGTACCACAATCCACACTACCAGCATCACCACCAGCACTACTAGTACCACAATCCACACTACCATCATCACCACCAGCACTGCTAGTACCACAATCCACACTACCAGCATCACCACCAGCACTGCTAGTCCACAATCCACACTACCACACACTATCAACCAGCACTGCTAGTCCACAATCCATACTACCATCATCACCACCAGCACTGCTAGTACCACAATCCACACTACCAGCATCACCAGCAGCACTGCTAGTACCACAATCCACACTACCAACAGCACTATCAACCAGCACTACTAGTACCACAATCCACACTACCATCATCACCACCAGCACTGCTAGTACCACAATCCACACTACCAGCATCACCACCAGCACTGCTAGTACCACAATCCACACTACCAGCATCACCACCAGCACTGCTAGTACCACAATCCACACTACCATCATCACCACCAGCACTGCTAGTACCACAATCCACACTACCATCATCACCACCAGCACTGCTAGTACCACAATCCACACTACCAACAGCACTATCAATCAGCTTGCAGCAGCAACATTGTCAACACTAGCACCACCTTACTACCCAGTGTTCTTCCACTGGTTATGTGCTCTCACACTAGCTAACACTCTCAACTAGATTCTTCCACTGGTTATGAAACCATTTTCAACTTCTTTTAAGCAAAAGTTTGGCTTTTCAATCACCTTTGTAATCTACAAACTTCTGTAACCCAGAAGACAATGTTGGGAGCTGTGAGTGTGTCTGTACTCACCTAGTTGTGGTTGCAGGGGTCGAGTCGCAGCTCCTGGCTCCTCCTCTTCACTGGCCCCTACTGGGTCACTCTTCCTGCGCCATGAGCTTTATCATACCTCTTCTTAAAGCTATGTATGGATCCTGCCTACTCTACATCGCTTTCCAAACTATTCCACTTCCTGACAACTCTGTGACTGAAGAAATACTTCCTAACATCCCTGTGATTCATCTGATTCTTCAACTTCCAACTGTGACCCCTTGTTGCTGTGTCCCATCTCTGGAACATTCTGTCTCTGTCCACCTTGTCGATTCCTCTCAGTATTTTATATGTCGTTATCATATCCCCTCTATCTCTCCTGTCTTCCAGTGTCGTCAGGTCGATTTCCCTTAACCTCTCCTCGTAGGACATCTCATTTAGCTCCGGGACTAGTCTTGTTGCAAACTTTTGCACTTTCTCTAGTTTCTTTACGTGCTTGGCTAGGTGTGGGTTCCAAACTGGTGCTGCATACTCCAATATGGGCCTAACGTACACAGTGTACAGGGCCCTGAACGATTCCTGTGTGTGTGTGTGTGTGTGTGTGTGTGTGAGAGAGAGAGAGACAGAGACATGAGACTACTTTCTCTCTTCTTTTATCTCTCCTACCTAGCTGTATCTCTCACATCGGATCTTTCTACCTTGTTCTCTGTCTCACCTCCAATCTGTTTACCTCTCCTTTCTCTCTCTCTCTCTCTCTCTCTCTCTCTCTCTCTCTCTCTCTCTCTCTCTCTACACACACACACAGTATATATATATATATATATATATATATATATATATATATATATATATATATATATATACTGGTGTGTGTGTGTGAAGAGAAAGAAGAAGAAGAAGAAGAAAACAGAAAGGGAAACAGTGGAGTGAGTAAAGTAGATGGGATACAAGGAAAATAGAATCAGTAAGTAAAAGAGAGGTGAAGGTTTATAAACTAAAGAGGAGGCAGTTAGGGTAAGATATAAACAACTATTGGAGGATAGATGGGCTAGTGAGAGTGTAGGCAATGGGGTCGAAAATGTATGGGGTAGATTTAAAAATGTAGTGTTAGAGTGTTCAGCAGAAGTTTGTGGTTACAGGCGAGTGGGTGCAGGAGGGAAGAGGAGCGATTGGTGGAATGATGATGTAAAGAAGTAGTAAGGGAGAAAAGTTAGCATATGAGAGGTTTTTACAAAGTAGAAGTGATGCAAGGAGGGAAGAGTATATGGAGAGAAAAGAGAGGTTAAAGAGTGGTGAAGCAATGTAAAAGAGAGCAGATGAGAGAGTGGGTGAGATGTTATCAGCAAATTTTGTTGAAAATAAGAAAAAGTTTTGGAATGAGATTAATAAGTTGAGGAAGCCTAGAGAACAAATGGATTTGACAGTTAAAAATAGGAGAGGAGAGTTATTAAATGCAGAGTTAGAGGTATCGGGAAGATGGAGAGAATATTTTGAGGATTTGTTAAATGTTGATGAAGACAGGGAAGCTGTGATTTCGTGTGTAGGGCAAGGAGGAATAACATCTTGTAGGAGTGTGGAAGAGCCAGTTGTGGGTGTAGGGAAGTTCGTGAGGCAGTGGGTAGAATGAAAGGGGTAAGGCAGCTGGGATTGATGGGATAAAGATAGAAATGTTAAAAGCAGGTGGGGATATAATTTTGGAGTGGTTGGTGCTATTATTTAATAAATGTATGGAAGAGGGTAAGGTACCTAGGGATTGGCAGAGAGCGTGTATTGTTCCTTTGTATAAAGGCAAAGGGGACAAAAGAGAGTGCAAAAATTATAGGGGAATAAGTCTGTTGAGTGTACCTGGTAAAGTGTATGGTAGAGTTATTATTGAAAGAATTAAGAGTAAAACAGAAAGCAGGATAGCAGATGAACAAGGGGCTTTAGGAAAGGTAGGGGTGTGTAGACCAAGTGTTTACAGTGAAACATATAGGTGAACAGTATTTGGATAAGGGTAAAGATGTTTTGTGGCATTTATGGATTTGGAAAAGGCGTATGATAGGGTAGATAGGGGGCAATGTGGCAGATGTTGCAGGTGTATGGAATAGGAGGAAGGTTACTGAAAGCAGTGAAGAGTTTTTATGAGGATAGTGAGGCTCAGGTTAGAGTGTGTAGGAGGGAAGGGGACTATTTCCCAGTAAAAGTGGGCCTTAGACAAGGATGTGTGATGTCACCGTGGTTGTTCAATATATTTATAGATGGGGTTGTAAGAGAAGTGAATGCGAGGGTCTTGGCAAGAGGTGTTGGGCTAAAAGATAAAGAAGCAAATACAAAGTGGGAGTTGTCACAGTTGCTTTTTGCTGATGACACTGTGCTTTGGGAGATTCTGAAGAGAAGCTGCAGAGGTTGGTGGATGAATTTGGTAGGGTGTGTAAAAGAAGAAAATTGAAAGTGAATATAGGAAAGAGTAAGGTGATGAGGATAACAAAAAGAATAGGTGACGAAAGATTGGATATCAGATTGGAGGGAGAGAGTATGGAGGAGGTGAATGTATTCAGATATTTGGGAGTGGACATGTCGGCGGATGGGTCTATGAAGGATGAGGTGAATCATAGAATTGATGAGGGGAAAAGGGTGAGTGGAGCACTTCGGAGTCTGTGGAGACAAAGAACCTTGTCCATGGAAGTAAAGAGGGAATGTATGAGAGTATAGTTATACCAACGCTCTTATATGGGTGTGAAGCATGGGTGATGAATGTTGCAACGAGGAGAAGGCTGGAGGCAGTGGAGATGTCATGTCTGAGGTCAATGTGTGGTGTGAATATAATGCAGAGAATTCGGAGTTTGGAAATTAGGAGGAGGTGCGGGATTACCAAAACGATTGTTCAGAGAGCTGAGGAGGGGTTGTTGAGGTGGTTTGGACATGTAGAGAGAATGGAACGAGACAGAGTGACTTCGAGAGTGTATAAATCTGTAGTGGAGGGAAGGCGGGGTAGGGGTCGGCCTAGGAAAGGTTGGAGGGAGGGGGTAAAGGAAGTTTTGTGTGCGAGGGCTTGGACTTCCAGCAAGCATGTGTGAGCGTATTTGATAGGAGTGAATGGAGGCATATGGTTTTAATACTTGACGTGCTGTTGGAGTGTGAGCAAAGTAACATTTATGAAGGGATTCAGGAAACCGGCAGGCCGGACTTGAGTTCTGGAGATGGGAAGTACAGTGCCGGCACTCTGAAGGAGGGTGTTAATGTTGCAGTTTTATAACTGTAGTGTAAAGCACCCTTCTGGCAAGACAGTGATGGAGTGAATGATGATGAAAGTTTTTCTTTTTCGGGCCACCCTGCCTTGGTGGGAATCGGCCGATGTGTTAAAAAAAAAAAAAAAAAAAATATATATATATATATATAGATAGATAGATAGATAGATAGATAGATAGATAGATAGATAGATATACGTGTGTATGGTGGCACTATTCACTAAAAATCCTGGCACACACTTCAAACATTTCACATTTTCACAAAACAGATTTTTGTTCGGGATTCTGTCTACTTTTTTGTGAAATTGTTTTGTTGGTATTTATGAGTCTGCGATTTTTTTATACGCACACGTAGTGGTGTGTGTGTGTGCTCACCTAGTTGTGGTTGCAGGGGTCGATTCATAGCTCCTGGCCCCGTGTGTGTGTGTGTGTGTGTGACTACCGTTGATTTGAAGTCTTAAATACTTTCAAAATTATAGCGATTTTCTCCATAATCTTCTTACACCCGTTTCCTCCTCCCGTTTCCTAGTCCCGTTTCCTAGTCCCGTTTCCTAGTCCCGTTTCCTAGTCAGGAGAACGTACGATACACGAACTCTTGTCTGGAGATCTTTTTAGAAAAAGACAGATTTTCCTTTTCATTGGGAACTCCTTGCTCGACTTATCTCAACACATACCTGCTCGACCCCTTAGTTATCACTCCATCTATGCCCACTGATCCTGCTCGACCCCTTAGTTATCACTCCATCTGTGTCCACTGATCCTGCTCGACCCCTTAGTTATCACTCCATCTGTGTCCACTGATCCTGCTCGACCCCTTAGTTATCACTCCATCTGTGTCCACTGATCACTGCTCGACACCTTAGTTATCACTCCATCTGTGTCCACTGATCCTGCTCGACACCTTAGTTATCACTCCATCTGTGTCCACTGATCCTGCTCGACCCCTTAGTTATCACTCCATCTGTGTCCACTGATCCCTGCTCGACACCTTAGTTATCACTCCATCTGTGTCCACTGATCCTGCTCGACCCCTTAGTTATCACTCCATCTATGCCCACTGATCCCTGCTCGACCCCTTAGTTATCACTCCATCTGTGTCCACTGATCCTGCTCGACCCCTTCGTTATCACTCCATCTGTGTCCACTGATCCCTGCTCGACCCCTTAGTTATCACTCCATCTATGCCCACTGATCCCTGCTCGACCCCTTAGTTATCACTCCATCTGTGTCCACTGATCCCTGCTCGACCCCTTAGTTATCACTCCATCAGTGTCCACTGATCCCTGCTCGACACCTTAGTTATCACTCCATCTATGCCCACTGATCCCTGCTCGACACCTTAGTTATCACTCCAACTGTGTCCACTGATCCTGCTCGACACCTTAGTTATCACTCCATCTGTGTCCACTGATCCCTGCTCGACACCTTAGTTATCACTACAAATGTGTCCACTGATCCTGCTCGACCCCTTAGTTATCACTCCAACTGTGTCCACTGATCCTGTTCGACACCTTAGTTATCACTCCATCTATGTCCACTGATCCTGCTCGATCCCTTAGTTATCACTCCAACTGTGTCCACTGATCCCTGCTCGACCCCTTAGTTATCACTCCATCTATGCCCACTGATCCCTGCTCGACACCTTAGTTATCACTCCAACTGTGTCCACTGATCCTGCTCGACCCCTTAGTTATCACTCCATCTGTGTCCACTGATCCTGCTCGACACCTTAGTTATCACTCCAACTGTGTACACTGATCCTGCTCGACACCTTAGTTATCACTCCAACTGTGTCCACTGATCCTGCTCGACACCTTAGTTATCACTCCAACTGTGTCCACTGATCCCTGCTCGACACCTTAGTTATCACTCCAACTGTGTCCACTGATCCTGCTCGACCCCTTAGTTATCACTCCAACTGTGTCCACTGATCCTGCTCGACCCCTTAGTTATCACTCCATCTGTGTCCACTGATCCTGCTCGACACCTTAGTTATCACTCCAACTGTGTCCACTGATCCTGCTCGACACCTTAGTTATCACTCCATCTATGTCCACTGATCCTGCTCGATCCCTTAGTTATCACTCCAACTGTGTCCACTGATCCCTGCTCGACACCTTAGTTATCACTCAACTGTGTCCACTGATCCTGCTCGACCCTTAGTTATCACTCCATCTATGTCCACTGATCCTGCTCGACCCCTTAGTTATCACTCCATCTGTGTCCACTGATCCTGCTCGACCCCTTAGTTATCACTCCATCTGTGTCCACTGATCCTGCTCGACCCCTTAGTTATCACTCCATCTGTGTCCACTGATCCTGCTCGACCCCTTAGTTATCACTCCATCTATGTCCACTGATCCTGCTCGACCCTTAGTTATCACTCCATCTGTGTCCACTGATCCTGCTCGACCCTTAGTTATCACTCCATCTGTGTCCACTGATCCTGCCGACTAACCTTCAGTTATCACTCCATCATTCCACTGATCCTGCTCCACCCATTAGTATCCCACCCATCTATACCCACATAACCTCACCATCACTACCCATAACCTCACCATTACTACCACATAACTCACCATTACTACCCACATACCCTCACCATCACTACCCACATAACCTCAACATTACTACCCACATAACCTCACCATTACTACCCACATAACCTCACCATCACTACCCACATAACCTCACCATTACTACCCACATAACCTCACCATCACTACCCACATAACCTCACCATTACTACCCACATAACCTCACCATCACTTCTCCATCACTACCCACATAACCTCTCCATCACTTCTCCCATCACTACCCACATAACCTCACTATCTCTACCCACATAACCTCACCATCTCTACCCACATAACCTCACCATTTCTACCCACATAACCTCACCATCTCTACCCACATAACCTCACCATTTCTACCCACATAACCTCACCATCTCTACCCACATAACCTCTCCATCTCTACCCACATAACCTCTCCATCACTACCCACATAACTTCTCCATCACTACCCACATAACCTCACCATCTCTACCCACATAACCTCACCATGTCTACCCACATAACCTCACTATCTCTACCCACATAACCTCACCATCTCTACCCACATAACCTCACCATCTCTACCCACATAACCTCACCATTTCTACCCACATAACCTCACCATATCTACCCACATAACCTCACCATGTCTACCCACATAACCTCACCATGTCTACCCACATAACCTCACCATCTCTACCCACATAACCTCACCATTCTACCCACATAACCTCACCATTCTACCCACATAACCCCTCCACCCAATCTCTACCCACATAACCTCACCATGTCTACCCACATAACCTCACCATCTCTACCCACATAACCTCACCATGTCTACCCACATAACCTCACCATGTCTACCCACATAACCTCACCATGTCTACCCACATAACCTCACCATGTCTATCCACATAACCTCTCCATTATTTACACTCTTCATCCTCGGTGTGTGGATTATGTATATAAGACAATGAATGTAAACGCCGCTGTAAACAGGAATTGGATGGAAGGGAGAGAGAGAGAGAGAGAGAGAGAGAGAGAGAGAGAGAGAGAGAGAGAGAGAGAGAGAGAGAGAGAGAGAGAGAGAGAGAGAGAGAGAGAGAGAGAGAAGGAACAGAGGAAGGGAGACAAGAGAAAAAGAAAACAATAGGGAGACAAGTAAAAGAAAAAGAAGAGGAGATGATGTAAGTAATGAGAGATGAGATCCTTGATCTCAGACGTGATGGGGAAGACAACTGGGGAAAACATGGTCATCAAAACTGGGGAAAACACGGGCCGCGGGGGTCAACACCCTCCAGGTACACCCCAGAAATACCCTTGTAACTTCACAAAAGCACAAAACAAGTGGTGAACACTTAAGGGTCAATTATACCAGGAAGAAGAGATAAACTCACCTTTATCAAACAAAGAATATACTCTGTGTTGTGAGTAGCATTATAGTGACACCATATAACCTGTCTACACCACTTTACACACAAGAATTACACCTGTCTACACCACTTTACACACAAGAATTACACCTGTCTACACCACTTTACACACAAGAATTACACCTGTCTACACCACTTTACACACAAGAATTACACCTGTCTACACCACTTTACACACAAGAATTACACCTGTCTACACCCCTTTACACACAAGAATTACACTAGTACACAGCTGATAGCTAACTGAGGCTACGACACACAAGAACTATGCGCCACACTAGGTCCCAGAGGGGGTCGCCATACCCCCACTCTCCTAGTCGGCTCCTATAAGAACATAAGAAAGAAGGAACACTGCAGCAGGCCTACTGGCCCATGCGAGGCAGGTCCAAGTCTCCAACCGGCTTAAGCCAATGCCCCGACCCAGCCAGGTCAGGTTACATTCACTTAAGGAAGGAGCACGGCATCTGACCTAGTGGCATAAGCTAGTCAGGACCAACTCACACCCACCCGCACCCACTCATATATTTAACTAGCCGACCACCTGGATTTAACCCTCCCCAGGTAAACTCCAGGTAGTCAGGTCACTTCAACTTAAGGAATTAAACGGCATCTGACTTAGTAGCACAAGCTAGTCAGGTCCAACTCACACCCACCCACACCCACTCATGTATTTATCTAACCTATTTTTAAAACCCAGCCCCTATGACGGTACTCGGGAGTTTGTTCCACTCATCCACAACTCTATTACCAAACCAGTGCTTTCCTATATCCTTCCTGAATCTGAACTTTTCCAACTTGAAACCATTGCTGCGAGTCCTGTCTTGGCTGGTTACTTTCAGCACGCTATTTACATCTCCTTTATTTATTCCTGTTTTCCATTTATACACCTCAATCATATCCCCCCTAATTCTACGCCTTTCTAGAGAGTGCAGATTCAGGGCCTCAGTCTATCCTCATAGGGAAGATTTCTGATACATGTAATCAACTTTGTCATCCTCCTTTGTACGTTTTCCAGAGCATTTATATCCATTCTGTAATACGGTGACCAAAACTGTGCAGCATAATCTAGATGAGGCCTAACCAAGGATATATAGAGTTGAAGAACAACCTGAGGACTTCTATTATTTATACTTCTTGATATGAATCCAAGGATTCTGTTAGCTTTATTGCGAACACTTATGCACTGTTGTCTTGGTTTCAGATTACTACTAACCAGAACTCCTAAATCCTTCTCGCAATCACAAGTATTAAGATCTACATTTTTCAGTTTATATGTGGCATGGTTATTGTCCTGCCCAACATTTAGAACTTTGCATTTGTCTACATTAAACTGCATCTGCCACTTCTCCGACCACTGCATCAGTCTATTCAAATCATCCTGGAGTGCTCTAATGTCCTCATTAGAATGAATTGGACGGCCTATTTTGGTGTCATCAGCAAATTTGCTTATGTTGCTATTTATTCCCTCATCTATGTCGTTTATGTAAATTGTAAACAACAGGGGGCCCAAAACTGAACCCTGTGGAACACCGCTTGAGACGTGTCCCCATTCTGATTTCTCGCCATTTATGCAAACTCTCTGCCGCCTATTTGTCAACCATGCCTCTACCCAGGAAAAAATTTCTCCTCCTATTCCGTGTGCCTTAAGTTTCCCCAGTAGCCTCTGATGTGGAACTTTATCGAAAGCCTTACTGAAGTCCATATACACAATATCATATTCATTACCATGATCTTGTTAAATAATTTATTAATTCAGAATGTTACCAGGACACACCGGGCCCACTCAAACAACAGGGCTACTCCAGGGCCCCTTCTCCACATAATACAAACATTACTACGCTTTTAATATTGTACAACAGTGCGTAATCCTGCGTAATGCTTGGAGGTGATGAAGATGAGAAATGTGATGTGAAAGAGGATTTTGAGAGAGAGAGAGAGAGAGAAAATGAGAAACAATTCCCATACCAATACACAAGACCTGCCAAAACACCCACCCGAAGATCAACATAAAATATATCTCACGATCTATGCAACAAAAATCCGTGCAACATAGAACACAATCTCCGCAATACCGCTGAATTATCGAGAGTATAAAACGAACGACGGTAACATATAAAAGACTGATGACGAGAGGGAGGAGAGAGAGAGAGAGAGAGAGAGAGAGAGAGAGAGAGAGAGAGAGAGAGAGAGAGAGAGAGAGAGAGAGAGAGAGAGAGAGAGCGAGAGAGAGAGAGAAAGCTTACGAATTTGAGCAGCCTCTTCCTGGGGCACACTGAAGAAGATACGAGAGTGGATTCTGGTACATCAGTGCTGAGATGAAGTGCAATGGGATGCTAGAGCTCTCAGGGAGGCTGTGAGCTGTTGAAGGTTACCCTTACTTCTCTTTATTGGATGAGAGGAGAATGTTCAGTGTATAAGTGGCGAGGGAGAATGATCAGTGTATAAGTGGCGAGGGAGAATGATCAGTGTATAAGTGGCGAGGGAGAATGATCAGTGTATAAGTGGCGAGGGAGAATGATCAGTGTACGATATAAGTACGTTATAAGTGGGGGGAGAGAATGATCAGTGTATGGTATAAGTGGGGAGGGAGAATGATCAGTGTACGTTATAAGTGGGGGGAGAGAATGATCAGTGTATGGTATAAGTGGGGAGGGAGAATGATCAGTGTACGTTATAAGTGGGGGGAGAGAATGATCAGTGTATGGTATAAGTGGGGAGGGAGAATGATCAGTGTACGTTATAAGTGGGGGGAGAGAATGATCAGTGTATGGTATAAGTGGGGAGGGAGAATGATCAGTGTATAAGTGGCGAGGGAGAATGATCAGTGTATGGTATAAGTGGCGAGGGAGAATGATCAGTGTATAAGTGGCGAGGGAGAATGTTCAGTGTATAAGTGGCGAGGGAGAATGATCAGTGTATGGTATAAGTGGCGAGGGAGAATGATCAGTGTATGGTATAAGTGGCGAGGGAGAATGATCAGTGTATGTTATAAGTGGCGAGGGAGAATGATCAGTGTATGTTACAAAAAGAGAAGTTATGTGTCATGGTGGGTTATAGAAGGGAGTGCAGAACTCCGGGGGAGTTTGGGATAAATACCTTACGAATGTAGCATGTGAAAGTCCTCTCTTTCGTTACAAGGTGTTGGTCACGGTGTTGGTTACAAGGTGTTGGTCACGGTGTTGGTTACAAGGTGTTGGTCACGGTGTTGGTTACAAGGTGTTGGTCACGGTGTTGGTTACAAGGTGTTGGTCACGGTGTTGGTTACAAGGTGTTGGTCACGGTGTTGGTTGCAAGGTGTTGGTCACGGTGTTGGTTGCAACGTGTTGGTCACGGTGTTGGTTGTAAGGTGTTGGTCACGGTGATGGTTGCAAGGTGTTGGTCACGGTGTTGGTTGCAAGGTGTTGGTCACATAAGAACATAAGAACATAAGAAAGAAGGAACACTGCAGCAGGCCTACTGGCCCATGCGAGGCAGGTCCAAATCTCCCACCGGCTTAAGCCAATGCCCCGACCCATCCAGGTCAGGTTACATTCACTTAAGGAAGGAGCACGGCATCTGACCTAGTAGCACAAACTAGTCAGGTCCAACTCACACCCACCCGCACCCACTCATATATTTATCTAGCCTATTTTTAAAACTACACAACGTTTTAGCCTCTATAACTGTAATCGGGAGTTTGTTCCACTCATCGACAACTCTATTACCAAACCAATGCTTTCCTATATCCTTCCTGTATGTGAGTATGTATGTGAGTATGTATGTGAGTATGTATGTGAGTATGAGAGTATGTGAGTATGTGAGTATATGAGTATGAGAGTATGTGAGTATGAGAGCATATGTGAGCATGTGAGTATTGATGACAGATTTAATCTGAGATAAATGTTAGTGGAGAGATTCTGCTCTGATGCTTATGTGGGGAGGGGTGTTGTGGCTCTCTCTCTCTCTCACTCTCTCTCTCACTCTCTCTCTGTCTCTCTCTCTCTGTCTCTCTCTCTGTCTCTCTCTCTCACTCTCTCTCTCTCTCTCTCTCTCTCTCTCTCTCTCTCTCTCTCTTTCTGTCTGTATCTCTCTGTCTCTCTGTTTCTCTCTGTCTCTCTGTCTCTCTCACTCTCTGTCTCTCTGTCTCTCTCTCTCACTCCCTGTCTCTCTCTCTCTATCTCTCTCTCTCTATCTCTCTCTCTCTGTCTCTCTCTCTCACTTTGTCTCTCTCTCTCTCTGTCTCTCTCTCTCACTCTCTGTCTCTCTCTCTCTCACTCTCACTCTCTGTCTCTCTCTCTCATCTCTCTCTCTCTGTCTCTCTCTCACTCTATCTCTCTCACTCTCTGTCTCACTCTCTGTCTCTCTCTCTCTCACTCTCTGTCTCTCTCTCTCTATCTCTCTCACTCTCTGTCTCTCTCTCTCTCACTCTCTGTCTCACTCTCTGTCTCTCTCTCTCTCTCACTCTCTGTCTCACTCTCTGTCTCTCTCTCACTCTCTGTATCTCAAAACTTCCTTCCACCTCTTAACATCGATCAGCTCTGACATGAAGATTCTTTTTTTAATGTTCACTGTGGAACGACTACACGAAACTCTCTGGAACAACAAAACGAAACAATATGAAGTTGCACGAAACATCGTAAAACCCCCACGAAGCAACATAAAAACCCCACGAAGCAACATAAAAACCCCACGAAGCAACATAAAAACCCCACGAAGGAAGAGTGTTCAAGGCAGAGTCTCGCAACTGTGAACTGTCAACTGTGAAGTAGTGATCACGTTAGTTGAAAATCAATCGTGACTGAACAGAAATCCTCGTGACGTACATCAAGTCACAGTTCTGTACAGTGAAAGTCTGACGAGTGAAAATCACGTATTGACTGTAATCACGGAAGTACAGTACCTGACTGTAACGAAAGTCACGGTACAGTAATGATTCAACAGTGAAAGTCACGTACCGTGACTGTAAACAGTGATAGTTCACGGTATACTACGTGAGTCTGTAACTGAAGTGAAAGTCACGGTACCGTGATAAGTACAGTAGTGAGACAGTGAAATGTACACGTGTACTGACTATGTAACAGTGAAAGTCACGTACCGTGACGCGTGAGCATCGGTTGAATCATGTGAAAGTCACGGTACCGTATGACGTGATAGGTCCTGACTTCAGTGAAAGTCACGGTACCGTGACTGTAACAGTGAAAGTCACGGTACCGTGACTGTAACAGTGACAGTCACGGTACCTTGACTCGTAACAGTGATAAGTCACGGTACCGTGACTGTAACAGTGAAAGTCACGAGTACCGTGACTGTAACAGTGAAAGTCACGGTACCGTGACTCATGCTACATCGTATTCGTGAAAGTCACGTACACTGGTCGTACCGTGCTGAACAGTGAAAGTCACGGTACCTGTACTAGTCAACTAGTGATAAGTCACGTACCGTGACTGTAGACAGTCGAAAGTCACGGTACCTGACTGTAATCTGAGTGCTACTAAGTACACGTACCGTGACTGTAACAGTGAAAGTCACGGTACCGTGACTGTAACAGTGAAGTCACGGTACCGTGACTGTAACAGTGAAAGTCACAGTACCGTTTGATCCTCGTACACAGTGAAAGTCACGTACCGTGACTTCGTGAAGCCGTACGTGATTACGAGTCACGTACCGTGACTGTAACAGTGAAATCACGGTACGACCGATCCTCCGTGACTGTAACAGTGAAAGTCACGTACCGTGACTGTAACAGTGAAAGTCACGTACCTGACTGTACAGTGAAAGTCACGGTACCGTGACTGTACAGTGAAAGTCACGTACCGTGACTGTAACAGTGAAAGTCACGGTACCGTGACTGTAACAGTGAAAGTCACAGTACCGTGACTGTAACATGAAAGTCACGTACCGTGACTGTAACAGTGAAAGTCACAGTGTATGTACTGATCACGACTGACTGTAACAGTGAAAGTCACGTACCGTGACTGTAACAGTGAAAGTCACGTACCGTGACTGTAACAGTGAAAGTCACGGTACCGTGACTGAACAGTGAAAGTCACAGTACCGTGACTGTAACAGTGAAAGTCACGGTACCGTGACTGTAACAGTGAAAGTCACGTACCGTGACTGTAACAGTGAAAGTCACGTACCGTGACTGTAACAGTGAAAGTCACGTACCGTGACTGTAACGTGAAATACGGTACCTGATTAACAGTGAAGTCAGTACCGTGACGTAACAGGAAGTCACGACCTGACTGTAACGTGAAAGTCACGTACCGTACTGTAACAGGAAAGTCCGTACCGTGACTGTAACAGTGAAGTCACGGTACCGTACTGTAACAGTGAAATCACGTACCGTGACTGAACAGTGAAGTCACGTACCTGACTGTACAGTGAAATCACGGTACCGTGACTGTAACAGTGAAAGTCACGTACCGTGACTGTAACAGTGAAAGTCACAGTACCGTGACTGTAACAGTGAAAGTCACGGTACCGTACTGTAACAGTGAAAGTCACGTACCGTGACTGTAAAGTGAAAGTCACGGTACCGTGATGTAACAGGAAAGTCACGTACCGTGACTGTAACGTGAAAGTCGTACGTGACTGTAACAGTGAAAGTCACAGTACCGTGACTGAACAGTGAAAGTCACGGTACCGTGACTGAACAGTGAAAGTCACGGTACCGTGACTGTAACAGTGAAAGTCACAGTACCGTGACTGTAACAGTGAAAGTCACAGTACCGTGACTGTAACAGTGAAAGTCACAGTACCGTGATTGTAACAGTGAAAGTCACGGTACCGTGACTGTAACAGTGAAAGTCACAGTACCGTGACTGTAACAGTGAAAGTCACGGTACCGTGACTGTAACAGTGAAAGTCACAGTACCGTGACTGTAACAGTGAAAGTCACAGTACCGTGACTGTAACAGTGAAAGTCACGGTACCGTGACTGTAACAGTGAAAGTCACAGTACCGTGACTGTAACAGTGAAAGTCACAGTACCGTGACTGTAACAGTGAAAGTCACGGTACCGTGACTGTAACAGTGAAAGTCACGGTACCGTGACTGTAACAGTGAAAGTCACAGTACCGTGACTGTAACAGTGAAAGTCACGGTACAGTGACTGTAACAGTGAAAGTCACTGTACCGTGACTGTAACAGTGAAAATCACAGTACCGTGACTGTAACAGTGAAAGTCACAGTACCGTGACTGTAACAGTGAAAGTCACAGTACCGTGACTGTAACAGTGAAAGTCACAGTACCGTGACTGTAACAGTGAAAGTCACAGTACCGTGACTGTAACAGTGAAAGTCACGGTACCGTGACTGTAACAGTAAAAGTAACTGAAAACAGACATACCCAGACACTAGTGATAGTCACCAGTCAGTGTTCACCAGTGTCCTGGTGTCTGCTACACACCACTGCCGTCACCAGTCAGTGTTCATGATGTTCAGAAGCAGAGCTAGAGAACTAACTGCGGCCTAGAGCTAGAACTCTACCGTAGAGGTAGCTTATAGCAGTCTATCCTCTCCTGTCTATCATAAAGGTTTTGTGGAGGTTCTCAGATACTGTGAGTTTCGTTTCTCACCTTGTTTGATGCCAGGAGAGGCCGGATGGAGTGGAGGGAGGGTGGGGAGAGAGCCTTCTCCTTTACTATCCTCCCCATCAAACCGTCTAGATAATACTGGCTGGTCGTTTAAAGAAGATGGAAATATAGAAGCCTTTTTCTGAAGATTGGCTCCATGTGGATTTTCAAGACTTCTTTCTCTCTCTCTCTCTCTCTCTCTCTCTCTCTCTCTCTCTCTCTTCCTCCCAAGACGGTGCCAACACAAGAGAGATATCTCTAGCTACACTTGACAGCAGGCCGGGAAATTTAGCAAGGAAATATTGGGCAATAATCCCCAAGCAAGGAAAAATATATTTCCCAGTTACTTTCTTCCCCAGCGAGATTGCATTAGAAGACACCGACACATCATTCCACAATGAGAGATTACTTAGTTACATTTACCCATAAATCTCTCCCCCGAGCAGAATTACATACAAACACAAGTCATCTTTTCGCAATATTAAGAATCTGGGACTATGTAAATTACATTGCCTTTCAAATTATATTGTATTTTTAATTACATTGGAGGGAAATTTCTGTTATTTTTTTTAAGGTGAAATATAAGTGAATTACAGAGACCTACACACAGTCACAGGAGGAACACACAGGTACCTACACACAGTCACAGGAGGAACACACAGGTACCTACACACAGTCACAGGAGGAACACACAGGTACCTACACAGTCACAGGAATAACACAGGTACCTACACACAGTCACAGGAGGAACACAGGTACCTACACACAGTCACAGGAAGAACACAGGTACCTACACACAGTCACATGAGGAACACAGGTACCTACACACAGTCACAGGAAGAACACAGGTACCTACACACAGTCACAGGAAGAACACAGGTACCTACACACAGTCACAGGAAGAACACAGGTACCTACACACACTCTGGACTCCCTCAAGAGGAATTCACTACTCTTGACTCTACCTCAGGTGGAATTCAATACTCTTGAATCTCCCTCAAGAGGAATTCAATACTCTTGACTCTCCCTCAAGAGGAATTCAATACTCTTGACTCTCCCTCAAGAGGAATTCAATACTCTTGACTCTCCTTCTTGGAGTCTTCATATAATTAGCTCAGAAATTATCTGTGTTTGCTGTCAAACACTGGAGAGGATAATTGCTAATTCAATAATCGATTCCCAGTATTATCTGAGTGTGTGTGTTCTTTTTTGGTGTGTGTGTTTGTGTGTGCACGTGTGTGCACTCACCTAGTTGTACTCACCTAGTTGTGGTTGCAGGGGTCGATTCACAGCTCCTGGTTCCGCCTCTTCACTGGTCGCTAGTAGGTCACTCTTCCTGCTCCATGAGTGTGTGTGTGTGTGTATGTGGTAGTGTGTGTATGTGTGTGTGTGTGTGTATGTGGTAGTGTGTGTATGTGTGAGTGAGCACAAAGACAACAAAGACGACCCTGACGTACAGACACGGATGTTTGCAGACACACAGACACACAGACACAGCCTCGGTCCATCCCACTCACTGACTCAATTATTGAAAATGTCGAAGGTTAAAAGTCAAGGTTCAAGTTATTCTTCTCTCCTTCATATAATAACTCTTCTTGTGAGATCAACACTGATTTGTACACCAAACTTTATATATATATATATATATATATATATATATATATATATATATATATATATATATATATATATATGTATATACACGCTCTCTCTGTCTCTCACTGCAAGTACAAAAGACTCATGGAACACATGAACCGTTGGGAACAAAAAGAAAAAGTCATATGGCTGTAATGAGAGAAGACAGCCATGTGGCTGTAATGAGAAAGAGGACTGTGACACACCATCAGTTAGAGGCAGGATGAGAAATGCTTCTCTGTTAACAGATAACAGATAACGGTCTCAGAGCATTTCTTGCAGGTGGACAAGGAAATATTACAGCAGTAAGAAGTAGCACGGAGCACAATGGAAGAAGTTTATGTGTGTGTGCGAACTTAAGATGATTGTAAGATTTGCCTGTCATCTTACATCTTCGTGAGACAGTAAGATTTGCCTGTCGTTTTACGTGTTCTTGAGACAGTAATATTTACCTGTTATCTTAAGTGTTCGTGAGACAGAAAGATTTACCTTCAGTCTTACTTGTTTTGGGAACAAAAATCATTACCTGTCATCTTTAATGTTCATGAGACAGTAACATTTACCTGTCATCTTCAATGTTCATGAGACAGTAACATTTACCTGTCATCTTACGTGTTGACGAGACACGAAAAGATCAGGAAACCTGCCAGAGTGCAAAACGTTTAACAAGCTTCAACGTCCCCTTCACTTGACAGGAGGGTAGTACCTCCCTGGATAGTTATTGTCAACCAACCTACTAACCGTGAAGGAAAGAAGGCTAGATCTATCTACCTAGAGACGGGGACATGTATATCTAAGCACCTAGCCACAACGATAGATGTTCAGAAATCTATCCACTTGGTTATTGGGGGTTTAAATTCTGTCTACTACACGAGGGTCCTTAAGGCTACATGTCATCTGTTCACCACCAGTCAAGAATACCTTAATACCAAGTAAGGTAAACTGGAATTCTAAGCGATATATATATATATATATATATATATATATATATATATATATATATATATATATATATATATATGCTAGGAATTCGCAAGAGCAGGCGAAATATTCACAAACACTGATCTTCCGACGGAGACTCGAACCTACGAACCTCATGACAAGGTACCCAGTGTGGTACGGTCGGCAAAGCACTCGCGTACCTTGTCATGAGGTTCGTAGGTTCGAGTCTCCGTCGTAGTCAGATCAGTGTTTATATATATATATATATATATATATATATATATATATATATATATATATTTTTTTATGTCGTGCCGATTAGGTAAAACTTGCGATTTTGGCTTAAATAGCAACGCTCTTCTTGCCATATAAGACAAGTGAAAATTTGTGTATGCAATAATTTCGCCAAAATCATTCTGAACCTAACGAAAAAATATATTTCATTGTGTTTGTTTATTATTAAATTAATGTTAACGTATCTAAAATATATTTAGTTGGGTTAGGCTAAATTAAATTGCGCTTGTTGTAATAAGGTTAGGTAGGTTTTCAAAGTTTCTCTTGGTACAAAATTATAAATTCTTACATTAACATAAATGAAAAAATATATCTTTAAACGTATAGAAGAAAATTTTAGAAAGGACTTAATTTTAGATGAGTTCTTGCTAATTGACCAGTTTTACCTAATCGGCACGACATATATATATATATATATATATATATATATATATATATATATATATATATATATATATATATATATATATATATATATATATATATATATATACAAACTTTATTTCAAGACAAAATACATAGGAGTAAAACAACATAGATAACAACTCAGAGCTACATGTCAAATACTTCGTCCAGCTCCCGGCAGTGGGCCGCGTGCCCAGAACGCTGCAGGCATTTTCCCTCTGGATCGCAACACTGAGTCTCTGAACTTTAGAGCACACTTGCCCCATACTCCATGGGTCTCCGACCCTATTGGGATGAAGTATATATATATATATATATATATATATATATATATATATATATATATATATATATATATATGTATCTTGTACATACACTGTTCCTCTCAGTGTATATATATTTAGAGATATATACCACCAGAATATACATACATAGTTGTATATTCCTTGGAGACAGACGTCTCAAGGAGACCCAGAGATGAAAGGACATTTCTCTGTTTTTTTTTCTTGTGCTTTTTGAGTCCCTCTAACACTGGACTCGTTCCCACATTAAGTCGGCCGAATATTTAACTTTTTCAATTAACGACTCGTCCGACAGAAACCGCGTCGGGCCGAATTTGTCGCATGCGAGAGCATTTCAGAAACTGTCGCGGATGTAACGAGAAAAGTTCTATAATATTTTGGCTGAGCTAATGCAAAGCAGTTTTCATTTGCAAGCATTCTCACGCACTCCAAGTATTTCAATGATATGTTAGAAGCAGGCAGGCTAAACTGTGGTGCGTGGTGTGTGTGTGAAGTGTGTGTGTGTGTTGTGTGTGTGTGTGTGTGTGAAGTGTGTGTGTGTGTGTGTGTGTGGTGGGGGAATGATGATACATGTGGATTATGAGGAGTGGTGGTAGGGGTAATAGTGGGAAAGTGGTGATAGTAGTGGTGGTGACAGTGGTGGTGATAGTGGTGGTGACAGTGGTGGTAATAGTGGTGGTGACAGTGGTGGTGATAGTGGTGGTGATAGTGGTGGTGACAGTGGTGGTGACAGTGGTGGTGATAGTGGTGGTGATAGTGGTGGTGATAGTGGTGGTGACAGTGGTGGTGATAGTGGTGGTGATAGTGGTGGTGACAGTGGTGGTGACAGTGGTGGTGACAGTGGTGGTGACAGTGGTGAACATTGCTGTAGTAGGAAAGCGAGTGGCACTTTGGTGTTACTGCTCTTTCTTCTTCTTCTTGTTCTTCTTATTGTTCTTCTTGTTCTTCTTAAAATGGTTGTTACAATATCAGTGTTGTTTTGTAGGGAACATCACAGCTGACGTGTTCGCTCTGGCACCAATTCCTGACTCTCCTCTTATGATTTTCCGTTTAACTGGGGAATATTTCTTGTCGCAAAGGTCCCAAAGGATCCTGAGTGTTGCAGCGGCGCGAAGACACCTTTGCTCCAGGGAAAGGTGTCAACAAGATGGCGCAACGCCATAACTAAGAGGCGAGAAAAAGAGAGGTGCTAAAAGGGATTTAAGACTTGTTTTAATAACACAGATGAATATTGCAAGATGAAGCAAGAAGAATTTATATAAATAAAACTTTAAAAAGGTCTATATGTTGCATTGAATATCATAAACTTGACATTACACACACACACACACACAGGCATACACACACATAAGCATACATACATACACACACAGTATCACGGACACAGGGCCATGTCAGGTTAGCAGAGCAGTTTAAGAGCCATTCCTAATTGCTTCCCACCGTTCCTGGAATCTGGTTCCCAGTTCCCGGGAATGGAGCTTGACAACGACGCATGGCTGTTAGCGAATAATAGAGACAATTCTCACTCTCTCTCTCTCTCTCTCTCTCTCTCTCTCTCTCTCTCTCTCTCTCTCTCTCTTCAACAACAACAACAACAGTCATCTTGCTCCTGGAAAGTGCAAAACGCCTCCGGCCCCACCAGTAAAGTCCGCATCTTCAGTAAAGTCAGCAGTAACGTGAGCAGTAAAGTCAGCAGTAACGTGAGCAGTAAAGTCAGCAGTAACGTGAGCAGTAAAGTCAGCAGTAAAGAATCAGTCAATCAGGCAGAGTCAGTGTGTGAGAGCAGTTTGCCAGGGTCGTTAAGGTCGGAGCAGTGCTGGTAATTGTTACAGGGAGAGTGTGACCTCTCGTTTGTGGAGGAGAGAATGCAGGGAGGAGACGACACAGATAAATGGAGGAGATAGAGAGGAAAGAAAATATGGAGACAATTACTTTTAGAAAATGAATAAAGAAGATGATATAGCAAACTGTGAAGTGGGTAGACAGATAGATATGGATAATCTGATAGATATAGGCACTTGGATAGATAGGTACACTCAGACAAGAGCATCCAGTGTGTGTGTGTGTGTGTGATGCACCGGGAGGGGAGCTCCTGTGCTCACTAGGAGCTCAGTGCTAAGCCCGCTAAAGATAGCGGAGCTCATCTGCTCACAGTGCTACACTCTGACTTTCACAGCAACACTTAACTGACGTAAGGCGCCACCTACATCTCCACGGACATCTCCACGGACATCTCCACGGACATCTTCACGGACATCTTCACGGACATCTCCACGGACATCTTCACGGACATCTCCACGGACATCTTCACGGACATCTCCACGGACATCTTCACGGACATCTTCACGGACATCTTCACGGACATCTCCACGGACATCTTCACGGCGCCTGGGGAGATGAAGAGGGCAGTACAAAGGAGATCCAATTCCCCAGATCACGAGCCCCCATTCACCAGCATCAAAGCACATCCCCAGCCCCATGAAGGAGAGAGAGAGAGAGAGAGAGAGAGAGAGAGAGAGAGAGAGAGAGAGAGAGAGAGAACTATCGAAGTTACAAACTACTGAAGTTTGAAGTTCACCTACCGTGTATCAGGACCCTGGATGCATGTGTGTGTGTGTGTGTGTCCCTGAAGACCCTTGTAAGGGCGCTGTGGATGGTTGTTGTGACCGGACGTAGCTGTACTAATACGCAGAAGTACATGGGAGTACATTGGAGAAGACTGGTAGCAGAGTACTTGGGGAGTCCACACCCAGGCTATCTACTGGTAAGAGCTATCTACTTTCAGGTAGATTAAGGATTCTGATGTATTATCTACGCGGACGAGTCGAGGACACAGCAGTAGATGGTTGATGATGATGGAGAGATAGAGATTGTAGAGAGTAGAGAGAGAGAAAGAGATAATGATTCAACTTTATTTTACCCAAATCCTCGTCTATGTTAAAAAGACTGACGTCTCGGTCCTGGTCCACGGTCGAGCCTCAGAGTTTGAAGTCTATCTACTACACGAGGGTAGGACAACCTTCCCACCACAGGACAACAATACTTTCATGCCTAAAAGAGGACAGTCAAAGACAGGTGATAGGAAATTTTTACTGTGATTGATAGGCTTACACTGGCTTAGCCACAATGTTGTCCAGCTGTTGTAGGCAGCAGCAACAGCAACAGCAGCAACAGCAGCAGCAGCAGCAACAGCAGCAACAGCAGCAGCAACAGCAGCAACAGTAACAACAACAACAGCAGCAGCAGCAACAGCAGCAACAGCAGCAACAGTAACAACAACAACAGCAGCAACAGTAACAACAGCAACAGCAGCAACAGCAACAGCAGCAACAGCAACAGCAGCAACAGTAACAGCAGCTGCTGGACCATCCACAACGCTCCTGGTTCGTCTCCTTTAATGACCTGAATTCACCACAGATTAAACCAATAACTACCAACCAGACGGAGCTCTCAAACACATCAACACATTATTACATCAACACTGTGATGACTCTCTCTCTCTCTCTCTCTCTCTCTCTCTCTCTCTCTCTCTCTCTCTCTCTCTCTCTCTCTCTCTCTCTCTCTCTCTCATAATCACTGACAGGTTGGTAGAGGAAGAAGGGTGTTGATTGAGTCAATGATTTGGTTAATTTAGAAGTCATTACAGGCAAGGTGTTCGATTATCCGGTAAGCAGGAGATTTAAGGGGCGGGTAATGGAGTCAATGGGGCTTGTCTGATGTATGGGAAGACGGAAGGAATAGGGGAGGAGGTGATGACAGGGCCAATGGGTTGGGTAATTTAAGTGGATTTGTGGATTAAGTGGGTTTTTTTATTTACAAGTGGTAAGTGGGAGAGAGGGTCTGATAGGCACTTGTCGATAGACACTTGGTGAGTTACTGGTTGTCAGAGGCACTTGTCGACAGATACTTGGTGAGTTACTGGTTGTCAGAGGCACTTGTCGACAGACACTTGGTGAGTTACTGGTTGTCAGAGGCACTTGTCGACAGACACTTGGTGAGTTACTGGTTGTCAGAGGCACTTGTCGACAGACACTTGGTGAGTTACTGGTTGTCAGAGGCACTTGTCGACAGACACTTGGTGAGTTACTGGTTGTCAGAGGCACTTGTCGACAGACACTTGGTGAGTTACTGGTTGTCAGAGGCACTTGTCAATAGACACTTGGTGAGTTACTATCTGACCTGTCAATAATATTTTAATACCCTAAGTAATTAAAGTGACCTCTCAGCGTATATAGACATGAGAGACATGCACCTCTTAGTATATGTATCCCAGACAGTGTTGTTCACTGTGTGTACGTGTACGTGTACGTGTACGTGTCAAAGCCGTTCATAACAGGTTAATTTGCACATCTGCTGACACAGTTCTGCTGACACAGGTCTGCTGACACAGGTCTGCTGACACAGGTCTGCTGACACAGGTCTGCTGACACAGGTCTTCTGACACAGGTCTGCTGACACAGGTCTGCTGACACAGGTCTGCTGACACCGGTCTGCCGACACAGGTCTGGTGACACAGGTCTGCCGACACAGGTCTGCTGACACAGGTCTGCTGACACAGGTCTGCTGCAGTGTTCCTTCTTTCTAATGTTGTTAAAGCCTCTACGCGAGTGGCTTAACGTAGATACCTCACTGGCTTAACGTAGATACCTCACTGGCTTAACGTAGATACCTCACTGGCTTAATTCAGATACTTCACTGGGTTGTTGTAGATCAATTTAGCATCCTGGTATTAATCTCATTACTCCATTACCAGCGAGTAATTAGTGTAATGATCACCATCACGTCTGATTACCACAGCAACTCTCTGAATAATAATAATAATAATAATAACTATAATAATAATAATAATAATAATAATAATAATAATAATAATAATAATAATAACAATAATAATAATAATAATAACAATAATAATAATAATAATAATAATAATTATTATTATTATTATTATAATTATAATACCTATCACAACAATAGCACTGCTGTTGTTGTCATTACATATAGAAGAAACAATAACAACCACACCATAACAAATAAATTGCTAGCACAACAACAACAACAACAACATTATCAATCGCCCTAAAAGTTAAAAAAAAATCGAATATTTTTTTTTAAATCAGGTTCATTATTTCAGGTATTTTGGGAATTCATGTGGATGACGTCAGCTTAGCTCCTGACTATGCTGACGTGGATCAAGCTGGCAAGATCAGCAGGCCTATTTAGGATTATAACTCAGGCAATGGTTACCAGTAACTGAGCCGTGTTGGTCACTGGCCTGACACCATCACTGATTTGTGGATTTGTTGACGAGGAGGATTTATTGCTTTTGTGTTACTGTGCTTTTATCCATTCTCTCTCTCTCTCTCTCTCTCTCTCTCTCTCTCTCTCTCTCTCTCGCTTTTCATCTCTTTTCTCCATTTCCTTCCCTTTATTTTCCTCCCCTGTCTTTCTTTTTTCCTTCCTTTTCCCCTAACTTCTCTCTCTGTCCCATCTCTCTCGTTTGGTTTATTTTCCCCTCTACCCACCCCTTACCCTATCTCCCCTTTACTTTCTATTGTTCACCCCCTCTCTCTCTCTTGTCATCGTTCTTAACACCCTCTCCCCACACCACCTCCCCATCTTTATTGTCCCTCCCTCCCTCCCTCCGTTTCTCTCTCTCTCTCTCTCTCTCTCTCTCTCTCTCTCTCTCTCTCTCTCTCTCTCTCTCTCTCTCTCTAACACTTGCAGTTCTACAACATGTTCTCACAATCCTGGTGAACACTTATAACACTTGCTTGTTCTTCCTGCCCTGGATGTGCATAATAAATTTCTTCCTGGCACACATCAGCTGTTGTGTAGAAGAGACTCGTGTACTCCACACAAGTGTGGGTAGATGAGAAACTCATCAGCTCAGAGAACGAGTAGTGGATGAGAAGCCAGATTCGCTGGCACTCACAGAAACTAAAACTCTCCGGAGTGACAGCGGATGCAGTATTCCCATGACGCTTCCACATAATAAGGAAGAAGAGAGAGAGCGAGACGTTGGTCTTGTCAGTCAGGACAAAATAACAAGCTGAGACCTTACTATACAGCAGCCGCCGTAATACCAGGAAGCAGAATGAAAGCTTGTATATTATACAACTCTCCACCGAACATCAGGAGCCGTCTTTCCGAAGAATGGGAAGGCCCTGTTAAGAGAAGAACCATAACAATAACAAACAACAACGTTCCAGACTTTCCTGTGCCTGGTTCCAATCAATCCAGATTTAACAGTGAGATATCAGCTAGATTGATACAAGAAAATCCAATTTTCACGGTAAACCCGTCTGGGCCATTCAACCTCTTGATATTTAATGCCAAGCTGCTCGAGGCTTTAAAGAATCCAATACTTTACACTTTATGTGACGTGTTATGGATCGTAATCTTACCGTTTCGAGAAGTTATAGAAGTTTGCGTGATATGATCACAACGTTAAAAATAATCAGGAGAAATGGTGAGGCAGATGAAGATCAATTTAATCTTGAAAAATGAGACACTCTTGCAACATATGGGAATCTTTACTGAGGAAACGCTTCGCCACACAGTGCCTTCATCAGTCCAATAGATAGAAGAATGGTGTAAAGAGAGGAGGAGTTTGAGGTAATCAGTCCCTCAGTTTGAGATCGATGTGACCAGTCCATCAGTCTTGGTGCAGAGGACGTCTTCCATAGGTTTTTAATGTCTTATCACTTGTCAGCAGTATTTACCGTTATCGTAGCCACAAGAAACACGGTACAGGATAACCTCTTGCTAGGGGGAAGTCTTGCTAGGGGGAAGTCTTGCTATGGGGGAAGTCTTGCTATGGGGGAAGTCTTGCTAGGGGGAAGTCTTGCTATGGGGAAGTCTTGCTAGGGGAAGTCTTGCTATGGGGAAGTCTTGCTATGGGGAAGTCTTGCTAGGGGAAGTCTTGGGGAAGCTTCTATGGGGAAGTCTTGAGTCTATGGGGGAAGTCTTGCTAGGGGAAGTCTTGCTATGGGGAAGTCTGCTATGGAAGTCTGCATGGAAGTCTTGGAAGTCTTGCTAGGGGAAGTCTTGCTATGGGGAAGTCTTGCTATGGGGAAGTCTTAGGAAGTCTTGCTAACTGGGGGAAGTCTTGCTATGGGGAAGTCTTGCTAGGGGAAGTCTTGCTATGGGGAAGTCTTCAGGAAGTCTTGGCTATGGGGGAAGTCTTGCTATGGGGGAAGTCTTGCTATTGGGGAAGTCTTGCTATGGGGAAGTCTTCTATGGGAATCTCATGGGGGAAGTCTTGCTAGGGGAAGTCTTGCTAGGGTGAAGTCTTGCTATGGGGAAGTCTTGCTATGGGGAAGTCTTGCTATGGGGAAGTCTTGCTATGGGGGAAGTCTTGCTAGGGGAAGTCTTGTAGAATCTGCTAGATGGGGAAGTCTTGCTATGGGGAAGTCTTGCTAGGGAGGAAAGTCTTGCTATGGGGAAGTCTTGCTATGGGGAAGTCTTGCTATGGGGAAGTCTTGCTATGGGGAAGTCTTGCTATGGGGAAGTCTTGCTAGGGGGAAGTCTTGCTATGGGGAAGTCTTGCTAGGGGGAAGTCTTGCTATGGGGAAGTCTTGCTATGGGGAAGTCTCAGGGAAGTCTTGCTAGGGGAAGTCTTGCTATGGGGGAAGTCTTGCTAGGGAATCTTGCTATGGGGAAGTCTTGCAGGAAGTCTTGTAGGGGAAGTCTTGCTGGAAGTCTCTATGGGGAAGTCTTGCTATGGGGAAGTCTTGCTATGGGGGAAGTCTTGCTATGGGGAAGTCTTGCTAGGGGAAGTCTTGCTAGGGGAAGTCTTGCTAGGGGAAGTCTTGCTAGGGGAAAATCTTGCTAGGGGAAGTCTTGCTATGGGGAAGTCTTGCTAGGGGAAGTCTTGCTATGGGGAAGTCCTTAGCTTTAGGGGAAGTCTTGCTATGGGAAGTCTGAGGGAAGTCTTGCTAGGGGAAGTCTTGCTATGGGGAAGTCTTGCTAGGGGAAGTCTTGCTAGGGGAAGTCTTGCTATGGGGAAGTCTTGCTAGGAATTGCGGGGAAGTCTTGCTATGGGGAAGTCTTGCTAGGGGGAAGTCTTGCTATGGGGAAGTCTTGCTAGGGGAAGTCTTGCTATGGGAAGTCTTGCTAGGGAAGTCTTGCTATGGGGAAGTCTTGCTATGGGGGGGAAGTCTTGCTAGGGGAAGTCTTGCTAGGGGAAGTCTTGCTAGGGGAAGTCTTGCTAGGGAAGTCTTGCTAGGGGAAGTCTGCTAGGGGAAGTCTTGCTATGGGGAAGTCTTGCTAGGGAAGTCTGCTATGGGGAAGTCTTGCTAGGGGAAGTCTTGCTATGGGGAAGTCTTGCTATGGGGAAGTCTTGCTAGGGGAAGTCTTGCTAGGGGAAGTCTGTAGAAGTTGCTAGGGGAAGTCTTGCTATGGGAGTCTTGCATGAGGAAGTCTTGCTAGGGGAAGTCTTGCTATGGGGAAGTCTTGCTAGGGGAAGTCTTGCTAGGGGAAGTCTTGCTAGGAAGTCTTGCTAGGGGAAGTCTTGCTATGGGGAAGTCTTGCTAGGGGAAGTCTTGCTATGGGGAAGTCTTGCTAGGGGAAGTCTTGCTATGGGGAAGTCTTGCTAGGGGAAGTCTTGCTATGGGGAAGTCTTGCTAGGGAAGTCTTGCTATGGGGAAGTCTTGCTATGGTGGGAAGTCTTGCTATGGGGAAGTCTTTAGGGGGAGTCTTGCTATGGGGAAGTCTTGCTATGGGGAAGTCTTGCTAGGGGAAGTCTTGCTAGGGGAAGTCTTGCTATGGGGAAGTCTTGCTATGGGAAGTCTTGTTAGGGAAGTCTTGCTAGGGGGAAGTCTTGCTATGGGGGAAGTCTTGCTAGGGGAAAGTCTTGCTATGGGGAAGTCTTGCTAGGGGGAAGTCTTGCTGGGGGAAAGTCTTACTATGGGGAAAGTCTTGCAATGGGGGAAGTCTTACTAGGGGAAAGTCTTGCTAGGGGGAAGTCTTGCTATGGGGAAGTCTTGCTATGGGAGGAAATCTTGCTCTGTGTAGAGCTTCGTTGAGCTCTACACAGAGTCAAAATTTTCCCAGTTGAAGTGACTTAGGATGGATCAGGCCCAGAGCACACTGAACAACACTAACCACTTGCCTGATGGTAGTGAACAAGTGGAGTGCACGGAAGATGGAAGTAGTGCTGGCAGACTCCGTGCACAGACACCGTGCACAGACACCGTGCACGGACTTCGTGCACGGACTTCGTGCATAGAGTAAGCGACAGAACCAAAAGAGTGAGAGTTCAGACGTTCCAATCAATACCAGGGTGAGAGAGGGGGGGCCTAGAACCAGGAGCTGAAGTTCAACCCTACCCCCCACACACACATACAACCACCCACACACACACACACACACACACACACACACACCACACACACACACACACACACACACCACGTAGGATACAGACAGACAGTAGTGACGTGAATACAAATCCCTGCCCCACCAGCCCTCACAATACAATATACTGCATATTACTGCATTACTCAAAACTTTCATAACTTAACCCACCATTTCCTCTGGTCAAATTGCCTTTTCCCCCAAACTCAAAAAAAAAAATATATTCGCATTTCAAAATATTTAACAGGCGTTGATGCGAACAATAATCAAATTGATGCATTAATGAGATTGAAATTCCGAATTGCTTTTCCCAATAATTTATGGCAATTTGGGTTTCAATAATTTCAGAATTTGTGAGTTTTTGTGCGGGTTTATGTTTAGAATATTGACACTGACGAGGTGAAGATAGTGTTCATTGGTGAACAAAGTTAGTGTTCAGTGGTGAACAAAGTTAGTGTTTAGAGGTGAACAAAGTTAGTGTTCAGTGGTGAACAAAGTTAGTGTTTAGAGGTGAACAAAGATAGTGTTTAGAGGTGAACAAAGATAGTGTTCAAGGATAGATAGTCAGCGTCTATAAATGAACAAAGATAGTGTTCAGTGATAGAGATAGTCAGTGTGAAGGAGTGAACAAAGATAGTGTTCCAGGATAGACAGCGTCCAGGAATGAACAAAGTGATCAAGGATAGACAGCCAGTGTTCACGAATGAACAAAGGTACCATCTGTGGATACACAGCCCGCAGTGTATTAATAATAATAATAATAATAATAATAATAATAATATCTTTATTTACTACAAGTACATATACAAGGTATACAGACCATAGCTGACATCAATGACATACTACTATATAGAAAGCCTCTTGTTATGCTGAGCATTTCCCGCAAATTAGGTCAGTTTTGTCCCAGGATGCGACCCACACCAGTCCACTAACACCCAGGTACCCATTTTACTGATGGGGAACATAGACAACCGGTATAAAGAAACACGCCCAATGTTTCTACCCTGGCTGGGAATCGAACCCAGACCCTCGCTATGTGAAGCGAGAGCTTTAGCCACCAGGCCACCAGCGCCAACGACAAGAAAATAATACAGACTGATGTATAATGATACAAACTGATGTATAATGATACGGACTGAAGTATAATGATACAAACTGATGTATAATGATACAGACTGATGTATAATGATACAGACTTATGTATAATGATACGGACTGAAGTATAATGATACAAACTGATGTATAATGATACAGACTGATGTATAATGATACAGACTTATGTATAATGGAAACATGAATGATAATGAATATTATGTATACAAGAATTTTTAGTGATTATAGATTTATCATTATACATGAGTGACTAGTGTTAAATTCCTCCCCTAGGTGTTACTGGTCCCCAGGTGTTATTAGTCCCTAGGTGTTACTAATCCCCCAGGTGTTACTATTCCCCTAGGTGTTACTAGTCCCCAGGTGTTATTAGTCCCTAGGTGTTACTAATCCCCCAGGTGTTACTATTCCCCTAGGTGTTACTAGTCCCCAGGTGTTATTAGTCCCTAGGTGTTACTAGTCCCCACGTGTTACTAGTATCTAGGTGTTATTAGTACCCCAGGTGTTACTAGACCCCCCGGTGTTACTAGACCCCCAGGTGTTACTAGTTACCAGGTGTTACTAGTCCCCTAGGTGTTACTAGTCCCCCAGGTGTTACTAGTCCCCCAGGTGTTACTAGTCCCCCAGGTGACTCTAGTCCTCCAAGTGACTCTAGTCCCACAGGTGTCACTAGTCTCCAGGTGACTCTAGTCCCCAGGTGTTACTAGTACCCCAGGGTGTCACTAGTCCCCAGGTGACTCTAGTCCCCTAGGTGTCACTAGTCCACAGGTGACTCTAGTCCCCCAGGTGTCCCCCAGGTCTACACACACCATCACCCTGATCCTCCTACTGATCCTGCCGCTGATCCAATGATCCACACACGTGAGCAGCAGGTATCCCAGGGGATCAACATCTGTCCCCAGCATCTGTCTGGGCGCCCAGGGGTGAAGGGTAGCTTGGTAGCATTACATCCTGGTTCTTGATCCCATGGGTGGGAGCTATACTGCTGCTGTCTAGAAGACACGGGGCCCCTCAGTGCCACTAGGGGCCCCTCAGTGCCACCAGGGGCCATCAGTGCCACCAGAGGCCCTCAGTGCCACCAGGGGTCATCAGTGCCACCAGGGGCTCTCAGTGCCACAAGGGGCCATAAGTGCCACAAGGGGTCATAAGTGTCACCAGGGGTCATCAGTGTCACCAGGGGTCATCAGTGCCACCAGGGGCCCTCAGTGCCACCAGGGGCCCTCAGTGCCACCAGGGGTCATCAGTGCCACCAGGGGCCCTCTGTGCCACCAGAGGCACTCTACTGGGATCTCAGATTACCATAATTGGTGAGGTTAAGCTGCCATAACAGTGTATCACTGCCGGGTAAGCTGCACTGCGTCACTGAGAGTGCCAGCAGTGCCCTGACAGTGTCAGCAAAGCCCTGATAGGGCCAGCACTGCCATGACAGTATCAGCAGTGCTCTGACAGTGCCAGTAGAGCCCTGACAGTGCCAGCAATGCCCTGATAGTGCCAGCAGCATTTTGACAATACCAGTAGTGCCCTGACAGTGCCAGCAGTGCTCCTCATACCCAGACTAATTCAATTATCACCCAGAATAAAACAATTATCAAAACAATAAAGCAATTATTACCCAGAATAAAGCATTATCATCAGAATAAAGCAATTATCACCCAGAATAATCGTGCTGCAGTAATTATTAAGATAATCTGTGAGGAATTTTCCCGATAATTTGAGGAGGCGGTGCCGAGCTCGGGAAAATTATATCAGTAGTGATTATACCAGGAATTATAGGGAAGGTTAATTATACCAGGAATTATAGGGAAGGTTAATTATACTAAGAATTATAGGGAAGGTAATTATACCAGGAATTATAGGGAAGGTTAATTATACCAGGAATTATAGGGAAGGTTAATTATACCAGGAATTATAGGGAAGGTAATTATACCAGGAATTATAGGGAAGGTTAATTATACTAAGAATTATAGGGAAGGTAATTATACCAGGAATTATAGGGAAGGTAATTATACTAAGAATTATAGGGAAGGTAATTATACCAGGAATTATAGGGAAGGTTAATTATACTAAGAATTATAGGGAAGGTAATTATACCAGGAATTTTAGGGAAGGTAATTATACCAGGAATTATAGGGAAGGTAATTATACCAGGAATTATAGGGAAGGTAATTATAGGAAGGTAATTATAGGAAAGGTTATTATAGGTGGGGTAATTATAGAAAGGTAAGTATAGGAAGGTTAATTATAAGGAAGCCAATTATAAGACGGTAATTATAGTGAAGATAATTAATTATAAGGAAGGTAATTAGTGATTATTTTAATTGGTAATTACTTTGACTTAGAGGGTGAGGAAGGATCTTCAAGGCGATGTTTCCCCTCGATGTTTCCCCTCGATGTTTCCCCTCGATGTGTCCCCCTCAATGTGCCCCATCGATGTTTCCCCTCGATAGTCAGCGGTTGCTGCTGCTGTTGCTGTTGACGTTGCTTCTGCTGTTCCTGTTGCTGTTGACGTTGCTGTTGGCGTTGCTGCTGCTGTTGCTGTTGCTGTTGACATTGCTGCTGCTGTTGACGTTGCTGCTGCTGTTGACGTTGCTGTTGCTGTTGACGTTGCTGCTGCTGTTGACGTTGCTGCTGCTGTTGCTGTTGACGTTGCTGCTGCTGTTGACGTTGCTGCTGCTGTTGGTGTTGCTACTGCTGTTGACATTGCTGTTGACGTTGCTGCTGCTGTTGACGTTGCTGGTGCTGGTGCTGTTGCTGTTGATGTTGACGTTGCTGCTGCTGTTGACGTTGCTGCTGCTGTTGACGTTGCTGTTGCTGTTGCTACTGCTGTTGACATTGCTGTTGACGTTGCTGCTGCTGTTGGTGTTGCTGCTGCTGTTATTGTTGCTGCTGCTGCTGTTGACGTTGCTGCTGCTGTTGACGTTGCTGTTGCTGTTGGTGTTGACGTTGCTGTTGCTGTTGACGTTGCTGCTGCTGTTGACGTTGCTGCTGCTGTTGCTGTTGACGTTGCTGTTGCTGTTGACGTTGCTGCTGCTGTTAACGTTGCTGCTGCTGTTGGTGTTGCTGCTGTTGCTGTTGACGTTGCTGTTGCTGTTGACGTTGCTGCTTCTGTTGGTGTTGCTGCTGTTGCTGTTGACGTTGCTGTTGCTGTTGACGTTGCTGCTGCTGTTGGTGTTGCTGCTGTTTCTGTTGACGTTGCTATTGCTGTTGACGTTGCTGCTGCTGTTGACGTTGCTGTTGCTGTTGCTGTTGACGTTGCTGTTGCTGTTGACGTTGCTGTTGACGTTGCTGCTGCTGTTGACGTTGCTGCTGCTGTTGACGTTGCTGTTGCTGTTGCAGCAGCAGCAGTGGACATTTACTATTCATGAAACAATTTCACAACTTTCTGACAATCTCGTAGAAGAAGAAGCAAAAAAACTCCCTCGTGTAATCTTTGTATTTACAGCAATACTCTTAGAGCTTCTCCTGTGAGCTCCTCCTGTGAGCTTCTCCTGTGAGCTCCTCCTGTGAGCTCCTCCTGTGAGCTCCTCCTGTGAGCTTCTCCTGTGAGCTCCTCCTGTGAGCTCCTCCTGTGAGCTTCTCCTGTGAGCTCTCCTGTGAGCTCCTCCTGTGAGCTCTCCTGTGAGCTCCTCCTGTGAGCTCCTCCTGTGAGCTCCTCCTGTGAGCTTCTCCTGTGAGCTCCTCCTGTGAGCTCCTCCTGTGAGCTTCTCCTGTGAGCTCCTCCTGTGAGCTCCTCCTGTGAGCTTCTCCTGTGAGCTCCTCCTGTGAGCTCCTCCTGTGAGCTCCTCCTGTGAGCTCTCTCATGTGAGCTCCTCCTGTGAGCTCTCCTGTGAGCTCCTCCTGTGAGCTCTCCTGTGAGCTTCTCCTGTGAGCTCCTCCTGTGAGCTCCTCCTGTGAGCTCCTGTGAGCTCCTGTGAGCTCCTCCTGTGAGCTCCTCCTGTGAGCTCCTCCTGTGAGCTCCTCACTGTGAGCTCCTCCTGTGAGCTCTCTCCTGTGAGCTCCTCCTGTGAGCTCTCCTGTGAGCTTCTCCTGTGAGCTCTCCTGTGAGCTCCTCCTGTGAGCTCTCCTGTGAGCTCTCTGGCCCTGTGAGCTCTCCTGTGAGCTCTCCTGTGAGCTCCTCCTGTGAGCTCCTCCTGTGAGCTTCTCCTGTGAGCTCTCCTGTGAGCTCCTCCTGTGAGCTCTCCTGTGAGCTCCTCCTGTGAGCTCCTCCTGTGAGCTTCTCCTGTGAGCTCTCCTGTGAGCTCCTCCTGTGAGCTCCTCCTGTAGCTCCTCCTGTGAGCTCTCCGTGAGCTCCTCCTGTGAGCTCTCCTGTGTAGCTCTCCTGTAGCTCTCCTGTGAGCTCCTGCCTGTGAGCTTCTCCTGTGAGCTCTCCTGTGAGCTCTCTGTAGCTCCTCCTGTGAGCTCTCCTGTGAGCTTCTCCTGTGAGCTCCTCCTGTGAGCTCCTCCTGTGAGCTTTCCTGTGAGCCTCCTGTGAGCTCTCCTGTGAGCTCTCCTTGAGCTCTCCTGTGAGCTCCTCCTGTGAGCTCTCCTTCCTGTGAGCTCTCCTGTGAGCTCCTCCTGTGAGCTTCTCCTGTGAGCTCCTCCTGTGAGCTCCTCCTGTGAGCTTCTCCTGTGAGCTCCTCTGTGAGCTCCTCCTGTGAGCTCTCCTGTGAGCTCTCCTGTGAGCTCCTCCTGTGAGCTCTCCTGTGAGCTTCTCCTGTGAGCCCTCCGTGAGCTCTCCTGTGAGCTTTCCTCTGTGAGCTCTCCTGTGAGCTCCTCCTGTAGCTCGTGAGCTCTTCCTGTGAGCTCTGTGAGCTCCTCCTGTGAGCTCCTGTGAGCTTCTCCTGTGAGCTCCTCCTGTGAGCTCCTCCTGTGAGCTCCTCCTGTGAGCTCCTCCTGTGTGCCCTCCTGTGAGCTCTCCTGTGAGCCCTCTTGTGTGCCCTCCTGTGAGCTCCTGTGTGCCCTCCTGTGTGCCCTCCTGTGAGCTCTCCTGTGAGCCCTCGTGTGTGCCCTCCTGTGAGCTCCTCCTGTAGCTCCTCCTGTGAGCTTCCTGTGAGCTCCTCCTGTGAGCCTCTCTCTCGGTCCTCCTGAGCTCTCCTGTGAGCTCCTCCTTGAGCTCCTCCTGTGAGCTCCTCCTGTGAGCTCCTCCTGTGAGCTTTCCTGAGCTCCTCCTGTGAGCTCCTCCTGGAGCTCTCCTGTGAGCCCTCCGAGCTCCTCCTGTGAGCTCTTACCCTGAGCTCTCCGTGAGCTCTCCTGTGGCTCCCCTGTGAGCTCCTCCTGTGAGCTCTCCGTGAGCCCTCCTGTAGCTCCTCCTGTGAGCTCTCCTGTGAGCTCCTCTCTGTGAGCTCTCCTGTGAGCTCTCCTGTAGCTCCTCCTGTGAGCTCTCCTGTGAGCTTCTCCTGTGAGCTCCTCCTGTGAGCTCTTCCTGTGAGCTCTCCTGTGAGCTCCTCCTGAGCTCCTCCCTGTGAGCTTCTCTGTGAGCTCCTCCTGTAGCTCTTCCTGTGAGCTCTCCTGTGAGCTCCTCCGTGAGCTCTCCTGAGTCCCTGGTCTCGGCTCTCTGAGCTCCTCCTGTGAGCTCTCTGGACTCCTCCGTGAGCTCTCCTGGCTCCTCCTGGCTCTCCTGTGACTCTCCTGTGAGCCTCCTGTGTCCTCCTGTGAGCTCCCCTGTGGCTCTCTGTGGCTCTCCTTGGCTCCTCTGTGGCTAGCTCTCCTGTGAGCTCCTCCTGAGCTCCCGAGCCTCGTGAGCTCCTCTGTGGCTTCCCTGTGAGCTCTCCTGTGGTCCTCTGTGGCTCCGTGAGCCCTCAGCTCCCCGTGGCTTCTCGGCCTCGGGCTCTCCTGTGAGCCTCTGAGCTCTCCTGTGACCTCCGTGAGCCTCCTGAGCCTCCTGGGCTCCTCCTGTAGCCGGAGCTCCTCCTGTGGCTCCTCCTGTGACTTCTCTGTGAGTCTCCTGTGAGCTCCTCCTGTGAGCTCTCCTGTGAGCTCCTCCTGTGAGCTCCTCCTGTGAGCTCTCCTGTGAGCTCTCCTGTGAGCTCCTCCTGTAGCTCTCGTGAGCTCTCTGTGAGCTCTCTGTGAGCTCCCTGTGAGCTCTCCTGTGAGCTCCCCTGTGAGCTCCTAATGTGAGCTTCTCCTGTGAGCTCCTCCTGTGAGCTCCTCCTGTGAGCTTCTCCTGTGAGCTCCTCCTGTGAGCTCCTCCTGTGAGCTCCTCCTGTGAGCTCCTCCTGTGAGCTCCTCCTGTGAGCTCCTCCTGTGAGCTCTTCCTTCACACACACACACACACAGGGAAGGTAAAGTGCTACCAGGGAGGGTAAAGTTTTACAAGGGAGGGTAAAGTGCTACCAGGGAGGGTAAAGTTTTACCAGGGAAGGTAAAGTGCTACCAGGGAGGGTAAAGTGCTACCAGGGAGGGTAAAGTGCTACCAGGGAGGGTAAAGTGCTAACAGGGAGGGTAAAGTGCTACCAGGGAGGGTAAAGTGCTACCAGGGAGGGTAAAGTTTTACCAGGGAGGGTGAAGTGCTACCAGGGAGAGTAGCACCACTAGTAGCACCGCCACCACCACCAGTAGCACCGGTAGCACCACCAGTAGCACCAACACCAGTAGTACCAGCAGCACCAGTAGCACCACCAGTAGCACCAGTAGCAACACCAGTAGCACCGCAACCGCCACCAGTAGCACCAGCTCCACCACCACCAGTAGCACCGGTAGCACAACCAGTAGCACCACCAGTATCACCGGTAGCACAACCAGTAGCACCACCAGTAGCACCAGCTCCACCACCACCAGTAGCACCACCAGTAGCACCACCAGTAGCACCACCAGTAGCACCAGCACCGCCAGTAGCACCAGCTCCACCACCGCCAGTAGCACCACCAGTAGCACCAGCACCGCCAGTAGCACCAGCTCCACCACCACCAGTAGCACCACCAGTAGCACCAGCACCGCCAGTAGCACCAGCTCCACCACCGCCAGTAGCACCGGTAGCACCACCAGTAGCACCACCGCTACCACCATCAACGTAATATAAAAAAGAACATTTGGTTGCTTCAACGAACTGGTCACTGGTCACTGGTCACTGGTCACTGGTCACTGGTCACTGGTCACTGGTCACTGGTCACTGGGTCACCGCGTTTCCGACTCAACCGGAAGATGAGTCCTTCTGGCTACTGTAAGCCATGGTAACAGCAGTAGTAACAGTAATGGTAGTAGTGACAGCAGTAGTAACAGTAGTGGTAGTAGCAGCAACTGTAGTAACAGTAGTGGTAGTAGCAGCAGCAATAGTAACAGTAGTGGTAGTAGTAACAGCAGTAGTAACAGTAGTGGTAGTAGCACCAACAGTAGTACAGTAGTGATAGTAGAGTCAGCAGTAGTAACAGTAGTGGTAGTAGCAGCAGTAGTAGTAACAGTAGTGGTAGTAGTAGCAGCAGTAGTAACAGTAGTGGTAGTAGTGGCAGCAGTAGTAACAGTAGTGGTAGTAGCAGCAGCAGTAGTAACAGTAGTGGTAGTAGCGGCAGCAGTAGTAACAGTAGTGGTAGTAGCAGCAGCAGTAGTAACAGTAGTGGTAGTAGTGGCAGCAGTAGTAACAGTAGTGGTAGTAGTGGCAGCAGTAGTAACAGTAGTGTAGTGGTAGCAGCAGCAGCAGTAGTAACAGTAGTGGTAGTAGCAGCAGTAGTAACAGTAGTGGTAGCAGCAACAGCAGTAGTAACAGTAGTGGTAGTAGCAGCAGTAGTAACAGTAGTGGTAGTAGCGGCAGCAGTAGTAGTAACAGTAGTGGTAGTAGCAGCAGCAGTAGTAACAGTAGTGGTAGTAGCAGCAGCAGTAACAGTAGTGGTAGTAGCAGCAGTAGTGGTAGTAGCAGCAGCAGTAGTAACAGTAGTGGTAGTAGCAGCAGCAGTAACAGTAGTGGTAGTAGCAGCAGTAGTGGTAGTAGCAGCAGCAGTAGTAACAGTAGTGGTAGTAGCAGCAGCAGTAGTAACAGTAGTGGTAGTAGCAGCAGCAGTAACAGTAGTGGTAGTAGCAGCAGTAGTGGTAGTAGCAGCAGCGTAGTAACAGTAGTGGTAGTAGCAGCAGCAGTAACAGTAGTGGTAGTAGCAGCAGTAGTGGTAGTAGCAGCAGCAGTAGTAACAGTAGTGGTAGTAGCAGCAGCAGTAGTAACAGTAGTGGTAGTAGCAGCAGTATGGTGAAGTAGCGAGCAGTAGTAACAGTAGTGGTAAGCATGCAGCAGTAACAGTAGTGGTAGTAGCAGCAGTAGTGGTAGTAGCAGCAACAGTAGTAACAGTAGTGGTAGCAGCAGCAGTAGTAACAGTAGTAGCAGCAGCAGTAGTGGTAGTAGCAGCAACAGTAGTAACAGTAGTGGTAGCAGCAGCAGTAGTAACAGTAGTGGTAGTAGGCAGCAGTAGTAACAGTAGTGGTAGTAGCAAGCAGTAACTAGTGGTAGTAGCAGCAGCAGTAGTAACAGTAGTGGTAGTAGCAGCAGCAGTAGTAACAGTAGTGGTAGTAGCAGCAGTAGTGGTAGTAGCAGCAGCAGTAGTAACAGTAGTGGTAGTAGCAGCAGCAGTAACAGTAGTGGTAGCAGCTAGCAGCTTAGTAGTCAACAGTAGTGGTAGTAGCAGCAGCAGTAGTAACAGTAGTGGTAGTAGCAGCAACAGTAGTAACAGTAGTGGTAGTAGCAGCAGTAGTAACAGTAGTGGTAGTAGCAGCAGTAGTAACAGTAGTGGTAGTAGCAGCAGTAGTAACAGTAGTGGTAGTAGCAGCAGCAGTAGTAACAGTAGTGGTAGTAGCAGCAGTAGTAACAGTAGTGGTAGTAGCAGCAGTAGTAACAGTAGTGGTAGTAGCAGCAACAGTAGTAACAGTAGTGGTAGTAGCAGCAGTAGTAACAGTAGTGGTAGTAGCAGCAACAGTAGTAACAGTAGTGGTAGTAGCAGCAGCAGTAGTAACAGTAGTGGTAGTAGCGGCAGCAGTAGTAACAGTAGTGGTAGTAGCAGCAGTGAACAGTAGTATGCAACAGTAGTGGTAGTAGCAGCACAGTAGTAACAGTAGTGGTAGTAGCAGCAGCAGTAGTAACAGTAGTGGTAGTAGCGGCAGCAGTAGTAACAGTAGTGGTAGTAGCAGCAACAGTAGTGGTAGTAGCAGCAACAGTAGTAACAGTAGTGGTAGTAGCAGCAGTAGTAACAGTAGTGGTAGTAGCGCAACAGTAGTAAGCAGAGTAGAAGTAGAGAGAGTAAGCAGAGAGAGTAGTGGTAGCAGCAGTAACTAACAGTATGGTATAGCTTAAGTAGTTACGATAGTGGTAGTAGCAGCAACAGTAGTAACAGTAGTGGTAGTGGCAGCGAGTAGAACAGAGTGGAGTAGCGTGAGCAGTATAACAGTAGTGAGTAGAGCAACAGTAGTGGTAGTAGCGCAACAGTAGTAGCACTAGTGAGTAGGAAGCAGTGGAGTAACCACTTGCTAGAGGAGAGAGACGTGGGAGCGAACGTAGGAGAGAGACGAGGAGCTGAACTGCTAGGAGGAGAGAGAGGAGGAAGTAGAGAGAGGAGAGAGGAGGGAGCAGAGAGGAGAGAGGAGAGAGGGAGAGAAGCAGGAGGAGAGGGGAGCTGAACGTAGCTAGAGAGAGAGCAGGAGTCTGATACCCGTGACTAGAGAGTGGAGGCGAGGAGCTGAACCCCTGCCTAGGAGGGAGACGTGGGAGCTGAACCCCTGCCTAGGAGGAGAGCGTGGGAGCTGAACCCCTGCCTAGGAGGGAGAGCGAGGGAGCTGAACCCTGCCTAGGAGGAGAGCGTGGGAGCTGAACCCCTGCCTAGGAGGAGAGCGTGGGAGCTGAACCCTGCCTAGGAGGGAGAGCGTGGGAGCTGAACCCCTGCCTAGGAGGGAGAGCGTGGGAGCTGAACCCCTGCCTAGGAGGGAGAGCGTGGGAGCTGAACCCCTGCCTAGGAGGGAGAGCGTGGGAGCTGAACCCCTGCCTAGGAGGGAGAGCGGGGAGCTGAACCCTGCCTAGGAGGGAGAGCGAGGGAGCTGAACCCCTGCCTAGGAGGGAGAGCGAGGAGCTGAACCCCTGCCTAGGAGGGAGAGCGAGGAGCTGAACCCCTGCCTAGGAGGGAGAGCGAGGGAGCTGAACCCCTGCCTAGGAGGGAGAGCGTGGGAGCTGAACCCCTGCCTAGGAGGGAGAGCGTGAGCTGAACCCCTGCCTAGGAGGGAGTGCGTGGGAGCTGAACCCCTGCCTAGGAGGGAGAGCGAGGAGCTGAACCCCTGCCTAGGAGGGAGAGGGGAGCTGAACCCCTGCCTAGGAGGGAGGCGTGGGAGCTGAACCCCTGCCTAGGAGGGAGAGCGTGGGAGCTGAACCCCTGCCTAGGATGGAGAGGCAGGGAGCTGAACCCCTGCCTAGGAGGGAGAGTGAGGGGCTGAACCCCTGCCTAGGAGGGAGAGCGAGGGAGCTGAACCCCTGCCTAGGAGGGAGAGCGTGGGAGCTGAACCCCTGCCTAGGAGGGAGAGCGAGGGAGCTGAACCCCCTGCCTAGGAGGGAGAGCGAGGGAGCTGAACCCCTGCCTAGGAGGGAGAGCGTGGGAGCTGAACCCCCTGCCTAGGAGGGAGAGCGTGGGAGCTGAACCCCTACCTAGGAGGGAGAGCGTGGGAGCTGAACCCCTGCCTAGGAGGGAGAGCGAGGAAGCTGAGCCCCTGCCTAGGAGGAGAGCGTGGGAGCTGAACCCCTGCCTAGGAGGAGAGCGAGGGCTGAACCCCTGCCTAGGAGGGAGAGCGAGGGAGCTGAACCCCCTGCCTAGGAGGGAGAGCGTGGGAGCTGAACCCCTGCCTAGGAGGGAGAGCGTGGGAGCTGAACCCCCTGCCTAGGAGGGAGAGCGTGGGAGCTGAACCCCCTGCCTAGGAGGGAGAGGGAGGGAGCTGAACCCCCTGCCTAGGAGGGAGAGAGACAAAGAAGAGAGAGAGAGGGAGAGATATGAGAGGGGTAGACGAGGAGAGGGAAGAGAGGCAGAATGAGAGACACGATGAATACATCTTCTGATGGTAAATAACAAAAAAAAAGCCACAATACCGTGACTGGAACAATACACACACAACAGAAACGTCGTCTTAAGCTCCTCTCTTTTTTATATGTGCGGGTTGTGTGTGTATTGTTCTGATGGTAAACAATGAGACAGCTTGATGATGAGACATGGCTGTCTTTATTGACGAAACGTTTCGCCCGCACTGAAGCCTTCTTCAGGAGAGTACAGAGGTGAATGTAACACTGAAGAAGGTAGCTTGATGTAAGGAGAAACAAGACCAAATGGAAATACATAGATAGATAGATAGATACATAGATAGATAGATAGATAGATAGATAGAGAGAGAGAGAGAGAGAGAGAGAGAGAGAGAGAGAGGAAACAGACAGACAGAGAGAAGAGAGACAGAGACAGAAGACAGACAAGACAGACAGACGAGCAGACAGGAGAAGAAAGAAGAGAGAGAGAGGAGAGAAAAGAAAGAGAGATGTTAGAGACTGAGAAAAGAGATGTTCAGGACCTGGTCTCCAAGTTTTTAATTACCAGACTTCCTGCACTGCTTTTTTCCCTCCGTTCACTTTCGTCCCCAAAAAATATATGAGTTAGGGATAAATTTGTGAGTGTATACACACACACACACACACACACACACACACATACACACACACACACACACACACACACACACACACACGTTCAGGAGCTGTGACTCGACCCCCTGCAACCACATTTAGGTGAGTACACACACACACACACACACACACCTTTCTGTGTCTTCTGGTCTTCTGGGGGGTTGAACGGCAGCTCCTGGCCCCGGCCTCTTAACCCCAGCCTGCGTCGTACCTTCTCCTGAAACCGTGTATGGTGTCTGCTAACTCACTTATTACCATGACGTTCCTCTCACTCATCTGAATGCCACTTATCTGAATGCCACTTGTCTGAGTGCCACTTATCTGAGTGCCACTTGTCTGAGTGCCATTTGTCTGAGTGCCACTCATCTGAGTGCCACTTATCTGAGTGACCATCAGTACGCGATGGTCAGTCCCTCAATCATGATAGATGGTGGTCAGTCTCTCAGTCATGATAGATGGTGGTCAGTCCCTCAGTCATGATAGATGGTGGTCAGTCCCTCAGTCATGATAGAAGGTGGTCAGTCCCTCAGTCATGATAGATGGTGGTCAGTCCTCAATCTGATAGAAGGTGGTCAGTCCCTCAGTCATGATAGATGGTGGTCAGTCCCTCAGTCATGATAGATGGTGGTCAGTCCCTCAGTCATGATAGATGGTGGTCAGTCCTTCAGTCATGATAGATGGTGGTCAGTCCCTCAGTCATGATAGAGGTGGTCAGTCCTCAGTCATGATAAAGGTGGTCAGTCCTCAGTCATGATAGAGGTGGTCAGTCCCTCAGTCATGATAGAAGGTGGTCAGTCCTCAGTCATGATAGATGGTGGCAGTCCCTCAGTCATGATAGAGGTGGTCAGTCCTCCAGTCATGATAGAGGTGGTCAGTCCTCAGTCATGCATAGATAGGTGGTCAGTCCTCATCAGTCATGTGAGTCGTCTATTGATGATGTGCTCGTCTAAAGGTGGTCTCAGTCAGATAAGGTGGTCATCTATCAGAATGGTCTAGCTGATGAATCAGTCCTACGATGTGTCCAGCATATAGTATCACAGTCAAAGTGCATCCACAAAGTGTTCAGCATAGATCATTCCATGGTATCTCATTATGGTCATCTCATTGATAGAGTGTCGTCTCATCATGATGAGGGGCGTCTCGTGAGGGTGGAGCTCAGTGAGTGTCGTCCTCAGTCTGAAGAAGGTGGTCGTCTTAAAGTGGTCTCTCAGTCATGATAGGTCGTCTGTATGTGATGTAGTCTAGCGAGGTGTCACTCAGTAGAAGGTCATCCTGTTGATGGGGTGTCCTAGTCATGAGGCTCTCATGGAGGCGTCTGTATAATGCTCTCATGAGTATAGTGAGTTCTCAGTGTAAGGACTAGTCGATAAGTCGTCTCATCTGATAGGTGGGTCCTCACGGGTGTCTCGTTGATGGGTGTGTCTCGCTGAGGGTATCCGTGTGAGGTGCTCGTTGAGAGTTCTCAGTGAGAAGGTGCATCCTCAGTCATGATAAGGTGTCAGTCCCTCAGTCATGATAGAGGTGGTCAGTCCTCAGTCATGATAGAAGGTGGTAGTCTCAGCATATAGTGGTCAGTCTCAGTCTGTAAGATGGTGGTCCTCAGTCCTATAATGGTGGTCAGTCCTCAGTCATTGATAGTAGTGTCAGTCATGAAGTAGGTGGTCAGTCCTCAGTCATGATAGATGTGGTCGTCCATCAGTCATGATAGAGGTGCAGTCCTCTAGTCATGATAGATGGTGGTCAGTCCTCAGTCATGATAGATGGTGGAGTCCTCAGTCATGATAGAGGTGGTCAGTCCTCAGTCATGATAGAGGTGGTCAGTCCTCAGTCATGATAGATGTGGTCAGTCCTCAGTCATGAAGAGGTGTCAGTCCTCAGTATGATAGTCATGAGTGGTCAGTCCTCAGTCATGATAGATGGTGGTCAGTCTCTCAGTCATGATAGATGGTGGTCAGTACCTCAGTCATGATAGATGGTGGTCAGTACCTCAGTCATGATAGATGGTGGTCAGTCCCTCAGTCATGATAGATGGTGGTCAGTCCTCAGTCATGATAGATGGTGGTCAGTACCTCAGTCATGATAGATGGTGGTCAGTCTCTCAGTCATGATAGATGGTGGTCAGTCCTCAGTCATGATAGATGGTGGTCAGTCTCTCAGTCATGATAGATGGTGGTCAGTCTCTCAGTCATGATAGATGGTGGTCAGTCTCTCAGTCATGATAGATGGTGGTCAGTCCCTCAGTCATGATAGATGGTGGTCAGTCTCTCAGTCATGATAGATGGTGGTCAGTCTCTCAGTCATGATAGATGGTGGTCAGTACCTCAGTCATGATAGATGGTGGTCAGTCTCTCAGTCATGATAGATGGTGGTCAGTCTCTCAGTCATGATAGATGGTGGTCAGTCTCTCAGTCATGATAGATGGTGGTCAGTCTCTCAGTCATGATAGATGGTGGTCAGTCTCTCAGTCATGATAGATGGTGGTCAGTCTCTCAGTCATGATAGATGGTGGTCAGTCTCTCAGTCATGATAGATGGTGGTCAGTCTCTCAGTCATGATAGATGGTGGTCAGTACCTCAGTCATGATAGATGGTGGTCAGTCTCTCAGTCATGATAGATGGTGGTCAGTCTCTCAGTCATGATAGATGGTGGTCAGTCCCTCAGTCATGATAGATGGTGGTCAGTCTCTCAGTCATGATAGATGGTGGTCAGTCTCTCAGTCATGATAGATGGTGGTCAGTCCTCAGTCATGATAGATGGTGGTCAGTCTCTCA
>WNWK01000924.1:2500-187500 GCA_009830355.1 Cherax destructor | reverse complement strand
GTACCCTCTCCAGTGATGGTACCAGCATGGTAGCCTTCTCTGTACCCTCTCCAGTGATGGTACCAGCTTGGTAGCCCTTCTCTGTACCCTCTCCAATGATGGTACCAGCTTGGTAGCTCTTCTCTGTACCCTCTCCAGTGATGGTACCATCATGGTAGCCCTTCTCTGTACCCTCTCCAGTGATGGTACCAGCTTGGTAGCCCTTCTATGTACCCTCTCCAATGATGGTACCAGCTTGGTAGCTCTTCTCTGTACCCTCTCCAGTGATGGTACCAGCATGGTAGCCCTTCTCTGTACCCTCTCCAGTGATGGTACCAGCATGGTAGCCTTCTCTGTACCCTCTCCAGTGATGGTACCAGCATGGTAGCCCTTCTCTGTACCCTCTCCAGTGATGGTACCAGCATGGTAGCCCTTCTCTGTACCCTCTCCAGTGATGGTACCAGCATGGTAGCCCTTCTCTGTACCCTCTCCAGTGATGGTACCAGCATGGTAGCCCTTCTCTGTACCCTCTCCAGTGATGGTACCAGCATGGTAGCCCTTCTCTGTACCCTCTCCAGTGATGGTACCAGCATGGTAGCCCTTCTCTGTACCCTCTCCAGTGATGGTACCAGCATGGTAGCCCTTCTCTGTACCCTCTCCAGTGATGGTACCAGCGTGGTAGCCCTTCTCTGTCCCCTCTCCAGTGATGGTACCAGCATGGTAGCCCTTCTCTGTACCCTCTCCAGTGATGGTACCAGCATGGTAGCCCTTCTCTGTACCCTCTCCAGTGATGGTACCAGCATGGTAGCCCTTCTCTGTACCCTCTCCAGTGATGGTACCAGCATGGTAGCCCTTCTCTGTACCCTCTCCAGTGATGGTACCAGCATGGTAGCCCTTCTCTGTACCCTCTCCAGTGATGGTACCAGCATGGTAGCCCTTCTCTGTACCCTCTCCAGTGATGGTACCAGCATGGTAGCCTTCTCTGTACCCTCCAGTGATGGTACCAGCATGGTAGCCTTCTCTGTACCCTCTCCAGTGATGGTACCAGCATGGTAGCTCTTCCTGTACCCTCTCCAGTGATGGTACCAGCATGGTAGCTCTTCACTGTACCCTCTCAGTGATGGTACCAGCATGGTAGTCTTCCTGTACCCTCTCCAGTGATGGTACCAGCATGGTAGTCTTCACTGTACCCTCTCCAGTGATGGTACCAGCATGGTAGCTCTTCACTGTACCCTCTCCAGTGATGGTACCAGCATGGTAGCTCTTCACTGTACCCTCTCCAGTGATGGTACCAGCATGGTAGCTCTTCACTGTACCCTCTCCAGTGATGGTACCAGCATGGTAGCTCTTCACTGTACCCTCTCCAGTGATGGTACCAGCATGGTAGCTCTTCTCTGTACCCTCTCCAGTGATGGTACCAGCATGGTAGCTCTTCACTGTACCCTCTCCAGTGATGGTACCAGCATGGTAGCTCTTCACTGTACCCTCTCCAGTGATGGTACCAGCATGGTAGTTCTCTGTACCTCTCCAGTGATGGTACCAGCATGGTAGCTTCTCTGTACCTCTCCAGTGATGGTACCAGCATGGTAGCTCTTCACTGTACCCTCTCCAGTGATGGTACCAGCATGGTAGCTCTTCACTGTACCCTCTGCAGTGATGGTACCAGCATGGTAGTTCTTCACTGTACCCTCTCCAGTGATGGTACCAGCTTGGTAGCTCTTCACTGTACCCTCTCCAGTGATGGTACCAGCATGGTAGCTCTTCTCTGTACCCTCTCCAGTGATGGTACCAGCTTGGTAGCCCTTCTCTGTACCCTCTCCAGTGATGGTACCAGCTTGGTAGCCCTTCTCTGTACCCTCTCCAGTGATGGTACCAGCATGGTAGCCCTTCTCTGTACCCTCTCCAGTGATGGTACCAGCATGGTAGCTCTTCTCTGTACCCTCTCCAGTGATGGTACCAGCATGGTAGCTCTTCACTGTACCCTCTCCAGTGATGGTACCAGCATGGTAGCTCTTCACTGTACCCTCTCCAGTGATGGTACCAGCATGGTAGCCCTTCACTGTACCTCTCCAGTGATGGTACCAGCTGGTAGCCTTCCTGTACCCTCCAGTGATGGTACCAGCATGGTAGCTCTTCACTGTACCCTCTCCAGTGATGGTACCAGCATGGTAGCTCTTCACTGTACCCTCTGCAACATTTCTTCGCCTTTTATGCAATCTGGGGACAAAATTTAGATTGCAACAGCCTATGCATATTCAAACTGAGGTTCAGCTGATCATTACAGAAGTCAATATTGTTCCCAGTAGTTTGTATTTCACATTTTTGCCTATGACAGCTGGCATTCTATTTGACTTTGCTGCTGCTGCTGTCTCTGTCTGTCTGTCTGTCTGTCTGTCTGTCTGTATGTCTCTGTCTGTCTCTCTCTCTCTGTCTCTCTCCCGCTGGAGGCTCACACCATCCTGGGAATAGCACCATTATGCATGCTCCTCCATACTGATATGTTCGCGCCGCCACTCTCCTTCTCCACCATCCTGGGGAAAAAATGACTTGTTTTTTTTCCGGCCTCCGTGTAAACAGATGATTTTCACTCCCTGATTTACAAACTCTCTGATTTACGTGTAAATCGGCCTGGCAATTCTTAATTTACATCTGCTGAATGACTCGTAATAATAATTATCATGATAATAATGAAAATAATGATAATAGTAATAATAACATATGTAATGGTAATAATAATTATAATAATAATAATAACCTCAGATAATGGTCCACCAAGACCTCAGACAATGGTCCACCAAGACCTCAGATAATGGTCCACCAAGACCTCAGATAATGGTCCACCAAGACCTCAGAAAATGGTCCACAAAGACCTCAGACAATGGTCCACCAAGACCTCAGATAATGGTCCACCAAGACCTCAGATAATGGTCCACCAAGACCTCAGACAATGGTCCATGAAGACCTCAGACAATGGTCCACCAAGACCTCAGACAATGGTCCACCAAGACCTCAGATAATGGTCCACCAAGACTTCAGATAATGGTCCACCAAGACCTCAGACAATGGTCCATCAAGTCGTGGTCCCGGGACACCAACACTGGCAGCACCAGAGGTCGTATCAACAACCTGTACTACTACCAGCGACCCTTCAGACCAATATCAGCTTGGCTACGTTATTAAACTTGCCCCTCGTTGCCTCTCGTTGCCTCTCGTTGCCTCCGTTGCCTCTCGTTGCCTCTCGTTGCCTCTCGTTGCCTCTCGTTGCCTCTCGTTGCCTCTCGTTGCCATCTTCAGCCTGGGCACTTACCCCTCGTTTCGCCTGGCCACTTGGCCAATTAAGGGGGGAGGGGGCTTCAGGGGCCAGAAGTTTTAAGGGGAGGGTGGGGAGTTAATTAAGAGGAGGTAGAAGCCCTTAAGCAAGAGCCTGAGGGCTGTCACGCTCAACTTCCTCTCCCTTTGTGGGGACAGGGGGAGGGAGAGTGGCAGGGGGAGGGGAGATTAAGGGAAAGTGGGAGGAGGTTCAGGGGGAAAGGGAAGTTAAATGGAGTAGGGGAGAGAAGATGTATACAAGAGCAAGTGATATTAATAATAATATTAATAATAATAATTATAATAATCAGCACTAGACAACAAGTGTCTTCCAATAATTTCTACATCTACATTTTAATTTCTTGTTTATTTCTATCCTACACTCTTTCTAAACCATTTCTTCTACAGCATCCCCTGGTCATATCTCCAACATCCCTGGTCATATCTCCAGCATCCCCTGGTCATATCTCCAGCATCCCCTGGTCATATCTACAACATCCCCTGGTCATATCTGCAGCATCCCCTGGTCATATCTCCAGCATCCCCTGGTCATATCTGCAGCATCCCCTGGTCATATCTGCAGCATCCCCTGGTCATATCTCCAGCATCCTGGTGACCTTTCAGAGAGACGAGTATTTGGAAATTCTTGCTACTGTTCTTAATTAGTGTGTGTGTTTGTTTGTTTGTGTGTGTGTGTGTGTGTGTGTGTGTGTGTGTGTGTGTGTGTTGTATGTGTGTGTGTGAGTGTTTGTGTATATGTGTTTTGTGTGTGTGCGCATTTCGCTCAACATAGAGCGAAACATTGTCACAATAATAGCTAGTGTTGCACTGTGTCTCTCCTTCATTACTGTCCCCATCACGCACCTGTATCCCTGTTGTATCCTGCTGTATCCTGCTGTATCCCTGCTGTATCCTGCTGTATCCCTGCTGTATCCTGCTGCATCTTGCTGTATCCTGTTTCACCAAGACTCAAAAACTGCAACAAAGTATTACGAGTTGCTTTGTAACTTCAGAAACACTGAAATTTGATCAAGTCTGTGAATTTTGTGTCCAGGCGAGGATAAGGTGCTGAGGGAGGTGCTGAGGTGGCTGAGAGAGGTGCTGAGGGAGGTATTGAGATACTGAGGAAGGTGCTGAGATACTGAGATGTTGTGGAAGGTGCTCAGAGAGGTGCTGAGGAAGGTGCTGAGGAAGGTGCTGAGGAAGACGTAGAGAGAGACGCGACCTTTTAAATGCTTTGAGTTTTAAATTTCCTCTTAAAGATGTGAAGCAGCAAAGGAAGAGAGAGAGAGAGAGAGAGAGAGAGAGAGAGAGAGAGAGAGAGAGAGAGAGAGAGAGAGAGAGAACACACACACACACACACAAGTGTAAAGTTGACACAAAGACAGAACTTGTATCAGACGGAAGGTGAAAGTTAATTAAAAGCTTAGAGTTTCTGGACGACTGCCACCCGCCTGTCACCTCTCCCTGGAGAGAGACAGTGAGAGACAGACGTTTCTTAGGAGACACCGTGGAGACTCAGCCAGGCACAATTGAGATATACAGAGACAAAAATACTTCACTTTTTTTCCAATGGACTTAGAAATACTGGAAGGTCGGTAATTAATGTGCTGTGTGTGTGTGTATGTTTGTGTGTGTATGTGTGTGTGTGTGTGTGTGTGTGTGTGTGTGTGTGTGTGTAGTACCAGTTCTTCAGGGGGGTACTGGGGGTACTGGAATGACCATCTCAGAGGCCTGCCACCAGTCTTACCTTCCTCATCTCACATTCCTTCTCATTCCACTCCGGAAATTTCTCAGAAAAGCAGAAGTTTTAGGAATTCCTTTGAAACTGAGAGACACCAAGAATTACCTATAACGACACATACCACTGTAACATTACCATACCACTGTAACATTACCATACCACTGTAACATTACCATACCACTGTAACATTACCATACCACTGTAACATTACCATACCACTGTAACATTACGACACAACCAACAGATATTAGTATAAGCACCCAGTAAATACCCTTCCATAAATCACTTCAGTGCCATGATGGTGGTTGTTTGCTTCTCTTATAGTCTACCACACGAGGGTCATTAAGGCTGCATGTCACCTGTGCACAGTTTTGGTCACCGAATTACAGAATGGATATAAATGCTCTGGAAAACGTACAAAAGAGGATGACTAAGTTGATTACATGTATCAGAAATCTTCCCTATGAGGATAGACTGAGGCCCTGAATCTGCACTCTCTAGAAAGGCGTAGAATTGGGGGATATGATTGAGGTGTATAAATGGAAAACAGGAATAAATAAAGGAGATGTAAATAGCGTGCTGAAAGTATCCAGCCAAGACAGGACTCGCAGCAATGGTTTTAAGTTGGAAAAATTCAGATTCAGGAAGGATATAGGAAAGCACTGGTTTGGTAATAGAGTTGTGGATGAGTGGAACAAACTCCCGAGTACCGTCATAGAAGCTAAAACGTTGTGTAGGTTTAAAAATAAGTTGGATAAATACATGAGTGGGTGTGGGTGGGTGTGAGTTGGACCTGACTAGCTTGTGCTAGTAGGTATGATGCCCTGGTCCTTCCTTAAGTGGATGTAACCTGACGTGACTAGGTCAGTTTACATCCAATATATATATATATATATATATATATATATATATATATATATATATATATATATATATATATATATATATATATATATATATATATATATATATATATTTTTTTTTTTTTTTTTTTTTAACACATCGGCCGATTCCCACCAAGGCAGGGTGGCCCGAAAAAGAAAAACTTTCATCATCATTCACTCCATCACTGTCTTGCCAGAAGGGTGCTTTACACTACAGTTATAAAACTGCAACATTAACACCCCTCCTTTAGAGTGCCGGCACTGTACTTCCCATCTCCAGAACTCAAGTCCGGCCTGCCGGTTTCCTGAATCCTTCATAAATGTTACTTTGCTCACACTCCAACAGCACGTCAAGTATTAAAACCATATGCCTCCATTCACTCCTATCAAATACGCTCACACATGCTTGCTGGAAGTCCAAGCCCTCGCACACAAAACTTCCTTTACCCCTCCCTCCAACCTTTCCTAGGCCGACCCCTACCCCGCCTTCCCTCCACTACAGATTTATACACTCTCGAAGTCACTCTGTCTCGTTCCATTCTCTCTACATGTCCAAACCACCTCAACAACCCCTCCTCAGCTCTCTGGACAATCGTTTTGGTAATCCCGCACCTCCTCCTAATTTCCAAACTCCGAATTCTCTGCATTATATTCACACCACACATTGACCTCAGACATGACATCTCCACTGCCTCCAGCCTTCTCCTCGTTGCAACATTCATCACCCATGCTTCACACCCATATAAGAGCGTTGGTATAACTATACTCTCATACATTCTCATACATTCCCCTCTTTAGGTAGTAGGTTGGTAGACAGCAACCACCCAGGGAGGTACTACCGTCCTGCCAGGTGACTGTGAAACAGAAACCTGAAACTGTTTTACATGATGGTAGGATTGCTGGTGTCTTTTTTCTGTCTCATAAACACGCTGGATAACAGGTATATCTAGCTACTTCTACTTACACTTTAGGTCACACTACACTGGCATACACATGCATATATATACATACACACATCTAGGTTTTTCTTCTTTTTCTTAATAGCTCTTGTTCTTTTTATTTTCTCTATTGTCCATGGGGAAGTGGAAAAGAATCTTTCCTCCGTAAGCCATGCGTGTCGTATGAGGCGACTAAGATGCCGGGAGCAATGGGCTAGTAACCCCTTCTCCTGTACAAATCTACTAAAAACGAGAAGAAGAAAAACTTTATATATATATATATATATATATATATATATATATATATATATATATATATATATATATATATATATATATATATAAAACATATCTCTTTTGAAAACTGATTTGGTTGAGAAAATTGGAGAGGGTTCCTATTTTTGTGTGTGTGAAGGTAGGCAGAGGTAGAGCAATAAACTTACAAACGAAAAGTGTTGGATTCGATCCCCGGGTGAGCTGACAGGTAGAGGGGGAGGAGGAGCTGGTCTTCCCCCTTCTGCTGTCTCTCTTCGCACAGCGTGGAACAAACACCTGTCAAACCTGTCACACTCTCATTAACTCTGACTCACCTCTGTCAAATTTGACCCACGTCTGTCAGTTGTCTTACATACATCTATCTGTTCTTTTATAATCTGTCTATCAATTCTCATTCTTCTGTCAATTCTCTCATGTCTATCATCTCCCTCACGTCTATCATCTCCCTCACGTCTATCATCTCCCTCACGTCTATCATCTCCCTCATGTTTATCATCTCCCTCACGTCTATCATCTCCCTCACGTCTATCATCTCCCTCACGTCTATCATCTCCCTCACGTCTATCATCTCCCTCACGTCTATCATCTCCCTCACGTCTATCATCTCCCTCACGTCTATCATCTCCCTCACGTCTATCATCTCCCTCACGTCTATCATCTCCCTCACGTCTATCATCTCCCTCACGTTTATCATCTCCCTCACGTCTATCATCTCCCTCACGTCTATCAGTTGTGGTACACGTGTGGCAGCCAGCTGACTGGAACACAACACGCCAGTTAACCCTCACTCCAGACAACATTATATCCGTGTCCTCCCTCTCTCCATTATTTTTCCAGTTTTCTTAAAAGCTTCCCAGTCGGCCTCGGAGCCGCTAATGAAAAAAGGGTCTTCAGAGAAACGTTTAGAGGCACGTTTCTCCCGGGAACAAAGGCACACTTAGCACCACCCCGGGAGGAACATACCAGGGAACGCACTTGCAGATAAAAGAGAATATCTCTTTCTCTCATGGGCGGAAGGAAGATCTCTTCTCTCTCTCTCTCGTTTTCCCAGGAGATAATGAGATTGGCTTCGCTCCTGAAGAGATCCTTTCGAGACGCACCGGCTGCCATCTTCAGGAGACTAGAAGAAAAACAGTGTTGAGATCAGTGCATTTGTTTCTAACTTATTGCCCTACTTAGTGCTTCTTGCAGGCCTAAACTTTTTGTGGTTGGCATCTGGCATGGCCTATTGTGTCTTGTTATGATATTCCATTGTGATTTTTAACCCCTGGTTGGTTGGTTAATTGGGGTTTAATGTCTATCTACTAAACGATGGTCATAATAGCTACATGTCACCTGGTCACCGCCAGTCAAGAATACTTTAATAGCTGAAATAGTGATTATTGTAAACTACCGTGTATATACACACTGAGGGATATACAACTCTTACAGTATATACACTGAGGGATATACAACTCTTAGAGTATATACACTGAGAGTTGTATGCAACTCTTCAGTGTATATATCCTGTATTTTTTACTCTTCTTGCAGAATTCTGCTTGAGTGAGGCGTCAGGCTATGGACTAATGATATACGTAAACAAGTTTTTTTCACATTTACAATTTACAATGACCCTTGTGTAGTAGATAGACTTTAAACCCCATTAACCAACCAACCAGGAGGCCAAGACGACACCTAAACTTCTAAATGAGAGTCCGTGTGATGTGACCCATGGAAACAGTTTATACCTTTTATCTTACGTATGTAAGGAAGAAATATACCAGGAATACCACGTATGAGAGACAGAAATTAATTTATCAGGTGATATACTCTTCGATAGTCTGTATATATATTATATATATATATATATATATATATATATATATATATATATATATATATATATATATATATATATATATATATATATATATATATATACAACGGCAGGGTGACTCCGAGAAAAAGAGAAAAAGCATTTTTATCATCACTCACTCCATCACTGTCTTGTCAGAGGCGCGTCGATGATACAGTGCAAAAAACCGCAACATATCTCCGCCCATCCTTATATATGAAGCAGATAAATACAATTTTCTTTGAAGGCTCAGCAATAATAAAAGCTAAGAGTAGCGCCAATAAAGGCTGAGAGTAGCGCCAATAAAGGCTGAGAGTAGTGCCAATAAAGGCTAAGAGTAGCGCCAATAAATGCTGAGAGTAGTGCCAATAAAGGCTAAGAGTAGCGCCAATAAATGCTGAGAGTAGTGCCAATAAAGGCTGAGAGCCTTTATGTTCCAGCGGTGCCGAAGTGACCGGCTTCCGACTCGCTTATAAGCTCAAGGAAGAAGTTCCAATAGCGTTCTGAGGAACCTCAGAAGTTTCTGAATGCGTTCTGGCAGCGGTGCCAAATGCGATATTTTTTTTCATTTTGTTTTCAGTGTTGCTCTGGTAAAAGGATCAGAGATGAGAGCTTCAGTGAGTGTTCAGAGTAGTGGTTGTTTATAAACAACACCTGGATATAGTGGTTGTTTATAAACAACACCTGGATATAGTGGTTGTTTATAAACAACACCTGGATATAGTGGTTGTTTATAAACAACACCTGGATATAGTGGTTGTTTATAAACAACACCTGGATATAGTGGTTGTTTATAAACAACACCTGGATATAGTGGTTGTTTATAAACAACACCTGGATATAGTGGTTGTTTATAAACAACACCTGGATATAGTGGTTGTTTATAAACAACACCTGGATATAGTGGTTGTTTATAAACAACACCTGGATATAGTGGTTGTTTATAAACAACACCTGGATATAGTGGTTGTTTATAAACAACACCTGATATAGTGGTTGTTTATAAACAACACCTGGATATAGTGGTTGTTTATAAACAACACCTGGATATAGTGGTTGTTTATAAACAACACCTGGATATAGTGGTTGTTTATAAACAACACTTGGATATAGTGGTTGTTTATAAACAACACCTGGATATAGTGGTTGTTTATAAACAACACGTGGATATATCAGCAGTGTGCTCTTACACTCTTGTTTATCTAGTTATATAGTGTTGTCATGTCATATTCCAACACATGGGATGGTGTTTCACTGTCATATTCCAACACATGGGATGGTGTTTCACTGTCATATTCCAACACATGGGATGGTGTTTCACTGTCATATTCCAACACATGGGATGGTGTTTCACTGTCATATTCCATCACATGGGATGGTGTTTCACTGTCATATTCCATCACATGGGATGGTGTTTCACTGTCATATTCCAACACATGGGATGGTGTTTCACTGTCATATTCCATCACATGGGATGGTGTTTCACTGTCATATTCCATCACATGGGATGGTGTTTCACTGTCATATTCCATCACATGGGATGGTGTTTCACTGTCATATTCCAACACATGGGATGGTGTTTCACTGTCATATTCCATCACATGGGATGGTGTTTCACTGTCATATTCCATCACATGGGATGGTGTTTCACTGTCATATTCCATCACATGGGATGGTGTTTCACTGTCATATTCCATCACATGGGATGGTGTTTCACTGTCATATTCCATCACATGGGATGGTGTTTCACTGTCATATTCCATCACATGGGATGGTGTTTCACTGTCATATTCCATCATGCAGGCTGGGTTTCATTCATTGTGTTTAAATGTTTCAGTCTGAGCTGGTAGACTTCAGTAGTGTCAGCCTGAGCTGGTAGACTTCAGTAGTGTCAGCCTGAGCTGGTAGACTTCAGTAGTGTCAGCCTGAGCTGGTAGACTTCAGTAGTGTCAGCCTGAGCTGGTAGACTTCAGTAGTGTCAGCCTGAGCTGGTAGACTTCAGTAGTGTCAGCCTGAGCTGGTAGACTTCAGTAGTGTCAGTCTGAGCTTGTAGACTTCAGTAGTGTCAGTCTGAGCTGGTAGACTTCAGTAGTGTCAGCCTGAGCTGGTAGACTTCAGTAGTGTCAGCCTGAGCTGGTAGACTTCAGTCTTTGTTGTATTCAATCTTATTCTATTACTGAAATCTCCCACAAGAGGCAGCAGCAGTGTTAGACAAGAGGCAGCAGCAGTGTTAGACAAGAATCAGCAGCAGTGTTGGTCAAGAGGCAGCAGCAGTGTTGGACAAGAGGCAGCAGCAGTGTTGGTCAAGAGGCAGCAGCAGTGTTGGACAAGAGGCAGCAGCAGTGTTAGACAAGAGGCAGCAGCAGTGTTAGACAAGAGGCAGCAGCAGTGTTAGACAAGAATCAGCAGCAGTGTTGGTCAAGAGGCAGCAGCAGTGTTGGACAAGAGGCAGCAGCAGTGTTGGTCAAGAGGCAGCAGCAGTGTTGGACAAGAGGCAGCAGCAGTGTTGGACAAGAGGCAGCAGCAGTGTTGGACAAGAGGCAGCAGCAGTGTTGGACAAGAGGCAGCAGCAGTGTTAGACAAGAGGCAGCAGCAGTGTTGGACAAGAGGCAGTAACAGTGTTAGACAAGAGGCAGCAGCAGTGTTGGACAAGAGGCAGCAGCAGTGTTGGACAAGAGGCAGCAGCAGTGTTAGACAAGAGGCAGCAGCAGTGTTGGACAAGAGGCAGCAGCAGTGTTGGACAAGAATCAGCAGCAGTGTTGGTCAAGAGGCAGCAGCAGTGTTGGACAAGAGGCAGCAGCAGTGTTGGTCAAGAGGCAGCAGCAGTGTTGGACAAGAGGCAGCAGCAGTGTTGGACAAGAGGCAGCAGCAGTGTTAGACAAGAGGCAGCAGCAGTGTTGGACAAGAGGCAGTAACAGTGTTAGACAAGAGGCAGCAGCAGTGTTGGACAAGAGGCAGCAGCAGTGTTGGACAAGAGGCAGCAGCAGTGTTGGACAAGAGGCAGCAGCAGTGTTGGTCAAGAGGCAGCAGCAGTGTTGGACAAGAGGCAGCAGCAGTGTTGGACAAGAGGCAGCAGCAGTGTTAGACAAGAGGCAGCAGCAGTGTTGGACAAGAGGCAGCAGCAGTGTTGGACAAGAGGCAGCAGCAGTGTTGGTCAAGAGGCAGCAGCAGTGTTAGACAAGAGGCAGCAGCAGTGTTGGACAAGAGGCAGCAGCAGTGTTGGACAAGAGGCAGCAGCAGTGTTGGACAAGAGGCAGCAGCAGTGTTGGACAAGAGGCAGCAGCAGTGTTGGTCAAGAGGCAGCAGCAGTGTTGGACAAGAGGCAGCAGCAGTGTTGGACTAGAAAATAGCACGAAGGGCAATCCATTGAGGGGGAAACAAAAACTAGAGAGGCAGGGAAATTGTTTCGCTGTTCATGAAAAATTACTGAGAGTTGCAAGATTTATAACTGTGAAATATAACGTCTTCCTTATGACGAGACAACCAGTTTGTACATTGAAAAAGAAGAAGAAGAAGACAAAAGAGTGAGGTAGGAGGGAAGACACACACACAAGAGAGATAAAGAGAGAGAGAGAGAGAGAGAGATAATAAAACATTTACTTTGAGTTCCCTGCAAAAATAAACAGACTAGAACTGAATATAAAAATTTCTCTGGTAACTTGGTTTGAGGAATTTACATGACTATCGCGGCTCTGCTGGCTAGAAGTCTCCTCGGTAAAATAGAGAGGCAGTTCCTTGCTTTAATCTGCCTTGCTAATTGATAAGACGAAGTCACTTCAACTCACCTTTCTCGATAAACTTGCTCAAGATTGTTGAAGGAAATCCAGCCTTTGGAAATTGAATCTCACTGTGATAAATATGGAGCTGATGTTTAGAGAGGCGAAAAACACCATTCAAAACTTGCATCCCACTCAGAAGAAAGTGATCACCAGAGGGAGAGTCTCTGGTGAGAGGGAGAGTCTCTGGTGAGAGGGAGAGTCTCTGGTGAGAGGGAGAGTCTCTGGTGAGAGGGAGAGTCTCTGGTGAGAGGGAGACATACGGTCGTGGGTGCGAATCCTTCCACAGCCAGAAATGTCCCACGTTAACACTTAGAACCTTTTCAAGGTTTTTAACCAAATTCTCAAGATGATGTTGTAGTAAGTAGGAGAGTCAGCAGCGAAATATTTCAGGCACTTGTACACAAGTACTCCAGAGTCTGAAGCCCGAGTACGTGCAGGTTTGTACCACTCAAGAGAGCTTATGTACTCTCATGTGTGACTAAAATTATGACTAAAAATTAAAATAATGATATTGTATTAACATATCTCATAATGTGTCAGCACATGACACAGCACACTGCTGCAGCACTGTGTCAGCACATGACAGCACACTGCTGCAGCACTGTGTCAGCACATGACACAGCACACTGCTGCAGCACTGTGTCAGCACATGACAGCACACTGCTGCAGCACTGTGTCACCACATGACACAGCACACTGCTGCAGCACATGACACAGCACACTGCTGCAGCACATGACACAGCACACTGCTGCAGCACAGTGTCAGCACATGACACAGCACACTGCTGCAGCACATGACACAGCACACTGCTGCAGCACAGTGTCAGCACATGACACAGCACACTGCTGCAGCACATGACACAGCACACTGCTGCAGCACAGTGTCAGCACATGACACAGCACACTGCTGCAGCACAGTGTCAGCACATGACACAGCACACTGCTGCAGCACATGAACACCAGCCCCACTGCGTGCGAGCACATGACACAGCACACTGCTGCAGCACTGTTCAGCACATGACACAGCACACTGCTGCAGCACATGACACAGTCACGCTGCAGCCAGTGTACACACACTGCTGCAGCCAGTGTCAGCACATGACACAGCACACTGCTAGCACATGACACACACACTGCTGCAGCACTGTTCAGCACATGACACAGCACACTGCTGCAGCACATGACACAGCACACTGCTGCAGCACTGTGTCAGCACAGACACACACACTGCTGCAGCACTTGTCACACATGACACAGCACACTGCTGCAGCACTGACACAGCACACTGCTGCAGCACATGCAACAGCACTGCTGCAGCACATGACACAGCACCTGCTGCACATGTTCAGCATCTTTTATGACACAGAATGACACATGCACACTGCTGCAGCACAGTGTCAGCACATGACACAGCACACTGCTGCAGCACAGTGTCAGCACATGACACAGCACACTGCTGCAGCACTGTGTCAGCACATGACACGCCACTGCTGCAGCACATGACCGTCACATGCTGCAGATGTCAGCACTACTGAGTTAAGTTCCAGTCAATGTGCTCAAGTCAGGGTCCACCATGTTCCTCGACTTTATGATTTCCTTGAATTTTATGGCATTTGATTCCTTTCGGAGCTGAAGCCTGGACATTTATGTAGGGGTCCAGTGTGGGGCTGGAATGGTAGTTTCCCATGTGTGGGGTGCTGTGGAGTGGTGTTCCCAGTGTGGGGTGCTGTGAGAGTGGTGTTCCCATGGGGGTGCGGAGTGGTCCCAGGTGGTGCTGTGAGTGTGTTCCAGTTGGGCCAGTGTGTCAGGGTGCTGTGAGGCAGTGCTGAGATTGTCCCAGTGTGGGGTGCTGTGAGATGTCAGGTGTGTCGAGCCAGTGTGGGGTGCTGAGATGGTGCAGTGGTGTGGTCCCAGTGTGGGGTGCTGTGGGAGTGGTGTTCCTCAGTGTGGGGTGCTGTGGAGAGTGTGTTCCCAGTGGGTGCAGGGTGGCCATGAGCTGCTGATGTCCAGTGGTGCTGGAGTGTCCTCAGTGTGGGGGCTGTGAGAATGGTGTTCCATGCAAGTGGTGTGTGCTGTGAGCCAGTGCTGCTGTGACTACACTCCTACAGTGTGGGGTGCTGTGAGAGATGTTCCCAGTGTGGGGTGCATGAGAGTGTGTCCCAGTGTGGGCTGTGCAGGAGTGTGTCCCAGTGTGGGGTGCTGATGCATGATGCCATGTGCTGGAATGCCCAGTGTGGTGCTGTGAGATGCGTGTTCTGAGGTGTCCAGTGGTGCTGGAGAGTGGTGTTCCTCAGTGTGGTGCGTGAGATGCTGTTCCCAGTGTGGGGTGCGGATGTCCAGGGGTGCTGGAGTGGTGTTCCCAGTGTGGGGCTGTGAGATGCCCAGTGTGGGCGTGAGTGTGTCCCAGTGTGGGGTGCTGTGATGGTGCCCAGTGTGGGTGCTAAGTGCACAGTGTGTCCCAGTGTGGGGTGCTGTGGATGTGTCTCAGTTCTAGTGTGTTCCCAGTGTGAGATGGTGTCAGTGGGTTGTGATGTCCTCAGTGTGTGCTGGGAGTGGTGTTCTCAGTGTGGGGTGTGTGGGAGTGGTGTTCCCAGTGTGGGGTGCTGTGAGAGTGGTGTTCCTCAGTGTGGGGTGCTGTGGGAGTGGTGTTCCTCAGTGTGGGGTGCTGTGGATGTGTGTTCCTCAGTGTGGGTGCTGGGAGTGGTGTCCAGTGTGGGTGCTGGAGTGGTGTTCCTCAGTGTGGGGTGCTGTGGAGTGGTGTTCCTCAGTGTGTGAGCATGTGGGTGCTGTGGAGTGGTGTTCCTCAGTGTGGGGTGCTGTGGAGTGGTGTTCCTCAGTGTGGGGTGCTGTGGAGTGGTGTTCCCAGTGTGGGGTGCTGTGGAGTGGTGTTCCCAGTGTGGGGTGCTGTGGAGTGGTGTTCCTCAGTGTGGGTGCTGTGGAGTGTGTCCAGTGTGGGTGTGTGAGTGGTGTTCCTCAGTGTGGGGTGCTGTGGAGTGGTGTTCCCAGTGTGGGGTGCTGTGGAGTGGTGTTCCCAGTGTGGGGTGCTGTGAGAGTGGTGTTCCCAGTGTGGGGTGCTGTGAGAGTTGTGTTCCTCAGTGTGGGGTGCTGTGAGAGTGGTGTTCCTCAGTGTGGGGTGCTGTGGGAGTGGTGTTCCCAGTGTGGGGTGCTGTGAGAGTGGTGTTCCTCAGTGTGGGGTGCTGTGGGAGTGGTGTTCCTCAGTGTGGGGTGCTGTGAGAGTGGTGTTCCCAGTGTGGGGTGCTGTGAGAGTGTGTTCCTCAGTGTGGGGTGCTGTGAGAGTGGTGTTCCTCAGTGTGGGGTGCTGTGAGAGTGGTGTTCCTCAGTGTGGGGTGCTGTGAGAGTGGTGTTCCCAGTGTGGGGTGCTGTGGAGTGGTGTTCCCAGTGTGGGTGCTGTGGAGTGGTGTTCCCAGTGTGGGGTGCTGTGAGTGTGTTCCCAGTGTGGGGTGCTGTGAGAGTGGTGTTCCTCAGTGTGGGGTGCTGTGGGAGTGGTGTTCCCAGTGTGGGGTGCTGTGAGAGTGGTGTTCCTCAGTGTGGGGTGCTGTGAGAGTGGTGTTCCTCAGTGTGGGGTGCTGTGAGGTGGTGTTCCTCAGTGTGGGGTGCTGTGGAGTGTGTTCCCAGTGTGGGGTGCTGGGAGTGTGTTCCTCAGTGTGGGGTGCTGTGGAGTGGTGTTCCTCAGTGTGGGGTGCTGTGGGAGTGGTGTTCCCAGTGTGGGGTGCTGTGAGAGTGGTGTTCCTCAGTGTGGGGTGCTGTGGGAGTGGTGTTCTCAGTGTGGGGTGCTGTGAGAGTGGTGTTCCTCAGTGTGGGGTGCTGTGAGAGTGGTGTTCCCAGTGTGGGGTGCTGTGAGAGTGGTGTTCCCAGTGTGGGGTGCTGTGGGAGTGGTGTTCCTCAGTGTGGGGTGCTGTGGGAGTGGTGTTCCTCAGTGTGGGGTGCTGTGGGAGTGGTGTTCACTTTGGGGTTGGGCTGCTTTTGTAAAACGTGGGAGGGATGGGTGTGTTTGGTGTTCAATGGAGGTGTTTTAATTTTGGGTGTAGTTTATGTGTGTGTGTGTGTGTGTGTGTGTGTGTGTGTGTGTGTGTGTGTGTGTGTGTGTGTGTGTGTGTGTGTAGTGTATAACCGAGTGTTTTACCAGGATGGGTTGCGTGTGTCAAGACAATCATTCATCACAATGTTCTTTTATTACCGTATCACAAAAAAATGAATTTCAGACAACCCAGAAGACAAATATATATATATATATATATATATATATATATATATATATATATATATATATATATATATATATATATATATATATATATATATATATATATATTCAATGGTTATCAGGTTTTGTGGAATGCAAAAGGTTGCATGTAAGAATGCAATATGTTAGAAGCAGTGAGATACTGCGCCAAATATATTCTTTTCTGGGCAACAATAAGTTTTGAGACAAGGAAGCAGCAGTGTGGTGCTCACAATGCTGCCCTGGAGATCAATGTTTGTCATGCTGGTGTACAAGGCAGGTGTGTGTGTGTGTGTGCTTGCTCACACGTTTATGTTTGTGTGTGTGTATACAACGTAATGTGTTTTGACAAATTCACTGTAAAATTTAAAAAGCATTTTAGTCAAATTACCTTCACTCTCTACCAGCACCAGCACCACCAGCACCACCACCACCACCACCACCACCACCACCACCACCACCACAATGCGTCTCCACTGCAGCACTTCCAACACTGTTATGTATGTAAATAATTTGAATCAATTTGTCAGACATGTTCCTTGTGGCGTTGAAAAACTCACATCTTAGAAGACACACTCAGAGAGGTAAACCAACACGGCTTCTTGTACACCAGTATGTGTGTGTGTGTACTCACCTAATTGTACTCACCTAATTGTGGTTGCAGGGGTCGAGACTCAGCTCCTGGCCCCGCCTCTTCGCTGTCTGCTACTGGGTCTCTGCTCTCACTGCTCCATGAGCTTTATCATACCTTGTCTTAAAACTATGTATGGTTCCTGCCTCCACTATATCTTTCTCTAGTCCATTCCACTTCCTTACTACTCTGTGGCTGAAGAAATGTTTCCTGACATCCCTTTGGCTCATCTGAGTCTTCAGCTTCCAGTTGTGTCCCCTTGTTTCTGTGTTCCCTCTCTGAAACAACCTGTCACTATCTACCTTGTCAATTCCCCGCAGTATTTTGTATGTAGATATCATGTCTCCTCTGACCCTTCTTTCCTCCAGTGTTGTTAGTCCTATTTCCCTCAACCTTTCTTCATAAGACAGACCCCTGAGTTGTGGAACTAACCTTGTCGCAAACCTTTGCACTTTCTCTAGTTTCTTTACGTGCTTGACCAGGTGTGGGTTCCAGACTGGTGCTGCATATTCTAGTATGGGCCTGACGTACACGGTGTACAGTGTCTTGAACGATTCCTTGTTAAGGTAACGGAACGCTAATCTAAGGTTTGCCAGACGCCCATATGCTGCCGCAGTTATCTGGTTGATGTGTGCCTCCGGAGACGTGCTAGGCGTTATACTCACTCCAAGGTCTTTCTCCTTTGCCGAGGTTTGTAGCCTTTGTCCGCCTAGCTTGTACTCTGTCAGCGGTCTTCTTTGCCCTTCTCCGATCCTCATGACTTTGCATTTGGAGGGATTGAATTCGAGAAGCCAACTGCTAGACCAGATGTCGAGCTTGTCCAGGTCTGTTTGCAGCCCTGCCTGGTCCTCTTCCGATGTGATTCTCCTCATTATTTTCACATCATCCGCGAATAGAGACACTTCTGAGTCTATCCCATCCGTCATGTCATTTACATATACCAGGAATAACACTGGTCCTAGGACTGACCCCTGCGGTACACCACTCGTCACAGGCGCCCACTGTGATACCTCACCACGCACCATGACCCGTTGTTGGCTCCCTTTGAGGTATTCCCTGATCCATTCCAGTGCCCTTCCTGTTATACCTGCTTGTTCTTCCAACTTCTTTACTAATCTCATGTGAGGAACTGTGTAGAAGGCCTTCCTGCAGTCCAGGAAAATGCAATCAACCCACCCTTCTCTCTCCTGCCTTACCTCTGTTACTTTATCATAGAACTCTTGGAGGTTTGTTACACAGGATTTGCCTTCCCGGAATCCATGCTGTCTGGTGTTTATTATCCTGTTCCGCTCAAGGTGTTCCACCATTCTTTTCCTGATGATTTTCTCCAGGACTTTGCACACTATACATGTAAGTGACACCGGTCTATAGTTTAGTGCCTCTTTTCTGTCTCTTTTTTTAAAAATGGGGACTACGTTGGCCTTCTTCCATACCTCAGGTATCTGCACAGTTTCAAGGGATGTGTTGAATATTGTGGTAAGTGGCACACTCAGTACCTCAGCTCCTTCCCGAAGAACCCACGGGGAGATATTGTCCGGACCCATCGCCTTTGAGGTATCGAGGTCACTGAGTAACTGCTTCACTTCCTCCTCAGTTGTGTGTATGCCCTCTAGCACTTGGTACATCCCTTGTTGGTGACGAACCATGTCCTGTCTACCCAGCTGCCTTCCTTCCTCCACTGTGAATACTTCCTTAAACCTCAAGTTGAGCTCCTCACATACCTCTTGATCATTACTTGTGAGTTCCCCATCTCCTCAGCCTTATCACCTGGTCCTTGACTGTTGTCTTCCTTCTGATGTGACTGTACATCAGTTTCGGGTCGGACTTAACTTTCGATGCTATGTCGTTTTCGTACTGTTTCTGTGTGTGTGTGTGTGTGTGTGTGTGTGTGTGTGTGTGTTTGTGTGACACTACTCTCCACAAACACTATCATCACGACTTCATAACCAGAATAAATGGGGACACTGACAGGAGGGCAAATTGAAGATAAAGAAGGAGAAGGGAGTGAGGGGAAGGCTGGGAAAAGAGGGACAAAGAGGGACAGGTGTGAGAAGGGAGAGAAGGATGGAAGGAGGAGGAGGAGGAGAAGGAGGAGGAGAAGGAGGAGGAGAAGGAGGAGGAGAAGGAGGAGGAGTATTCCTAGATCGTCCGAATTCCAATATTCTGGAGAAGACGAAGTGACAGGTGGATTGTGCAGGATGCAGGTTGCTGAGTCTGGATTCTTGCAATGGGGAAAGACTGAGGCAATGGGGGGCAGAGGCATCAAGAGAATACGAATGGTTGAAGAGGAATTCCAGAGAAGAAAAACTGGGCAGGACTCTCGCAGATAATAAGGGAGAGGAAAATAAACCCTGGTGATGGCTGGAGTAATTACGATCTAGATAAACTGATGTAGACGAAAGAGAATCATCACATACTGACTACCAACCTGCACAAAACTTGTCACTTGGGGAGAGAGAAGATGAAGACATCAGTTGAGATTATGAAAGTGAACCAGGAAGATGCTGGGCGGATGATGCTGGTATCTGAAAGTGATCCAGCCTGAAGAATGATGTTGGACTGTCAACATCATCTTACAAGTATCTTCTAAAACCTCGACTTAACTCACGGACTTCAGAAATACTGTGGCTGAAATCCTCTGTGTCTTTTGACTTCAGGAAGAACAGAAAAAGTTCAGTAGTTCAGTACGTGATTGTTACAGTGACGCAGAACAATCTTATCTCTGCCCTCCACCACAATCACCACTACCGGCCACTTGCTCCTCCATGTTAGTCCAATATAATATACTATGCTTATAATTATAACTTTAATTTTTTGAAGGGGTGGACTGGCAAGCCAGCAGAAGGCCTCGGTCAGATGTTCAAAAGCTCCAGCAGCGGGTTATCATATAAATAAAACCCGCGTCAGGAAAACGCTTGTCCTGTTTCCTGGCGAATCTTACCTAACAATTAAAACGAGATTAAACCGCAAATTAAAACACAAGATTCATCAAGATGATTGACTTTAAACTAAGCCAACAAGAGACAGTTCGAAGTTACTTTAGTGAACATTTATATAACTTTATCAAGGATAGTGGAAAAGTTGGAGGGACGGGCGGGTTTAGAGTGCGAGAGGCTAGGACATCCAGCAGAAGCGTCTTAGATAGGAGTGAGTGGATGTAAGAGTTTTTTTTATGACTTGACGTGCTGTTGGAGTGTGAGCGAGGTAACAGAGGTAACAAATTGAAAGTAAAGTTAATAAAGGATATAGCGTGAATATAAAAATTCCAGAAGAAATTTTTACTTTTACTGAGAGAGAGAAAGGTAAAGAGATCCTGGAAATGTATATTGCTCCAGGAAAAAGATCCTGAAATAGATACGAAAGAGAAAAATACTCCGGAGGGGAAAATAAGCCGGAGGACAATAATCTAGAGAGAGAGAGAGAGAGATGATAATGGAAAAGAAGAGGCAGAAGAAGAGGAAAGAGTGGTGAAGATGGATAATGCTTGGTGAGGAAGACTCAATGAGGAGGCAGCAGGTGAAGGTGGGCAGTCTTAGCACTTTTAGACAGTTGAAATAATGGTACTGAGGACCTTCAGCGCCTGACAACCAGTGTAGAGGATGGTGGGATGGAGTGCCACTTGAAATAAGGAGGAGTGCCACCTGTGATAAGGAGAAGTGCCATCTGATATAAGGAGTGGCACTTGAAGTGATTAGAAAGAAGTGTTACTTGCAGAAAGAGTGAGAGTTTGTACTGAATTAATTATGAGTGAAGCAGATAGCAAGGAAAGTTAGGTGTGTGTGTGTGACGGGTGTTAGTTGTGTGTGTGTGTGTGTGTGTGACGTGTGTTAGTTGTGAGTGTGTGTGTGACGGGTGTTAGTTGTGAGTGTGTGACGGGTGATGGTTGTGAGAGTGTATGACGGGTGTTAGTTGTGAGAGTGTGTGTGACGGGTGTTAGTTGTGAGAGTGTGACGAGGCGAACGAGCCAGCCAGCAGAACGGCAGACAAAGTAACGTACAAGCTGTCAGACGAACCTTATCAGGGTGAACGAAGGAGCCAGCTGCCGGACAGAGTTGCTAACACCCTTAACACAACCCTGGGCAGGATGAGCAGGACCAGGGAGCTGCCTGTGACGACCCAGCACTGCCTCTTCAAGTCTCTCACTCCACCACACTGTGTAGAAATCACCCACTTGTAACTTACCAGTGGTGCCTTGCACGTCGAGGCGTTCCCACTTGTAACTCACTAGTGGTGCCTCACACGTCCACTTGTAACTCACTAGTGGTGCCTCACACGTCCACTTGCCTCACACAGCACAAAACTTCCACCCTGACAACCCAATTCTCATGCTCATGTCCAGCCGTCTCTTTGCTCCTCTTCCAAAGTATTTTTTATACATTTTTTTTTGTCCCCAAGGACAAATTTGTATCTAAAACACCTCATTATATATAATATATATAAATATATATATATATATATATATATATATATATATATATATATATATATATATATATATATATATATATATATATTAATCAATTCTCAATTTGCAATTTAATTCCATAAACAGAAAAGCACAATTGCTTTAGAGTTTATTTAGTTTAAATACGTATTATATCAGGGGGGAAAAACATTTGCCATGCATGGGAAAACTTATCAACAGAATAATTGAATTTCCTGGCAATTAAATGGAAACAAATGATGTAAGTGAGACTAACATTATTAGGCAGATCACACTAAACATACTTCCCAGGCTCCTCAATGTTAACATTAAAATGTGAATGTTTATTGAAAAATTGCGCTGACAACATTAGCCAAAATTGCCGAACATTTTTGGCATTGTTTTTCGGGTAAATTGTGAACTGATAAAAATTAATGGAACTCTGATATTGAATAAGTTCGTATTTGTTGGCAGTTATGATATTCAGTCCAATTTAATAATAATAACAACAATAATAATAGTAGTAGTAGTAGTAATAATAATAATAATAATAATAATAATAATAATAATAATAATAATAATAATAATAATAATATATACATGTGAGAATTCCCAGTTCAGTTCTAGAGGTAATACCTCCCATATATATATATATATATATATATATATATATATATATATATATATAGGATGGGGTCCACCTCTGGTACAAATGTGTGTGTGTGTGTGTGTGTGTGTGTGTGTGTGTGTGTGTGTGTGTGTGTGTGTGTGTGTGTGTGTGTGTGTGTGTGTGTGTGTGTGTGTGTGTGTGTGTGTGTGTGTGTGTAATTCGAGATGAACGTACATTTTAAAGAGCGAAAGTGAACGAGCGAGATGTTTCTATTTAAGCGAAGGGGCAAAATGTTCGCTTTCCTGAGACAACGTTTGGAATGCGAGTTGTGGGAGAACTGGCCGAACGTTTTGTTCTGGCAGCACGCGAGTTGAACGCTAGCTCCAGTCCCTAGTTTAGCTTTGCTTTCTGTAATGTAACGAAGATGTCATCTTCCAAAAAAAAAAAAAAAGCAAAAACGTTCACGAAAATATACTACGAACTCAAAAAGTTATGACAACATTGACTCTGAGATTATTTATTTCAGTTTCCAAACATGGAGAATATTTGTGATGTTTGAAGAGAGAGAGAGAGAGAGAGAGAGAGAGAGAGAGAGAGAGAGAGAGAGAGAGAGAGAGAGAGAGAGAGAGATGAAGATAGATGAAGAGAGAGAAAAATATGAAAACAACAATTGCAAGGCTGGAGGGCAAAGTCTACCCTCTATTCCTCACACAGTACATCTCCTCTCCCTCACCCCGTCTGTTCCATCTCCCCTCTCTGTCTACCCTATCTCCCTCACACTGCCCTCTCTTTCTCACCCCATCTATCCCGTCTTGCCCTCCCTGTTACACCCTTTGTTAATGTATAATTTCGGCTTTTTCACTTAATATTATATTATTCTTATCCTTATTAATAGCTAAAATAAGGATGCTTTACTTTATAATATTATCTGGCCTTGAATTGTTTAACTTTGCACATAAATAGGATGTTTATATATTGTAAACTGCTGGTGTAGCATAGTTAACACCAGCAGACAACTCGAGTTGCTCAACCTCTTCCCAGACAGAGTTAAGGTTGGCTGGTAAAGCCTTACTAGAGGAACCATCTACAGGAGAAACTGGCTTTTAGCTACTCTACATTTCTTCAGAAGTCTCCAGTGTCTTGGAAGTCCTTTACTAGGGTATTGCCCAGCCTGACAAGGTGTAAGAACTCTTGACGAAATTAGAAAAGAGTTTAAAGAGTCTAAGTGCTACGTTTCTATGGACTCTGATATAGGGAAAGTTTAAGGAGTAGTGGACCCCCTTGGAAGAACTCTGTTATTTGTGTCAGTGTATCGTTTAGGCTTGTAAATGCCTGTCTCTGTACTTATATATATATATATATATATATATATATATATATATATATATATATATATATATATATATATATATATATATATATATATATATATATATATATATATATATATGTGACCTTATGTGATAATCATTTGTTACGAGAAGCACTAAAAGAAAGTGGTCAACAAAGTGGTATGACTCCCCATCTATCTTCTCTTCCCTACCCTTTCCATTATCTCCTTACCTCTCTATTCCCTCCTCCCTCAACTAATACAGCCTTATACACACGCCAAAAATTGCCTTATTCCCACATTAAGACAAGAGGTAAAAGAGGCCATTAGCAAGTAACAATAAAGAGAAAGTAATATAGATGCTGTTTATATTGCTCCTGGTGCAAGGGAAGGCTGCAAAGTATAATAGAAGTTATTGCACTTTATACTATGGGTCATCAAGGGAAGGCAGCAGCAGCAACAACGTATTATAACACTTATTGCACTTTACACTATGGGTCACTTAAGAAAACACAATGGCGACTCCTTCGCCACAGCAAGGCAAAAAGGAAACCCAAGATTTCTTATAGACAATTTAGAATACCGCGGCTGTGGCAAATCACAAACTATCTTACAACGTGGAGAGGCGACGTTTTGGTCGTTTCGAACTTGATAATGGTCCATGACGGGCCGAAAAGTGATTCAATTTTCCCCAGTTTGCTGGATCGTCGGTGAGTTTTCCACTGGTTTACGGCGACTTTGTTATAACGTGACGTTTATGACATCTCTGAGTGGTCGTTGCTGACAAGTGGTCGTTGCTGACAAGTGGTCGTTGCTGACAAGTGAGTCGAGGTTCTCACAGGGGAGGAAGACTAGCAATAACACAGACGATAACACAAACTCCTGCGGAGTTAACTTGAAATATGACAAGTATTGAAGAGCTGGCGTCGAGGATAACACAAGTTCTGGAGAGTTAAAGTATCACACAAATTCCTTGAGGCTGACTTGGAGGAGTTGCTGTTGTTGTTCCTCCAACACTAAACTCAAAGTAACGTTGTTGTCGTTGCTTTTCCTCCAACACCAAACTCAAAGCATCATGAGAGGTCGTTTTTAAGAGTCGTCGAGCGTAAAACTAAGCATGATAGACAAGTGTCTTTGACCCGGCTCAGCAGACACACTCTTCTTACCCGACCAACAAGCCAATGTTGACCCGGCTCAGCAGACACACTCTTCTTACCCGACCAACAAGCCAATGTTGACCCGGCTCAGCAGACACACTCTTCTTACCCGACCAACAAGCCAATGTTGACCCGGCTCAGCAGACACACTCTTCTTACCCGACCAACAAGCCAATGTTGACCCGGCTCAGCAGACACACTCTTCTTACCCGACCAACAAGCCAATGTTGACCCAGCTCAGCAGACACACTCTTCTTACCCGACCAACAAGCCAATGTTGACCCAGCTCAGCAGACACACTCTTCTTACCCGACCAACAAGCCAATGTTGACCCAGCTCAGCAGACACACTCTTCTTACCCGACCAACAAGCCAATGTTGACCCGGCTCAGCAGACACACTCTTCTTACCCGACCAACAAGCCAATGTTGACCCGGCTCAGCAGACACACTCTTCTTACCCGACCAACAAGCCAACTTGATCACCTAAAATATTATCTCGACTAACCAGAATGCTTTTAACGACTAGAAGAAGGAGGGCTTTCTAAGTCCTCAGTGATGGGGGAGTGGGAGTGGGAGAGGAAGGGGGAGGGGGCTTCAAAGATAGCTTAAGGCGCTTTGAAGATTGCACCTTAGAAATCTAGTTCTTCCGAAGGGAATTCAGAGGAACTATGTACACTTCAAGGAGGAGGAAGTGTCTTCAAGACTGGAGCAGCTTCTCCAGGCAAAGAGAAACATCGTGGGGGGAGGAAAAAGAGAGGGAAAAAAAGGGAATAACAGTGTACAATAAAAAACGAAGGAAGGAGAGAGAGGGAGGAGAGGGAAAGAAGAGGCAAATCAAGTGAAAACAAATATTTACTACGTTCATAAAAACCCAAAAGACTTGAAAACGAACTTCGGAGTCTAAGTTTGAAAGAGATTACTTGAACATCCTGGGAGAAATAATGACAAGAAAAAAAAAATATATATATATATATATATATATATATATATATATATATATATATATATATATATATATATATATATATAAAATATATATATATATATATATATATATATATATATATATATATATATATATATATATATATATATATTTTATTTCAGTTAGCTTGGCCCCACACACTATCTCTGTCTCTTACACTGATCTCTCAGAAAGAGACAGGCAATTCCGTCAAGCTCTTTCTGTCTTCATGTCAGTGTCACTTCTCATGTCTGTCTCACCAACCGTCAGATTGCTGCCTCCGGAGACTCTTGGTAAGATGTCACTCTCAATGGCTCTCCTGTCACGTCTCAGTCTTCACTGAGCTCTGCTGTTGTTGCAGGATTTTGTTGATAGTTTTGTTACTGACAGGGTCTTTTGCTGCTGTTTTTGCGACAGGCTTTTGTTACTGATGGGTTTGATGAGGTGTGGTGGTGAGGGTGGTAGTGCTTGTAGTGGGTGAACTGGGACTAGTGGTAGTGACGGATGATGGTGCTGGTAGGGAAGAGGAGGGTGCTGGTGATGGTGCTAGTGGTGCTACTGGCACCAGCAGTGCTGATGGTGGTAGAACTGAAGGCGGCGCTGGTCCAAATCCAATTCAAGTGTCTTTATGTATTACTATCTCTGTCTTGTGGACACTGCTGATGCTCCACTACTAGCAGACTACTCGCATACTATTCTCTCTCATTCACTCTAGGCCTCACTTCACTGAAGTGACTGTGATATCAAACCTCGATCAGGGATGACTAGACTTGGGACAAAGTTCCACTCTGAACGAAGCTCTTATCATGAACACATTAAAATGGTTTCACGCAGAGTAGAGCTTTGATAAGAACAGAGAAGGGTTTTATTAAGCACAAGAGAGCTTTTGTTCAGCACAGAACTTTATTTAGCACAGTCAACCGGCAGCCACGGCGGAAAATTCCTTCAGGTGTCTCAGGTTCGACAACAGCAGGTTCAACAACAGCAGGTTCAACAACAACAACAGGCTCAACAACAAAAGCAACAACAGCAACGAGACGGATTGCCTTCAAGCTCACTGAAGACTGGCAAAGGCTCCTGAGACTCCCCCTTCACTAGAGACATGGCCCAGCGTCTCCCTGGTGGAGCGTGTAGAGACAAGACAATGACAGCGGTAATGAGGTAGGCGGCTGCAACACCACCTTCACACAGATGGCTATTAATCACTGCCCTACGCCAGCTGCGGGAGCACCAACCAAAGTTAAGACAAAAGCTGTTGGGATGAAAGCTATTGGGATGAAAGCTATTGGGACGAAAGCTGTTGGGACGAAAGCTGTTGGGACGAAAGCTATTGGGAAGAAAGCTATTGGGAAAAAGCTACTGGGACGAAAGCTACTGAGACGAAAGTTGTTGGGACGAAAGCTATTGGGAAGAAAGCTATTGGGAAGAAATCTATTGGGACGACAGCTATTGGGACGAAAGCTATTGGGACGAAAGCTGTTGGGAAGAAAGCTGTTAGGAAGAAAGCTATTGGAACGAAAGCTATGGGAAGAAAGCTGTTGGAGGTAAAACTGTAGGGATATCAGGCTATACACTGCCCCAGATCTTCGACTGCCTCCCAAGGCAAACACCCCATGAACACTCACTACAGAAATCTTCACTGACGACCCTCAGGCAACCAGCAGCCTCATAAGACCTCTGGGTATGTTTATGTTGACTGACGCGACATGGGATGAAAAGAAGATGATAGCTGACCACACGGTACCTGTAAGCCTCGTCTCCCCCCAAGACATCAGGGATGAAGAGAAGACGTCAGGGCATACGGCAGAAAAAGGCGACATCAGCTCCAAGATGTCAGGTGGTAAGTGCAGCCATTCGCCCGAGGCAGCAAAGATACGATCCCAGGCCACGCTCACTAGCCATCTCTGTGACGATGTCTGTTGCGCCTTAAGTCAGATAAGTCTTGCTCAGGAAGCCAGAGCGTAGCACTGTGTTGTGCCAGACGTATTTACTGCTCTGGTGCTTAAATATTGAGCAGAGGAGCCACCGTCTTTACTGCTTCAGTGCTCGAGTGTTGAGCGAAAGAGACCCCGAGGGTGAGACGGACCCTACAGGATATGAACTGGTCTGATATTCGCTGCAATAAACAAGCACCACCTACCACCACCCCCACTCCAATCACCATCACCACCACCCCACTACTACCATCACCATCACTTGTTCGAGAGTATCTTATCAGTGAGGCAACATGAGACGGTATAATGCACTGCAAAGCTCAGGCGGCCCCAAGACAAACAAAAACCCATTACAAGATAACCGGACCATAGTGAATTAAGTACCAGAGAAGAGTTAAAAAAAGAGAGCGTTCGGGACGAGGGAGAGAGACACAGAGAGACACAGACAGACAGTGACAGAGATGTATAAGCAACAGAGACAGTCATCGAATACAAAACCCCGAGGTGTGCCTCACAAAGTGGGATCACCACCATGGTGCCACCACCTCTCCTTCCTTCCTTCCCCAGGGAGCAGACAATGAGATTCCAGAGCCCTGGATCACCACCATGGTGCCACCACCTCTCCTTCCTTCCTTCCCCAGGGAGCAGACAATGAGATTCCAGAGCCCTGGGGAAGGCAATTAAGAATGACTATAAAACTGCTCGCTATTACGCTCAACTGAACACACCTCCATCTTTGTTAGTGCTCCACTGTGGCTTCGGAAAGTGTTCTACTTAATGTGTGTTCATTTTCGTTGTGGGAGTTGATTTCCAGCTCCTGACCCCACACACACACACACACACACACATATATATATATATATATATATATATATATATATATATATATATATATATATAACAGGAACATTTTAATTTATAGCTTAATATCAATTTGTGATATTTGTTTTTGGGATGGATGAAAAAAAATCTGGCCTAATTACTCTTGTAGCGTGTGATAATATGATAATTATTGTGACTAATTAATTAGTAATTAGTGAAAATGTTAGGAACTAAAGCTGACCTTTCAGCAGGTGTGGGTCGACTAACACCCAGGTACCTACTTACTGTTAGGTGGAGAGCAGCAGCAGCAGGGAGACTTGTCCGTACATTCTGCCTGGAGATCGAACCCGAGTTCCTTAGATTGTTAGCACAGTGCTCAGTTCTCTGAACCCTTCAAGGGGAAGATCCTTGATGTTTATAAATAATAATAATAATAATAATAGTAAGAAGAAGAAGAAGAAGAAGAAGAAGAAGAAGAAGAAGAAGAAGAAGAAGAAGAAGAAGAAGAAGAAGAAGAAGAAGAAAGAAGAAGAAGAGGAAGAAGATTCTTATTATAATTATTATTTTTAGTATTATTATAATTGTTTTTATTAATCTTTATTTCTACAAGAACATGGTTCTTGATCCAAGAAATTCTAGCTCTTCCTCTCTTCCTGGATCAAATACTCTCTGATATAAATTTTCCTGAGATTAATTCTCCGGTAGTCCCTTTACTTCTGAGGATCTATGCTAATTGCTCCTCATTTGCATAATAAATTTACTAGATTTAAGATAAGTTGAGAAAATTTCCTCCTGTCAGATCTTAAGAGATTTTTAAGCTTCTGGTGGAGCTTCTTGTGGGGCTCCTTGTGGTGCTGGTGCTTCTTGTGGAGCTCCTTGTGGTGCTGGTGCTTCTTGTGGGGCTCCTTGTGGTGCTGGTGCTTCTTGTGGGGCTCCTTGTGGTGCTGGTGCTTCTTGTGGGGCTCCTTGTGGTGCTGGTGCTTCTTGTGGGGCTCCTTGTGGTGCTGGTGCTTCTTGTGGGGCTCCTTGTGGTGCTGGTGCTTCTTGTGGGGCTCCTTGTGGTGCTGGTGCTTGTTGTGGGGCTCCTTGTGGGGCTCCTTGTGGTGCTGGTGCTTCTTGTGGGGCTCCTTGTGGTGCTGGTGCTTCTTGTGGGGCTCCTTGTGGTGTGGTGCTTTGTGGGCCCTTGTGGTGCTGGTGCTTCTTGTGGGGCTCCTTGTGGGGCTCCTTGTGGTGCTGGTGCTTCTGTGGGGCTCCTTGTGGTGCTGGTGCTTCTTGTGGGGCTCCTTGTGGTGCTGGTGCTTCTTGTGGGGCTCCTTGTGGTGCTGGTGCTTCTTGTGGGGCTCCTTGTGGTGCTGGTGCTTCTTGTGGAGCTCCTTGTGGAGCTCCTTGTGGAGTTCCTTGTGGAGCTCCTTGTGGAGCTCCTTGTGGAGTTCCTTGTGGAGCTCCTTGTGGAGCTCCTTGTGGAGCTCCTTGTGGAGTTCCTTGTGGAGCTCCTTGTGGAGCTCCTTGTGGAGTTCCTTGTGGAGCTCCTTGTGGAGTTCCTTGTGGAGCTCCTTGTGGAGCTCCTTGCCCCCTTTTTTTTAATTTTAAAGTACAACTTTGGATTAAGTTTGTTGGGTGAGTGTTCAACATGTGGGATGAACCTGTGACAAAGTTCACTGATCTCTTACATGTGGGAGAGAGAGAGAGAGAGAGAGAGAGAGAGAGAGAGAGAGAGAGGATCGTAAAATCAATATCCTTACAATCTGCCTGTCCTCTTCGGCCTCTTTCTCTCCTTTCTCTCTCTCTCTCTCTCTCTCTCTCTCTCTCTCTCTCTCTCTCTCTCTCTCTCTCTCTCTCTCTCTCTCTCTCTCTCTCTCTCTCTCTCTCTCTCTCTCTCTCTCTCTCTCTCTCTCTCTCTCTCTCTCTCTCTCTCTCTCCCCCCCTAATCTCCCTCACAATCCTAATAGTTATCTTCCTCCTTCTTCAGGTTGGTTGGGTAATGAGGTTTAAAGTCTATCTACTACACGAGGGTCATTAAGGCTACATAGTAATCTGTTCAGTACCAGTCAAGGATACTTTAATACCTATAATAGTGATTAATGTAAATTATCAGTGAATATACACTGAGGGATATACACCTCTCAGTGTATATACCATGAGACTGGGCACTTGTTCTCTAGGACCCCAGTGTAAATACAAGGACCCCATTATAAATACAAGGGTCCCATTGGAAATACAAGGGTCCCATTGGAAATACAAGTGTCCCATTGGAAATACAAGGGTCCCATTGGACATACAAGGGTCCCATTGGAAATACAAGGGTCCCATTGGAAATACAAGGGTCCCATTGGAAATACAAGGGTCCCATTGGAAATACAAGGGTCCCATTGGAAATACAAGGGTCCCATTGGAAATACAAGGGTCCCATTGGAAATACAAAGGTCCCATTGGAAATACAAGGGTCCCATTGGAAATACAAGGGTCTAATTGGACATACAAGGGTCCCATTGGAAATACAAGGGTCCCATTAGAAATAAGTCACTTTGTCTGACATTTTTGGTATATCCTGGTGGGCAATTTACACATGTTACTATACCTGGAGAGGGTCGCGGGGTCGTTGACCCGCGACCCGGTCTGTGACCAGGCCGGCTACACTTACTTTAAATTTATTCTTCTGTACCCCCTAAAAAATTTTAATATTAATTTAATTTGTGTTTACTATCCTAGACGTGCTTAAATATTTTATTTACATAAATCGTGGCAATATTAGCTAGAAAACTAATTATAGAAAAGCCACTGTTTACCATGGATAATTAACCAGTGTCATAAAGCTATATTATCCAGCTGATGAACTCTGGATAATATATCCAGTTGATGAACTCTGGATAATATATCGTGATATTAACAACTGGTCTTTGACATCTGGGGGAGAGTTTTCTCCCATGGGTGGATTTTTAGGTTTAAAATTGTACGTTCTCGTATATGATAAATTTTAGGTGGCGCCCTACAGACGTTATTTTGTTTTTTACGCACCCGAAAAAAAACTCCAGGACAAACTGGTATAAATAATAGATGGTAATAAGGATTTTGTTTTAATATGCAGAGCGTCGTTATGTTATTTTTTTATATACTTTTTATTAAATGTGTATTAGTGCTAGAGTTATTGTGATACAAAGGATATATATATATATATATATATATATATATATATATATATATATATATATATATATATATATATATATATATATATATATATATATATATATATATATATATATATATATATATATATATATATATATATATATATATATATATATATATATATATATATATATATATATTATTATATTGGGTAAATATAGCAGAGTTCTCAAGCAATAGAAAGTAATGTGGCAGTTTAGGAGTCCCGCTTCAAGGAAAGACGCCAAGACTATTTTCTTGGCTCGTTCTCCATGATGAACTGTAACGAGACAGTCAAAAAAATATGCAAGAAACTAAAATTGCATGGCCCGTGGGACCAGATAAATTTTACCTTTTATTTTTGTTTTTTTTTGGGGGGGGAGGAAGAATTTCGACGAAAATGTTTGTGTTTGTGTTTTTGTGTGTGTACTCACCTAATTGTGGTTGCACGGGTTGAATCACAGCTCCTGGACCCGTCTCTGGTCGCTACTAGGTCCACTCTCTCCCTGCTCCATAAGCTTTATCGTAACTCTTCTTAAAGCTATGTGTGGATCCCAGCTCCACTATATCACTCTCTAAATTGTTTCACTTCCTGACAACTCTATGGCTGAAGAAATACTTCCTAACATCCATGTGACTCGTCTGAGTGTGTGTGTGTGTGTGTATTCACCTAATTGAGGTTGCAGGGGTCGATTCATATATATATATGTGTGTGTGTGTGTGGTCACCAATTTGTACTCACCCGTTTGTTGTTATTGGGGTCGATTCACAGCTCCTGGCCCTGCCTCTTCATTGATCGCTACTTGTGTGTGTGTGTGGAGAGGCTCTAGCTCTTGACCCCCGGCTCTTGACATTGAATTTATGGTACAGGTGATCCTTACAGCAGAGCCGCAACGAGAACACCTCCAGAGAGCCTCAACGACCACAATACTTTAAGACAATTCTTCACGTTGCTGCTGAGGAAGAGTTTCAGCCTTGTCTGCCCTTGCTGGAGGGGGGCGGGCACACTATCGAACCCTGGGATTTATAGCTTGGACTTGCCTGCTATTTTTCACAGTGGGTTTTGGTGGTAAGAGACAGTGGGGGAACACCTTGTACCTCTCAGTGGTGCACCACCAGTCTCTGAGAACCGGTGGTGCACCACCAGGCTCTCTTTGAGAACCTGGTGGTGCACCACCAGGCTCTCTTTGAGAACCCATTACTGGAATCCCTTCAAAAATAAAACGCTTTCGCTTTACGGAATTTAATCTATTCTCAGTGGATCAAATTCCCTTCAGTTCCCAGGTGATATATGGCTCCTACGGGCTTAGCGCTTTCCGGTGACTGCAGCAATAAGTATTAATAATAATACCTGCAATAATTATCGTATTCCGGAGGAGAGTAAATTGTGAGCATAAAGTCGTAACTCAGAACGTAACTTAAAGTTTCTTCGGCAGACTTAGTCGTAAATTTGTCTGGTGTTGAGGTTGACCTGTGAGGCCGGTGAAGGATGTCTGGGAGTGCCAGAGCTGGTGAAGGATGTCTGGGAGTGCCAGAGCTGGTGAAGGATGTCTGGGAGTGCCAGAGCTGGTGAAGGATGTCTGGGAGTGCCAGAGCTGGTGAAGGATGTCTGGGAGTGCCAGAGCTGGTGAAGGATGTCTGGGAGTGCCAGACCTGGTGAAGGATGTCTGGGAGTGCCAGACCTGGTGAAGGATGTCTGGGAGTGCCAGAGCTGGTGAAGGATGTCTGGGAGTGCCAGAGCTGGTGAAGGATGTCTGGGAGTGCCAGACCTGGTGAAGGATGTCTGGGAGTGCAGACCTGGTGAAGGATGTCTGGGAGTGCCAGAGCTGGTGAAGGATGTCTGGGATTGCCAGACCTGGTGAAGGATGTCTGGGAGTGCCAGAGCTGGTGAAGGATGTCTGGGAGTGCCAGACCTGGTGAAGGATGTCTGGGAGTGCCAGAGCTGGTGAAGGATGTCTGGGAGTGCCAGAGCTGGTGAAGGATGTCTGGGAGTGCCAGACCTGGTGAAGGATGTCTGGGAGTGCCAGAGCTAGTGAAGGATGTCTGGGAGTGCCAGAGCTGGTGAAGGATGTCTGGGAGTGCCAGAGCTGGTGAAGGATGTCTGGGAGTGCCAGAGCTGGTGAAGGATGTCTGGGAGTGCCAGACCTAGTGAAGGATGTCTGGGAGTGCCAGACCTGGTGAAGGATGTCTGGGAGTGCCAAACTTGGTGATGGATGTCTGGGAGTGCCAGACCTGGTGAAGGATGTCTGGGAGTGCCAGACCTGGTGAAGGATGTCTGGGAGTGCCAAACCTGGTGAAGGATGTCTGGGAGTGCCAAACTTGGTGATGGATGTCTGGGAGTGCCAGACCTGGTGAAGGATGTCTGGGAGTGCCAGACCTGGTGAAGGATGTCTGGGAGTGCCAGACCTGGTGAAGGATGTCTGGGAGTGCCAGAGCTGGTGAAGGATGTCTGGGAGTGCCAGAGCTGGTGAAGGATGTCTGGGAGTGCCTTAGCTGGTGAAGGATGTCTGGGAGTGCCAGAGCTGGTGAAGGATGTCTGGGAGTGCCAGAGCTGGTGAATTATGTCTGGGAGTGCCAGAGCTGGTGAAGGATGTCTGGGAGTGCCAGAGCTGGTGAAGGATGTCTGTGAGTGCCAGACCTGGTGAAGGATGTCTGGGAGTGCCAGAGCTGGTGAAGGATGTCTGGGAGTGCCAGACCTGGTGAAGGATGTCTGGGAGTGCCAGAGCTGGTGAAGGATGTCTGGGAGTGCCAGAGCTGGTGAAGGATGTCTGGGAGTGCCAGAGCTGTTGAAGGATGTCTGCGAGTGCCAGAGCTGGTGAAGGATGTCTGGGAGTGCCAGAGCTGGTGAAGGATGTCTGGAAGTGCCAGAGCTGGTGAAGGATGTCTGGGAGTGCCAGAGCTGGTGAAGGATGTCTGGGAGTGCCAGAGCTGGTGAAGGATGTCTGGGAGTGCCAGACCTGGTGAAGGATGTCTGGGAGTGCCAAACTTGGTGATGGATGTCTGGGAGTGCCAGACCTGGTGAAGGATGTCTGGGAGTGCCAGACCTGGTGAAAGATGTCTGGGAGTGCCAGACCTGGTGAAGGATGTCTGGGAGTGCCAGACCTGGTGAAGGATGTCTGGGAGTGCCAGAGCAGGTGAAGGATGTCTGGGAGTGCCGGAGCTGGTGAAGGATGTCTGGGAGTGCCAGAGCTGGTGAAGGATGTCTTGGAGTGCCAGAGCTGGTGAAGGATGTCTGGGAGTGCCAGAGCTGGTGAATTATGTCTGGGAGTGCCAGAGCTGGTGAAGGATGTCTGGGAGTGCCAGACCTGGTGAAGGATGTCTGTGAGTGCCAGACCTGGTGAAGGATGTCTGGGAGTGCCAGAGCTGGTGAAGGATGTCTGGGAGTGCCAGACCTGGTGAAGGATGTCTGGGAGTGCCAGACCTGGTGAAGGATGTCTGGGAGTGCCAGAGCTGGTGAATTATGTCTGGGAGTGCCAGAGCTGGTGAAGGATGTCTGGGAGTGCCAGAGCTGGTGAAGGATGTCTGTGAGTGCCAGACCTGGTGAAGGATGTCTGGGAGTGCCAGAGCTGGTGAAGGATGTCTGTGAGTGCCAGACCTGGTGAAGGATGTCTGGGAGTGCCAGAGCTGGTGAAGGATGTCTGGGAGTGCCAGAGCTGGTGAAGGATGTCTGGGAGTGCCAGAGCTGTTGAAGGATGTCTGCGAGTGCCAGAGCTGGTGAAGAATGTCTGGGAGTGCCAGAGCTGGTGAAGGATGTCTAGGAGTGCCAGAGCTGGTGAAGGATGTCTGGGAGTGCCAGAGCTGGTGAAGGATGTCTGGGAGTGCCAGACCTGGTGAAGGATGTCTGGTAGTGCCAAACTTGGTGAAGGATGTCTTGGAGTGCCAGAGCTGGTGAAGGATGTCTGGGAGTGCCAGACCTGGTGAAGGATGTCTGGTAGTGCCAGACCTGGTGAAGGATGTCTGGGAGTGCCAGACCTGGTGAATCATGTCTGGGAGTGCCAGAGCTGGTGAAGGATGTCTGGGAGTGCCAGAGCTGGTGAAGGATGTCTGGGAGTGCCAGAGCTTTTGAAGGATGTCTGGGAGTGCCAGACCTGGTGAAGGATGTCTGGGAGTGCCAGAGCTGGTGATGAAACCGTTTATATTATTTGGTCTTTTCATAAATGCCTTGAGAGAGACATTGAGCCATTCATGGGATGTTTGCTTGACAGGATTCTGCAAAACAGTCACACACACACACACACACACACACACACACACACACACAGGAACCATACATAGTTTTAAGACGAGGTATGATAAAGCTCATGGAGCAGGGAGATCAGAGACCCAGTAGCGGACAGCGAAGAGGCGGGGCCAGGAGCTGAGTCTCGACCCCTGCAACCACAATTAGGTGAGTACATTTAGGTGAGTACACACACACACACACAACACGCCCCGATGGCATGGTGGCTAGCGCTCTTGCTTCACGCATGGAGGGCCCGGGTTCTATTCCCGACGGGGCGGAAACATTTCGAAGTGTTTCCTTACACATACATACAACAGGCCTAGTGTCAAATTGACATGTGCCTAGGACAAAATGGTAACTAACTAACTTCAGAGATGGGACACAACAACAAGGGGACACAGTTGGAAGTTGAAGACTCAGATGAATCACAGAGATGTTAGGAAGTATTTCTTCAGTCACAGAGTGGTCGGGAAGTGGAATAGTTTAGGAAGTGATGTAGTGGAGGCAGACTCCATACATAGCTTTAAGAAGAAGTATGATAAAGCTCATTGCGCAGGGAGAGTGACCCAGTAGCGGCCAGTGAAGAGGCGGGGCCAGGAACTTTGACTCGACCCCTGCAACCACAACTAGGTGAGTACAACTAGGTGAGTACTCACACACACACACACACATATACACACAGATGAGTCACAAGGATGTTAGGAAGTATTTTTTCAGCCATAGGCTTGTCAGGAAATGGAACAATCTGGAGAGTGATGTAGTGGTGGCAGGAACCATACGTAGCTTTAAGAAGAGGTATGATAAAGCTCATGGAGCAGGGAGAGGTTGGACTTAATAGTGACCAGTGAAGAGGTGGGTCCAGGAGCTATGACTACGACACACACATACACTCATCATCATTAATGAAGGGAATAATCTCAACTGAGTATGGGTTCATCACAACAGTTAAAGCAATTTACATGTTGATAGAGTCAATGCCGCGTGTAAATTAGTGCCAATGCTGAATTAGATGAAGTTGTTAATTGCAACAGAGACCTCTAGTGCCTCCTATGTGTAGTGTTGTGCTGGGTGTGGCACATATGTTGATTTTAATAGGCTGAACGCAATGCAAGAGACGAACATTTTTAGTAGGCCTACTGGCCCGTGCTAGGCCATCTTACACGTCTGTTCAAACAATTTGTCAAGACACTTAAGTTAGTTAAGTAAGACAGATGTGCAACAGTTAGCTATCTTTAATCAGAAACGTTTCACTTACACAGCAGACTTCTTCAGTCCGGTAAACAGATGCCAAATATTGAGAGCAGAAGCAGTGGAGAGGTGAAGATGATGTCATCAGTGATCAGTCCCTCAGCCTGGGGTCAGTCCCTCAGCCTGGGGTCAGTCCCTCAGCCTGAAGATGTCAACTTACTGATCATGAACTATTGTTCACCAAGATGAATTGAGATCCTTGTTTCTTGTATGATGGTGAATATGATGATGAGTTGTGTTGTTTGTGTTGTGTTTGTGTTATATTTGTTGTGCTATGTTGACCACAGGTACCTTCACCATTCTTGGTGAAGGTACCTGTGGTCTTGAAGTATTAGTAGTGGTGATAGTTTAGTGCCAGTAGAGGTGAGAGTTGTGGTGTCAGTAGTGGTGATAGTTGTAGTGCCAGTAGTGGTGACAGTTGTAGTGCCAGTAGTGGTGATAGTTGTAGTGCCAGAAGTGGTGATAGTTGTAGTGCCAGTAGTGGTGATAGTTGTAGTGCCAGTAGTTTACCTGGAGTTTACCTGGAGAGAATTCCAGGGGTTAACGCCCCTGCGGCCCGGTCTGTGACCAGGCCTCATGTTGGACCAGAGCCTGATCAACCAGGCTGTTACTGCTGGCCGCACGCAGTCCAACGTATGAGCCACAGCCTGGCTGGTCAGGTACCGACTTTAGGTGCCTGTCCAGTGCCTGCTTGAAGACAGCCAGGGGTTTGTTGGTAATCCCCCTTATGTATGTAGTAGTGATAGTTGTAGTGCCAGTAGTTTACCTGGAGAGACTTCCGGGGGTTAACGCCCCCGCGGCCCAGTCTGTGACCATGCCTCATGGTGTATCAGGGCCTGATCAACCAGGCTGTTACTGCTGGCCGCACGCAATCTGTTGCATGCAAAGAGTATGTAACCTTTATTCGGAGCATGTTAAACACACCCACATAGGCTCCCCTCCAACCAGCGAACCATCGTTAAGGGTTTGGTGATGGGGCCCCATCATCAAATCAACGACTCGGTTCAGCCAATTAAAATGCGAGTTTAACAATGACAAAGGTGACGTGGTTACCACTCGCAGTTTGTCATTGGGAATTCCTGCATAGAGCTGATTGTGGAAAGTTGTCTGTCTTTTGGCTGCTGCTTAGCCTAGACAACTGTGGCGTGCACTAAACACTACTTCTTTGTATATAGTGTACATATGTGTAAATAGCCCCTTTGTTATATTTGGTGAAGGAAAAGACAAAAGTCTTATATAATCACAATTACTTGGTGAAGGAAAAGACAAAAGTCTGGAATTAATCTAACTGATTTTTTGAAGGAAATACAATTCCAATACATCTTCTACTGTGTTTCTTTGCTCCAAGCTCCCTTTACACTCAGGTTAACAGGCCATTGAACCTGAGGTTGTAATATGGGTAGCCTGTCCCGGAGCTGAATTTGGAGACTTAGAGCAGGAGTTGAGCCAAGAGTTGAAGTTCGCGCAGGAGCTAGTCTTGAATCTAGATACCTTGCTATCTGGCATTGCTTATGCTTTGCCAACGCTTCATGAATTTTGTGTCTCATCTTTGCATTCGCTTCGCTATGGTCAGCCTGCTATTGTGAGTATTCTGCAATTGGCTTTGCTATTGCGTGTCAGCTCTGCTATCGTGTGAGTAACCTGCAGTCGTACCGTGCATTTGCGTTAAAGCGTGTTAAGTTGAGGGTTAATGCCACCTAGTCGAGTCAGACGGTTAGTGTCTGAGTTAACTCTACTAAAGTTGCCCAAACTCTCTCTACAGCGTTGTTGGCATATCGCTCGTTCTATTGGTGTTGAATACCAGCGTACCCTTACTGCTGCTCAGCTGCGTGATATTATAAGGAGTAAACTACAAACTGAAACTATGGCATATCAGTCTAGTGTTTCTCCCTCTACAGGAGCTGTTAATCGTAGGTCACCATTAAGGTTTCTACAAAATGGGAGAGACAAAACTCCTGAGCAAAACCAGCAAGTCACAGGTGTGGGGTTATCGACAGGTGAGTCTGGTTCACTGGCGCTTGAACTAGCCAGACTCACTCTTGAACAAACTAAAGAACAGCGTGCATTTGCTAAGGAGGAGTTTGATAGAGAGAAGGAGAGGAGACAATTCCATCAGACTGTAGATGACTTCAATTTGCAAAGGGCAGTACAGTTTGTTCCTCGTTTTGTTGAAGCAGAGCCTGAACAGTTTTTCGAAGGGTGGCCTGAGGTTCATTGGGCGTCACTAGTGCATACTGCGTTGTTTGGTAAGGCACAAGAATTTACTTCTAGCCTGGGAAATGCTGACTTTGGTAACTATCCTATTGTGAAAACCACTGTTCTTGGGGCTTATCAATGTATTCCTGCCAAGTATAGGAAAGAATTCAAACTCGGCAGAAGGCAGTTGGGTCAGTCTGCTGTTGACTTCGTCAGACAGCAGACCAGGGCTTTTACAAAGTGGTACAAGGCAAGTGGTGTCGCTGATTTTGAAAATTTGAAGCAGCTCATCTTGGTGGACAACCTGCTGGAGTCTGTTAGTCCAGAGGTTCAAGTCTTTCTGCAAGATCATTCCTTGCCTACGGTATTGGAAGCAGCCAGGTTGGCTGATACTTTTGAAACTAACCGCTCCTTGTCCGAGCGGTCATATCTCTTTCCTCAACAGCCTGGCATGAGCAGAGATCGTCAAAGAAAAGTTCCTGAGTGGAGAAATAAAGGTCAAGATGAAGGTGAATCTCGTCAGCAGTCAACTAAAACACCTGGTGAGCAGCGTTACTTCACTCCTAGTCAACCTGGTGAGCAACATCAAACTACTCAACATGGTGATTCGAAGCGGCAGTATCCAGAGTGGCGTAAGCCACAAAATCAACGAGGTGCCAAAGTTAAAGCTGAGATGATATTTTACAACTGTGGCAAGCCTGGCCACATCAGGCCCAATTGTCCAAGTAAACCCCAACCATTTGGGAAAATTGCTAATATCCCTAATAATATGACTCAGAAAGAAGTAGAGAAGGGGATGGCCCCTTACTATAGCACTTGTCACATATCCCTTCAGGAACATTCAGAGAAAATGGAAGTTAGAACCTTTAGGGATACTGGAGCATATTGCTCACTTATAAGAGAGGGAGTACTACCCCTTTCTGATCAAACCTCTTTGCAATCCTCAGTTCTGTTAGAAGCTTTTGGAGGAGCAGTATTTTCTGTCCCTTTACATCAAATCTATGTGCAGAGTAAATATTACACTGGGTATATGACTGTTGGTGTCTCGGAGGGATTTCCTATGAAGGATGCAATGCTATTACTGGGTAATAACATTGAGTCTACTAAATGTATAGAACCCATAATGATTAATTCTTCCCCGATGTTGGCCATAACTCGGGCACAATCCAAAGTGATGTCTGATAAGAATGTTAACCTGTCCTTGGACGACTCTGATCTCGGACTAACCAATTTGTTTTGCGAGGAAAACTGGCCAGAGCCTCGTAAATTTAGTGAACAGCCCCAGATCAAGCCTTCCTATTCCAGGGTTGCAGGATTGCCAGATGTCTCTGTTTCCATGCCTGAGGGACTGTCCTTTCGGGAGGAACAACGGAAAGACTCCTCACTAAACTCTGCTTTTGAGGCAGCTATGGGTAAATCCACTTCGGGTCACCCGGTCAAATATCTCTTAAAAAATAATTACTTAGTCTGCACTGAAACTGGTAAGGAGGTGGAGGGAAAACAACAAACAGATAAGTTAGTGGTTCCCAGAAAGTTTAGGTCTCAGATACTAAATATAGCCCTGCCGTCTGCTGTCTCACTCTTAAGTTTAAAGCTGGACTTTATGTCTCGAGAAAAGTTTAGCTTTAACTAATGAGCGGGATGGTTGAGGGGAAAGGCGGTCCCATTATTATAATGTGCCATGGTGGCACTCTACCCATTTGAGGTGGAAGCCTAGTCCTGAGCCCTCTTGGGGTGGGGGTGTTGCATGCAAAGAGTATGTAACCTTTATTCGGAGCATGTTAAACACACCCACATAGGCTCCCCTCCAACCAGCGAACCATCGTTAAGGGTTTGGTGATGGGGCCCCATCACCAAATCAACGACTCGGTTCAGCCAATTAAAATGCGAGTTTAACAATGACAAAGGTGACGTGGTTACCACTCGCGGTTTGTCATTGGGAATTCCTGCATAGAGCTGGTTGTGGAAAGTTGTCTGTCTTTTGGCTGCTGCTTAGCCTAGACAACTGTGGCGTGCACTAAACACTACTTCTTTGTATATAGTGTACATATGTGTAAATAGCCCCTTTGTTATATTTGGTGAAGGAAAAGACAAAAGTCTTATATAATCACAATTACTACTTGGTGAAGGAAAAGACAAAAGTCTGGAATTAATCTAACTGATTTTTTGAAGGAAATACAATTCCAATACATCTTCTACTGTGTTTCTTTGCTCCAAGCTCCCTTTACACTCAGGTTAACAGGCCATTGAACCTGAGGTTGTAATACAATCCAACGTACGAACCACAGCCCGGCTGGTCAGGTAAAGACTTTAGGTGCCTCTCCAGTGCCTGCTTGAATACAGCCTGGGGTCTATTGGTAATCCCCCTTATATATGCTGGGAGGCAGTTGAACAGTCTTGGGCCCCTGACACTTATTGTGTTGTCTCTTAATGTACTAGTGGCACCCCTGCTTTTCATTGGGGAGATGGTGCATCGTCTGCCGAGTCTTTTGCTTTCTTAGGGAGTGATTTTCGTGTTCAAGTTTGGTACTAATCCCTCTAGAATTTTCCAAGTGTATATAATCATGTATCTCTCCCGCCTGCATTCTAGGGAGTACAGGTTTAGGAACTTCAAGCGTTCCCAGTAATTGAGGTGTTTTATGGCAGTTATGCGTGCCATGAAGGTTCTCTGCACATTTTCTAGGTCAGCAATTTCACCTGCCTTGAAAGGTGCTGTTAGTGTGCAGCAATATTCCAGCCTAGATAGAACAAGCGACCTAAAGAGTGTCATCATGGGCTTGGCATCCCTGGTTTTGAAGGTTCTCATTATCCATTCTGTCATTTTTCTAGTACATGTGATTGATACAATGTTACGGTTCTTGAAGGTGAGATCCTCCGACATGATCACTCCCAGGTCTTTGACATTAGTTTTTCGCTCTATTGTGTGGTTGAAATTTGTTTTATACTGTGACGAAGTTTTAATTTCCTCACTTTTTCCATATCAGTGTAATTTAAATTTCTCATCATTGAACTTCATATTGTTTTCTGCAGCCCATTTAAAGATTTGGTTGATGTCCGCCTGGAGTCTTGCAGTGTCTTCAATGGAGGACACTGTCATTTAGATTCAGGTGTCATCTGCAAAGGAAGACACGGCACTGTGGCTTATATCCCTGTCTATGTCCGATATGAGGATGAGGAACAAGATGGGAGCGAGTACTGTGCCTTATGGAACAGAGCTTTTCACTGTAGCCGACTCAGACTTTACTCTGTTTACTACTACTCTTTGTGTTTTATTTGTTAGGAAATTATAGATCCATCTACCAACTTTTCCTGTTATTCCTTTATCACGCATTTTGTGTGCTATTACAACATGGTCACACTTGTCAAAGGCTTTTGGAAAGTCTGTGTATATTATATCTGCATTTTGTTTGTCTTCTAGAGCATCCAGGACCTTGTCATAGTGGTCCAGTAGTTGGGACAGACAGGAGCGACCTGCTCTAAACCCATGCTGCCCTGGGTTGTGTAATTGATGGGTATCTAGATGGGTGGCGATCTTGCTTCTTAAAAACCCTTTCAAAGATTTTAATGTTATAGGACGTTAGCACTATCGGTCTGTAGTTCTTTGCTCTTGCTTTACTGCCCCTTTTGTGGAGTGGGGCTATGTCTGTTGTTTTTAGTAACTGTGGGACGACCCCAGTGTCCATGCTCCCTCTCCATAGGATGTGGTGATAGTTGTGGTGCCAGTAATGATAGTTGTAGTGTCAGTAATGATAGTTGTAGTGCCACTAATGATAGTTGTAGTGCCAGTGATAGTTGTAGTGCCAGTGATGATAGTTGTAGTGCCAGTGATGATAGTTGTAGTGCCAGTGATCATAGTTGTAGTGCCAGTGATGATAGTTGTAGTGCCAGTAATGATAGTTGTAGTGCCAGTAGTGGTGATAGTTGTAGTGCCAGTAATGATAGTTGTAGTGCCAGTAGTGGTGACAGTTGTAGTGCCAGTAGTGGTGATAGTTGTAGTGCCAGTAGTAGTGATAGTTGTAGTACCAGTAGTGGTGATAGTTGTAGTTCCAGTAATGATAGTTGTAGTGCCAGTAGTGGTGACAGTTGTAGTGCCAGTAATAGTGATAGTTGTAGTGCCAATAGTAGTGATAGTTGTAGTACCAGTAGTGGTGATAGTTGTAGTGCCAGTAATGATAGTTGTAGGGCCAGTAATGATAGTTGTAGTGCCAGTAATGATAGTTGTAGTGCCAGTAATGATAGTTGTAGTGCCAGTAATGATAGTTGTAGTGCCAGTAATGATAGTTGTAGTGCCAGTAATGATAGTTGTAGTGCCAGTAATGATAGTTGTAGTGCCAGTAATGATAGTTGTAGTGCCAGTAATGATAGTTGTAGTGCCAGTAATGATAGTTGTAGTGCCAGTAATGATAGTTGTAGTGCCAGTAGTGGTGATAGTTGTAGTGCCAGTAATGATAGTAGTAGTGCCAGTAGTGGTGACAGTTGTAGTGTCAGTAGTGGTGATAGTTGTAGTGCCAGTAGTAGTGATAGTTGTAGTACCAGTAGTGGTGATAGTTGTAGTTCCAGTAATGATAGTTGTAGTGCCAGTAGTGGTGACAGTTGTAGTGCCAGTAATGGTGATAGTTGTAGTGCCAATAGTAGTGATAGTTGTAGTACCAGTAGTGGTGATAGTTGTAGTGCAAGTAATGATAGTTGTAGTGCCAGTAATGATAGCTGTAGTGCCAGTAATGATAGTTGTAGTGCCAGTAATGATAGTTGTAGTGCCAGTAATTATTATTATAATCAAATAGAAGCGCTAAACCACAGGGGTTATACAAGTGCCAGTAATGATAGTTGTAGTGCCAGTAATGATAGTTGTAGTGCCAGTAATGATAGTTGTAGTGCCAGTAATGATAGTTGTAGTGCCAGTAATGATAGTTGTAGTGCCAGTAATGATAGTTGTAGTGCCAGTAATGATAGTTGTAGTGCCAGTAATGATAGTTGTAGTGCCATTATTATTATTATTATTATAATCAAATAGAAGCGCTAAACCACAGGGGTTATACAGCAATTGTAGTGCCAGTAATGATAGTTGTAGTGCCAGTAATGATAGTTGTAGTGCCAGTAGTGGTGACAGTTGTAGTCTTCACCACTATGATGCCCTTCACCATCTCAAAGACTAAGGGACTAATTACATCATCTTTTTTTATACAGTTCAACAGTCTTCCCAGTATGTCCTTGAATTTGTACTGATAAAGCCACTGGAGGGCAAAACATCTACAATAAAGATGTTGTGTGTGTCTCTATTTCATCTTGTCGGTACTATCATACCTGTACGATCTTATCACACCTTATAACACTCTCACCTTGGCCACAATTATTGTTATTACAATCAGAACTAAGCGCTAAACCCATAAGGTTCATACAGCGCTGTAGGGTAAGTCCTTGGTCATGAAAGCTATAACTTGATCAACAGTATATCATAAACTAGGTAATAACCCACAATATTCCACCAGCGTTGAATAAATTGTCTGTGTGAAGTTTAGATTTTCCTCTACTGCTGTATGGCCCATGTGGGTTTAGTGCTTCCCCTCTACACAATCACCCTATATGTGTGTGTAACAAGTAAGTCATTCATTACAACTCGAGTTTGTAACTAGAAATTATTCGATTATATTAATGGACGAGTTATATCTTGATGTCAGAGTGCGAGAGTGATGGTTAGGTAATCAGGTTCAATCTAAGGGAAGAGAGCAGCTTCAGTTCCTCAGAGAAGAGGGTTGGTTAATGGGGCTTAAAGCCTATCATCTGCACGAGGGTCATTATGTCCTTAGATTATTATGATAATCAAAACTAAGCACTAAAATCCACTAGGGTCATACAGCACTGCATTAAGTCCTTAGAAAAGTCTCTCTTACACAAGCCTAGGAGAATCACTTTAATATATGTGTGATATGTACCTCGTAGAGGTGTGCATGTGTCACTTCTCTACCATGACCAGGTGGCAATTAAATTCAGTATTATTATTATTATAATAAAAACTAAGCGTTAATAGTAGGTCAGTAGTTAGTGACTCACGAAATCATAATACAATTCCAAACACACCACGGTACAGGTGTTAGAATCCATGGCAAGCGAGTCGTAAAACTCCAGGCTAGTGCGTAAGTCACTGGGTCAGCTGGCTACAATAAGAGTCATCCAACTAGGAACATTTATACACCATAGGGAGGTTAGCATGGGCCACCACTGTGACCACTCGCCACAGGTTCTAACCCCACCTATACCATGGTTTGGTCAGTATTTAGTGTTGCTACTAGCTCACCACTTGTGATCTGCTGTTCATTGTTTGAACATATTTTAACAACTTGCCTATAAATTAGTTCTTTCCACCTTTGTCATAATTTTGATTAATGACTGTGGTACCTGTAGAAATCACTGGAAACTTTAAGGAGTCTTTTTGCCATTATAACTGCCCAAAATGCACCGCATGCTAGTGGCTTTCTTTTATGCTTAATATGTTAACACATATAAACTACATTTTGTTTACTGCAGAAAAGAAATAAAGTTGTATATGTTAATACGAGTTTTAACTGATGTTGGTTATTTTAACTTGGCATAATAGTATTTGTGTTAAATGTTTATATTCATTGGCATTTATTGCTTATTTTTATCCTTTTTTTTTTAATGTGTTGTATATATTTGATGGTTGAGTGACCTGTGAGTTAAGTGCTCGCCAGGAAATATTATTATTATCAAAACTAATCATTAAACCACCAGGGACCAGGAAATATAGCATAGTAACACCCACAAGACACCAATAACCCACACATAGGAAAGAGGTACTGTGCATTTTTGTTCTCTAACACCCACAAGATGTGTAAACACTTCATCTGTTACTAAGGTCAATGTACCTGGTCAAGGCCAATGTACTTTGGTCAAGGTCAGTGTACCTGGTCAAGGTCTGTGCACTTGGTCAAGGTCAGTGTACTGTATCTGGTCAAGGTTGGTGTACCTGGTCAAAGTCAGTCAGTATACAGTGGTACCCCGGTTTACGATGGTCCCCAAACTCACCCTTTTATGTAAGTTTATTTTTTTAAATGCTTTTGTAAGTGTAATTTTGGGGGTCTAAAAGGACTAGTCTATTTTACAACATTTCTTAAGGAGATAAATTCGTTTGGTAATGGCACTTGAACAGCATTCTGGAATGAAAAAATATCGTAAACCGGGGTACCACTGTATGTGGCTCTTAGTAACTCAAGTTTGCCAATTCCAAATCTAAAGTCAGAGTTGCCCCAGCATATCAGAAGCCATAGTAATAAAAGTGCATTTCCCTGGCATTGTTTATTGATGAATCAATCACCCTGAAATTATACATGTATGCAATTGAATTGCTGCAAGCTCGTCTGCAACACAACACATTTCCAACTTTTTAACTAAAAACCCGTAAGTTTTTTAGGTTAGCTGTGATATCCAGTTCAGAATCAGCATATTTGAATTAGTTTAAAAAAAATGTTCATACCTCAACAGCAAATTTGTTGTCCAGCGTTTTCACTGTACTCGTGGGAAAACAATAAACCCCTAAGGTTTATACAACCAGACAAGCCTGTCGCAGGGCTAGGCAGCAGAAATTCATCAACGGTATATCAAAGGAGGTTGGGATAATAAATCCATAACTGTAAGCTATAATAACAATGTGATTTCACAGAGCAGGAATTATCATCATGGAGAGGTGCTAGGTGCTGTATGACCTACCAGGTCAGAAATCCTTGGAAATAATAAAGTATGAGGCTGGAGAAATAGGATCTGCTAGGAGGGAAGAGCCAGGAGTGTGAAGGAAGTGGGTGGAGCAGGAAGAGAGGGAGTAAAGCAACAGGAAGGAATGGGATCAAGTCAGGTGATGAGAACAGGAGGAAGACAGCTTTAGAACAGTCGGTGAATCTGATTATTACATGTATGAAAAATGGGAAGTACCAAGATGCTGGCAGAACACTGTAAGAATCATTAATGAAAAAGTTTTTATAGTATACCAGGTAATGTGTGGTAGAAATATTATCAAAACTGTTCTGAGTTAATACAGAGTAGGAGTTCAGGGTAACAAGGATTTATCAAGGGAAGGGGATATATGGATCCAGTGTTCACATTAAAACCAGTATATGTGAAAAAAATACTTAGTGATAAGTTAGTAGTAATTAGTCACATTCATGGATCTGAATACAAAATATGATGACAAAGAGCATGTGAACACATAAAACAACTTTGATATTTCTAGTGTTTTATTTTTCACTGTGGTAGGTTTGCATAACTGCATGCATTTTAAAGTGATTCCTTGTCGCATACATACTCAATTTTGTGTGTGTGTGTGCAAGCATGTGTATAATTATAATAATAGTAAACCCTCATATATAACAGAGCTTGATCTAAGACTTAAAACAATGGGCAAAATCTGATTTAAATGTACAGCCTCTCCTCACTTAGCGACGTACTCGTTTACCAACGACTCTGACTAACGATGGGCTCTCTGACCAGTATGCATACCTAATAATGTATATTAGAGCTGATTTTCTTTATTCTGTTTATTAAAATATACAGTACACTACTGTATAAACATTTAAAAATAAACCAGAAATGTTATACAGTGGACCTGGAGTTTACCTGGAGAGAGTTCTGGGGGTCAACGTCAAGACCCTCGGTTTTCGTTCACCTCCAAACTCGAACAATTATGTAAGTGTATTTTCGTAAGTGCTTTTGTAAGTCTATTTTAGGGGGTCTGAAATGACTAATCTAATTTACATTTGTCCTTATGGGAACAAATTCGTTTGGTAACGGCACTCAAACAGCATTCTGGAACGAATTTTCAACGAAAACCGAGGGTCCACTGTACTGTAAATGGTACAAAGGTGACATTAAAACAATATCAAAGATGGTTGACACAAACCCACTACCATTATAGTATGCTCCTCACTTAGCGACGAATTTGTTTACCAATGAGGTCTTAGGAATGGAACTCCGTTGTTAAGTGAGGATAGGCTGTACTTCTAACTCGTATTTTCAATGTTTGTTGCAGTATATGTACATTTAGTTTCTTTTTACATTTAGTAATTTATAAAGAAGTGGTTACTAGCCCATTGCTCCCAGCATTTTAATCGCCTCTTATGACACATTACTTACATGCCTCTGGCGAGACATTGATAGAGTGAATGATGGTAAGTGTTTCTTCTTTTAGGGTAACCCTACCTACCTCAGTGGGAGATGGTCTATATTAGGTATACAGTAGAGCACTTCGGTGGTTTTTTTTTCTAATTTTTCAACATTGTTGTGATTCAAGAGACATTTGAGGATTACCACGTAGAAAACAATACTGCGACTACAACAATTCACTAATAACCCAAATTTGATAAGAATCTTATGATAGTGTTTTTGTCCAGCCAGGACCATTGCCAAGATGTAATTGAGGCAAGAAAATATTAGTCGGTAATAGTACTACTGGTGTATAACCCTTTTGGGTTTAGTGCTTAAATTGATTACATTATTATTACTACCGCTATTACCCCTCCCCTCCTTTAGTATTATTATTATAATAAAAAAAAGCGCTAAGCAGACAAGGGTCCCACTACCTTAGTGTCTTCTAGTTTATCAACATTTTCTTTCCTCAAATGTGACTTTACAATGGTCCAAGACTGACCAAACCATTGTAAGGTTCTAAAGTGTGATGGATATTTGTCAATTGCTCCAACCATGGTATTGACTTTTACTTTTACAAGCACACACACACTCGCAAACGCACACATGCACACACAGACAGAGTGGACTCTCATAATTTGTGCGGTTTAGGTTCCTGAAAGTGGCATTACAGTGCAAGTAAGGCAGGAAGAATAGGAATGCATTCTCGACATTTTCCAAAGTGCCGATGAAATTTAAAAAAAAAATTATTTTGTCAAAAATATTAGTTTTTGATACCTTAAATTGTAAATGTCACTTCATGTTGATTGAGATGTCTTGGGCATACAAATGTTATGGGCACATGAAATTATTAACTAGATTTAACCTAGGATAACCTAATGCAATCATTGTGACTGCAAATGTAGCTGAAAAGGCTATGTAAAACAATTTTTATTATCGTAAATTCTGACAGACAGTCGAGCAAAATTATCTAAAATACATCTCCTACCATTTATAAAAACTAGAGGGAAAACAAGTTGTTGATTCAATTTTTTTTTCTTTCCACAAAAACTGGGAAGCAGGGATCAGAGTGGCATTAACTTAGACGACTCTCAAAACCACAACTACCCATAAAGATCAAAGTCACAGTACCACTTTCTCATTTTAAAATAAGTTAAAAAGTGAAAAAGAATTTTATTCTACCTTATATTCCTTGTTCCTCCTGCTTGTTGCTACAGAAGTGTGTACAGGTGATGTGGCTCGTCTAGTTTAACAGGCAGCCAGTAAAATTTGCCCTCGCTACCTGATAAACTGACATACTCCTCACTAATTCAAAACTTTGCAAATGCTGTATGATCCTCTCGGGTTTAGTGCTTAATTTGACACCATTATTATTATTATTATTATTATACTATCAGTTTTTTTATAACTTTTTCATACTTTATTAACCACCATCTGCAGCAATTGCATAAATGCAGCTAGGGTTGAAAATGACTCACAAAATTGTAATAACACAAATGTAAACAAACCAGGGTATGGGTGGGGTCAGAACCCATGGTAAGTGAATCGTAAAACTCCAGGCTTGTGCATAAGCCACCGATGGAAGAGTCATCTGTAAAACTTGCATCTGTGCTCGCAGTGGTGGCCAATGCTAACCTCCCTATGGTGTATAAGTATTTCTAGCTGGATGAATCTTATTGTAGCCAGCTGACCCAGTGGCTTACACACTGGCCTGTTGTTTTATGACTCACTAGCCGTGACTTCTAACCACACCCGTACTGTGGTCTGACTGTTAAAGACACAGGAATGTGTTATTACAGTATAACTATGGATTGCCAGCCTTCATGTATGCCTCACCACCACATACCCTCAAGCATATTTACCTAAACTATCTTTTAGAAACCTCCAGTGTCACATTCAGTAATTTTCTTTGTGCCTCCAGTGTCACTACTATCATCTCACTTAGTGGCGAGCAATGAACCCCTAGTGGTCACAGTGCTGGAAGAGTGGGAGGCAATTGGATTCAATCCAAGGAAAGGGAGGGTAGTTCCAGTTCTTTGGATCAAGAGCCCTTCACCAGCGTCAAGGCACCTCCCTTGAAGGGTCCAGCATCACTAGCATTCCAATTGTGCACCATGGTTAATATGTATATCCAAAGACAAGATAGAGATATGAAAAACTGAAAATGAAGAGAAAAACGCTGAACACCTCAGCGGATGTTTATACTGAGGAATACTGCTACACTTCCCAGTGCAGGGAACAATTTCTCTCCATGCATAATAGCAAGATTTTTATGTTACTTAAGATCTTGAACGTAAAATTTAAAGTTATTGAAAACACATTTGCACAAATTATGAGAATCCACTATACATACGCTATTACAACCAATTTATTTAAATTTAATATTCTAATTTTTTGAGCTTCATTTAGTCAATTTTAAAGTACAGTACTATAATATATAGACAAAACTAAACTTACAATCGACAAGACCACAGTTAATATATTGTTACACAGCGTGTATAAGTGCATCGCTCTTGTCATGACCCCGTCTACGCTAACCTCAATGACATATTAATAGTGGTGTGATTAACAGAATGAAGTTTGAAAAGGATTTACAACCAAGGCTTTCCTAGCAAGGTGTTAAACAATATAAAATTTCCCCATCATACCCTATATCCATGTAGACACTGTACTTACAGTAGAGGTGACTCCCAGCTTACAGAGGTGACTCCCAACTTACAGAGGTGACTCCCAACTTACAAACTAGTGTTCCAAGTGTGTTGCAACTTACAAACGAATTGTTTCCTTAGGAAAACGAAATGGTACAAAGAATGCTTACAATTCATTTATGTTAGTACAGCATATCACCTGTTGTAAAAATTTAAATTGGTTTGCAAGTGCTAGCGCTTAGAAATTGGGAGCCACCTGCATAGCCTCACAAGATAAATGAGAATATAACATATAAGACTATTAAATGCCTTGACATTAATTATTAAAAAAGTTATAGCAAGAATTAAGCCAAGTAATTTGACCTTAAAATAAATGATCCATCAAGGTCAGAATAAAAATAATCATATAGTTTCCTATATAGGAAATATCCTGACAGTTTAGAGATAAAAATTACCCTAAACCTTTGGCAGTAAGAGCAAACGAATAAATATATAAATAAATAAATATGATAAACCAAATATGTGGTATATATCCAGGAACCAACATTTTCAAACGCTATAACATAGAGGTATTCCACGTACAATATTGCAATAAGAGTCGGAAATTAAAATAAAATTAAAAATTGAAGAGTGCAGATGGTTTTTCCACGATATTGAAATTGGAAAGACAAACCTGTTACACTCATTACAGGACTACAGTGCTGCTGAATTTTCGTACCTTGGTTATTAAAATGTCTAACAGAGAAAAGGAATTCATTCCACTTGGATTTTTTTTTTCATGGTGGGCCAGCACTCGACCCATTATTCCCTGAGTGTGCCCTACAATACATTTTAATTATGTGTCTGCCTTAACCTAAATTTTATCATGTTAAGGTAAAAAGAGCATGAATAACTACAGATCAGAAAAGTAGAAAATATAAAAAATTACACATTTCGCCAAACACAAATTACTAACAGGCTATCAATTTTGTAGTGATCAATTTAAATAGATGGATATACAAATTTACACGTGACTCTCAATATTCATTTCCTGTTGTTGTTGTTGTTGTTGTTTTTCTTTTCAAAAAGTCAAGGCTATGCCCATTTTCAAAAAAAAATTTGGATTACACCCCAAGTGTCATTTATTTTACAATAAACTGTTTCTTGCTTAAAGATAAACAAAAAGAGAATATATAAGAAATACTACAAATGTTAGTTTTCCCAAAAATGTAACTAAACAGTGACATCTATTTGTAAGAAAGCCACATTTAACTCTCTAAGATAATCCATGACTTTTCCTACTTTTGACTTATTTAAAACAAAGCCTTACTAAGCTGCAGGAGCTGCTATCTGATACCTTCGTTATAGAGCAAATATACATTAGTGTGTTTAGATATACAGTATCAGTGTAATGTAAGACAAGGTACACTAGGTGTTGTTTATCCAAAATCAGCAAGGAGTCCTGAATTAAATAAGATTATTATTATTATAATCAAATAGAAGCGCTAAACCACAGGGGTTATACAGCGCTGCAGGTTGAATTAAATAAGAACATAAAGAGGTTCCTGATCAACAGAAAAATAGTAATGAATGCAACCTATCTTTTAAAGGAGAGACGAGTCTCAAACCCATAATCTAGCATTGACTAAATAGTAATAATGTTGGTAGAATTACCAACAATATGTTAGGTAAAAGACATATGCAATTAATGTGACATTTTACTCTGGCAACGTTTTGCTCTCCAGGAGCTCTGTCAAGCAGTAACAGCTTAACAAAGATCCTGGAGAGCAAAACGTTGCCACAATGAAATGTTGCATTAGGTGCATGTGTCCTTTTACCCAACACTGACTAAAATGTTGCCCACTGGGCTGTAGTGGTCACAATAAAAACTGCAACCCTATCTTGTAGTCACAATAAGAATTGCAACCTTATCTTGTGGTCACAATAAGAATTGCAACCTTATCTTGTAGTCACAATAAGAATTGCAACCTTATCTTGTGGTCACAATAAAAACTGCAACCCTATCTTGTAGTCACAATAAGAATTGCAACCTTATCGTGTGGTCACAATAAGAATTGCAACCTTATCTTGTAGTCACAATAAGAATTGCAAACTTATCTTGTGGTCACAATATGAATTGCAACCTTATATTGTGGTCACTATAAGAATTGCAACCTTATCTTGTGGTCACAATAAGAATTGCAACCTTATCTTGTGGTCACAATAAGAATTGCAACCTTATATTGTGGTCACTATAAGAATTGCAACCTTATCTTGTGGTCACAATAAGAATTGCAACCTTATCTTGGGCAATGTTTAACAGCTGCCCCTAAATGGGACATAGGCTTTAACTTTTTTATAATGGTGCCTTCACCACCAACAGTCTGTTTATTAGGATTGACATGGCTCTAGGCCATGTCAATCCTAATAAACAGTTGTAACCTTTTCAAGGGCTGGATGAGCCTTGAAGCAACAATTTAACCTCTGCTAGTCCATCAGGTGCTAAGATTGTGAGTTCAAGACACATTCATTCCTTGAAAAAACTCCTGATCATTCTTACAAAGTGTTTCTCAAAATTCTATGATAATATAGGTCCTCCTCGACTTATGATGGGGTTATGTCTCGACAAACCCATTGTGAGATGAAAATATCGTTCAATAAGTAAATAACTAGTCACAGAATAAATAAATTAACAAATAATTGCTATAACTAACCAAATACCAGTACTGAAAGGTAAATAAATGAATACAAGCGTTTCTTTCTTGGGTCACACTGCCTCGGTGGGAGACGGCCGACGCGTTGGAAAAAAAAATTATGGTCTTGCCGCCTTCAAACTGGGTACTTATCTTAAGTTTCATCTCCAAAGCAATTGTTTATGCAGCATCATAAAGTTGAAATATCGCAAGTTGAGCCATTGTAAGTCGAGGAGCACATGTATTTATGTCGTAGTAGCCATTTCCCAACAAGGTAGGGTGACCCAATAATGGGAGCACATTCACCATTGCTGAATAGCTGTCTTGCCAAAAGAGCACAGACATCACAATTCAAACGACCATCTTAACCAACCTATACCCAATCCCATGCCCATCCCTTCAGAATGCAGCCACTGAATTTCCTATCTCCAGATCTCAAATTTCCTGAAAGCCTTCATAAATGTTACTTTGCTTAATAGACCCCAAAAACCGCTCGTCTATAGAATTGTCATTTTTATTATTCTACATAATAATAATTATTAATGTTGCTATTAATTAAAACAATCTACTAACAAATAATTAACATGACAACTAGAATAGCCAAGATCTTTGCTTTCTTAACTCACTATTAATCTCGTTTCTTAATTAAAATTGACTTGGATCGATGATAATTAAAAGAGGCGATGAACACCAAAAATCATTAAAACCTACTGGCCTCTTATAGTGGTCTGCATTGAAATAAAAATGTAAAATATTATGTACAGTTGGGGTATCATCCACATTTTACAGAAAATTGGTAATTCATTAAAAATGTAAAATTCTAGTACAGGCATGTACAGTACTACTTTTAAACATCATGAGAATATTTATGATTGCTGGAGTAAATAATTTTTTTTATACATCATAGGTATGAACAATTATACCCTTAATAAATTATTATTTTATAATACTAAAATTAGCAATATAGCGGACACTAGCTAGTATACTGTAGCTGTAATTCATGAACTACCTAGCACACAAAAAATATTTTTAAACCATAGTTTTTTAGGATACACTAACTCACCCTCAAGACCTGTTTGCTGTCCACAGCACGTACATGCATACATGTAGAGAATAACAACCATAGCAAGGGTCTTACGCAAGCAGTAATGCAATCATTTCATGTTTCCTGTCTCAACACATAGTCCACACACATGTGACTTAACATATACAATTCCTTTGACTTTGGAATGCTATCCAAATTTTAATGACAAAATAAGCAGCAGCCCAATGCTGTCACTTTAAAGAACAATACCAGAAACTTTGACAGCAGCTCTTCTCAGCTGCTTATCTCTCTGACATTCATTATCAGACATACATGTACAGTATCTAGACAGTTAATAAATGACATTCAATGCTGCAATACTGTAGTGACCTACCATATGTTAGAAGCTGACAGATCAACTAGCTTGGTGTAAGAACTTGCTGCAATTTGCATTCCTTGGTACACATTATTTGCATTTGTTGCCGTGATAAGAGGAGGGGGTGCTGAGGCCCCATAAACCTATCGATTCTTTCTCGTAGGTTTGTCAGCAAATATAAAATACTATACAGATATAAAGTACAAGGCAGGTCCGTAATTGTAACTCAGTGCACTAGCCAATGCCTACTGCATATTAAAAAATACACTTTAAGACAAAAATAATATTAAGATAATTTTTCAGTTTTCACTGATGTTATTTTTTTCTTTGGTGATGATTTGTGCCCCTTTGTCCGCTCACTTTCCAATTTCCTTCTGGTGGGTTTAAGTGTTTCCGCTGGCTCAGAGACTTCTTCATTGGGCTCTGTTTTAGGTTCTACTTTGACAGGAGACTTGTAATTGGTAAGTTTTACATTAGAAAACACAACTTCCTCATCATCTAGTTCTTTTATAGTACCCTTAAGGTAGTCACGAAATTTTCGAAGTGCCGAGTAGAAGGGAACTTTATCCAGAGCTCTTGGCAGCTGTGCACACCTAGCTGATGAGGATGGCATAACCCAGATGTGCTGTAAACAAAAATATATTTTTTAACAACAGAGTAAATACTGATAACTTTTGAGCACTACACTGAACTCAAAATTTCACTATAGAGGCATTTGTAAATCTGCATATGTGCACGACATTAGGTGTTTATCCCCAAGGTAGGGTCACCTAAAGAAAGAAACACATTCACCATCACAGTAGCTATTCTCTTTAGTAAAATAAAAACACAAGTGCCCCGAGACTGTTTAGGTCAACTTGCATGTAATCAACAATTTTAGTACGGTGCCTGCACTCTGAAGGAGGGGTGGACACACTGCAGTTTTTGAACTGTAGTATCGGCATGCCTCTGGCAACACAGTGACAGAGTGAGTGATGATGAAAGTATTTCTTCTTTTTTGGGCCACCCTGCCTCAGTGGGAAATGGTCAATGTGTTAAAAAAAAAAAATAGGTAGCCATGTTTGCCACATATCAAGCAAACCTAACTTGTCATATATAGTTAATAGGGTATCCCTCAAGGTTAATAAGGTATCCCTGAAGGGTACACAAGATCAGCACCAGTAGTAAAGAACACAGAATAAGACAAAATAAAGTACAGTGGACCCCCCGGTTTTTGTGATTTTTTCGTTCCAGAATGCTGTTCAAGTGCCATTACCAAACAAATTTATTCCCATAAGGAATAATGTAAATTAGACTAGTCCTTTTAGACCCCCAAAAATACACTTACAAAAGCACTTACAAAAATACACTTACATAATTGTTCAAGTTTGGAGCATCACGAACACCGGGGGTCCACTGTATACTGTAACTTCAAGGCTGGACAGTGTGCTGTGTCTGGCAATTATTATAATATAAATTATTTGCCCAACTTACAACCCACAAACTGGAGGTAAATCTGAAGTCAACATTTCAACCCTTCTTACACCATTATCAAATTATGATAGAAAAAAAAGAGGAGTAAGCCAGAGGTCAGATCAGGTGAAGAAGCTGGAGACAGCCAAGGTCAGGTCAAATCATGAGTGACTGACAATATATACAATGGGAAAGCCTCTCATAGTGTTAGCACCCTCAAGCTGCATGTAATTCCACTTTTTTTCAATATACTGGCTATCTCCCACCGAGGCAGGGTGACTCAAAAAAGAAGAAAACCTTATAAAGCTTTCCTTCTTTTTACATTTAGTAATTATACAGGAGAAGGGGTTACTAGCCCCTTGCTCCTGGCATTTTAGTCGCCTTTTACAACACTTCCCCATGGAGACAAAAAGAAATAAATAGGAAAGTGTTTCTTCTTTCTTGGGTCACCTTGCCCAGCCTGGTTGACCAGGCAAGCACCAGATGAGCCTGGCCCATGGCCGGGCTCTGCGAGTAGTGAAACTCTCGAAATCCTTCAAAGGTATATCAAAGGTAAGGTATAGCAATTTATTGCATTTTCATATTCCACAAAAACATTTCAAGAGTTTCCTTTATTTTGCAGTTTAATAACTGAAACCGCAGAAATATTCCTACAGGGTCAAACCCCCAATAAACCACACACCGTTGCCAATAAAAACAGGATAGCTATGACATAGCTAACAGTGAACAAAAACATTACTCACCGTATTGGTTCCTTCGACCATCTCAGGTTGCTTTCCAAAGCAGAACTGCTTCTTACCAGAATATATTTCATATATACCTTTGCCATTAAACACAGCTACGAGAGGCTTGTATTTCTTCAACTTCGAGCGAAGAATCTTGCTACCTGCCAACATAATATACTGGTCAACTCCAAAGTTAAATACAGTATGACAAAATGACAAATTGAGAGACCAATTTTCTGTGTATAAGAATGGTAAATTTTTAAATATTTTAGTTTGGCACATAAAAAATCAAGGAAATAAAATTCAAATTTGTGTACAAAAGACATGTAAATTACAAAAAAAAAAAAAGTTTATTAATGATTCTAGAAAAGTGTGTTAAAACATGAGTGAAGTAGATTGGAGGGAGTTGAGACAAGTGGTTTTAATGGCTGGACATGCTTGTTGGAAAGTGAGCACATTAACATTTATGAAGGGATTCAGGGAAGTAGAGTCTGTGCTCTAGAGGGGCAAGGATGTGGCAGTTCGTAAGCTCATCTGAATTGTGATGTCAGCGCACTTTTGGCAAGACGGTGATTGAATGAATGATGGTGAATGTGGTTTTTTCTGTGTGTGTCACCCTATCTTGGTGGGAGATAGTCAGAGTATTAAAAAAAAGATAATCACTAGTAAACAAATGTGAGCTTCCTATACATGCACAAAAATAAAGTGAACACTCAAAATATGAATATATTGATAAAGAAATTGACTTAAAATCATTTCTGTCTGAATATTTACAAAGATGATAACTGCAGACCAGCATCAGTAAGTAAGTAATTGATTCCAAAGTGCCAACATCATAAGTGCAGACATCATCAACTGAAACATTGCAAATTAGAGCATTGTAAGTTGGAACATCATCATGAACCTGCTGTATAAGGCTATGTTACTTTCATCTGAATATTCGACAGAGAATTTAATGAGTTTGAAACATATAATCATCAAATGAAAGTAGAAATGACCCTTCATCTAACTCAAATTATTACTGTCTCCTTACTGAGTTACCTTATTGAGTTAACAATGTCTTATTCAACTGTCTCCTTACTGAGTCACCTTAAGTTAACAATGTCTTATTCAAATGTCTTCTTACTGAGTCACCTTAAGTTATCAATGTCTTATTCAAATGTCTTCTTACTGAGTCACCTTAAGTTATCAATGTCTTATTCAACTGTCTCCTTACTGAGTCACCTTAAGTTAACAATGTCTTATTCAAATGTCTTCTTACTGAGTAACCTTAAGTTAAAACTGTCATTCAACTGTCTCCTTACTGAGTTACTTTACTGAGTTAACAATGTCTTACTCAACTGTCTCCTTACTGAGTCACTTTACTGAGCTAACCAATAGCTTATTCAAAGCTTTAACTTTTTACATAAAAAAATAAAGTGTGAACCTTCTTTGATTTCTTGTCGTGAAAGATCTGCAGAGCCCCGTGTGGTGCGAGCGACCATGTTGGTAAACCCAATGCCATATTCCAGTAACCGGAAATCATCGAATGCTGTGAAGGGCTCTGGGATAAGCCCTGACAAATACATGCATTTCCCTGGAATAAATAATTGAACTGGAGTTAAAGAAATCATGGTTGATTCAAGGAAAACTGAAAATATGGGTTATCCATCAGCATAACTAGCATATCAGAATGTTTACAAGTGCTGTATCACCCTTCTGGATTTAGGTCTGGTTATTATTTATTATTATTACTATTATTATTATTACATGTAGAATCTGGAATAAAATTAACTAGGAATAAAAGTTAAATGTACATTTTTAATTTTAAAATAATCAGAACCCTATATTTTGACCACATGTACATTCTACACAATAAAAAAAATTCAATTATACAACACATTTAAGAATATTAAATAATTAGATTATAGCTGCAAATATTCCACCAAGAAAAGAAGAAAAACTATTGTTACAGATCTACAACTGGCTCTAAATTCCTCAATCCAACCAAACAAACAAAATTCAATGAGCTTCAACAGGGAGAAGGAGAGGCCACAGTTGTACACTGGGGAAATAATGGTGACAAATTATTACTGTACTGCTAGTCAGTACCTGGCCAGCTGGGCTGTGGTTCATATGTTGGTTTGCGTGCGGCCAGCAGTAATAGCCTGGTTGATCACAGACTGAGCCTTGGGGGCACTGACCGTCAGAATACCCTCCAGGTATACTCCAGATATAAGAGAAAAAACTTGCCTCTGATATACCTTTGATGAGTTGCGAGAGTTTTTCTACTCCCGGAACAAGGACATGGGCCAGGCTTATGACAACGTTTCAATCCAACCTGGACCATTAAGTAATCAAGCAAGAGCATGAAGGTAGGGAGCCAGTACAGTAAGTCCTTTACTTATGAACACATTGAGAATCTCCAGTACACATTGTGTATAATATCATTATTGTGTATATCATTATTGTGTATAATACTATCATTCTTCTTTCTTCTTTCAACACCGCGGCCGTTTCCCACCGAGGCAGGGTAGCCGAAAAGAAAAAACGAAAGTTTCTCCTTTTACATTTAGTAATATATACAGGAGAAGGGGTTACTAGCCCCTTGCTCCTGGCATTTTAGTCGCCTCTTACGACACGCATGGCTTACGGAGGAATTCTGTTTCACTTCCCCATGGAGATAAGAGGAAATAAGAACAAGAACTAGTAAGAAAATAGAAGAAAACCCAGAGGGGTGTGTATATATATATATGCTTGTACATGAATGTGAAGTGTGACCTAAGTGCAAGTAGAAGTAGCAAGATGTACCTGAAATCTTGCATGTCTATGAGACAGAAAAAAGACACCAGCAATCCTACCATCATGTAAAACAATTACAGGCTTTCGTTTTACACTCACTTGGCAGGACGGTAGTACCTCCCTGGGTGGTTGCTGTCTACCAACCTACCACCACAGGATGGTAGTACCTCCTTGGGTGGTTGCTGTCTACCAACCTACTATAATATCATTATTATACATAATTCAGGTCCTCAACATGTCTGTAAGTTGAACACTTCCTATATTATGAATATTATACACAACACAGAAAATTCTCAACATGTTGGTAAGTTAAAAGAACATTACTGTATACACACACGAAGAGGACAGGGACTAGTTAATGGTCCAAGTCTGACCAAAACATCGTCATGAGTTTCTCCCTCCTATGTGTGTATTGTTCCAGTCACGGTATTGTGACTTTTTATTCATTACTATACTCAGAGGAAGGCACCAAACTTGTAATGGATTTATACAGCATCTGGGAAATGGGAGATGATCAAGGGGGAGGTAACTCCAATTCCTTGGATCAAGAGCTATCCAGCAGCATCATGAACCCTCCTATTCCTTTTGACAGAAATGTTTCCAAATAATACTGCACTAGAAAGTTTTTTCTTCGCAGCGGTAAAACAGTGGAATGGGATACCTGAGGTAGTAGTGTTGTAATCAAGGGCCCCTCATAGTAGGTTCCTTGATGCTAGTAAGAGGTTCTTGATCTGGACCCCTCATGGTAGGTTCATTGGTACCAGTGAGAAGCTCTTGATCTAGACCCCTCGTGGGAAGTTCCTTGGTACTAGTGAGCTCATGATCTACACCCCTCATGGGAGGTTCCTTGATGCTGGTGAGAAGTTCTTGATCTGGACTCCTCATGGTAGGTTCCTTGATACTGGTGAAGGGTTCAAATCATGGTAGGTTCCTTGATGCTGGTGAGCATTCTTGATCTAGACCCCTCATGGTACATATTTTGGATGCTGGTGAGGGGTTCTTGATCTGGACCCCTCATGGTAGGTTCATTGATACCAGTGAGAAGCTCTTGATCTAGACCCCTCGTGGGAAGTTCCTTGGTACTAGTGAGCTCATGGTCTACACCCCTCATGGGAGGTTCCTTGATGCTGGTGAGAAGTTCTTGATCTGGACTCCTCATGGTAGGTTCCTTGATGCTAGTGAGATTCTTGATCTAGACCCCTCATGGGAGATTCCTTGATACTGGTGAAGGGTTCAAATCATGGTAGGTTCCTTGATGCTGGTGAGCATTCTTGATCTGGACCCCTCATGGTACATATTTTGGATGCTGGTGAGGGGTTCTTGATCTGAACCCCTCATAGGAGTTTCCTTGATGCTAGTGAAGGGCTCTTGATCTAAGGAACTGGACCTGGGCTCCAATTCCTTGAATCAAGTCTAAATGCCTTCTATTTAACCAGGTGCTGTATGACCCCTACAGGTTTAGTGCTCTCCATGACTATAATAATAATAATTATATTATTATTAATTATAATAATAATAAATATTAAATAAATAAATAATTTATTAAATTAATAAATAATATACAGACTCCTCACTTAGCGACATACTCGTTTACTAACGACTCGGACTTACGACGGGCTCTCTGACCAGTATGCATACCTAAATAATGTACAGTACATATATTAGAGCTGATTTCCTCTATTCTGTTTATTACAATATACAGTACACTACTGTATAAACATTTATATAAACCAGAAATGTTATAAATGGTACAAAGGTGACATTAAAACAATATCAAAGATGGTTGACACAAACCCACTACCATTACAGTATGCTCCTCGCTTAGCGACGAATACGTTTACCAACGTGGCCTTATTAGCAGAATTCCATCGATGAGGAGAGGCTGTATTAATAAATTAATAAAAAAATAACTATTAATAATACAACCAAGGGAAGTTGTAGAAACTGTCTAATTACCAAACACAAAAAGGAGATAAAACAGAGATCTTCTTTCAACAAATCGGCCATTTCCCACCAAGGCGGGGTGGCCCAAAGAGAAAAACAAAAGTTTCTCTTTTTAACTTTAGTAATGTATACAGGAGAAGGGGTTACTAGCCCCTTGCTCCCGGCATTTTAGTCGACTCTTATGACACGCATGGACAACAGAGATATCAGGAAAAAATTCAGCAGGAAAGTAAAGTGAAATGAGGTGAAGGATGACACAGTGGAAGCAAAAGTCAGGCAGGCACGGGTTCAGAAACAGATACTACGTAATGGCAAGGCCAATTCATGTCAGTTGCTGGAGAGTTACAAGGTGCCAAGAGCTGGATCCTCATTCGTAGAGGTAATTAAAAAAGGGTAGTTACCAAAAGCTTAGTTCTGGTCCAGTATCTACAGATAGATAATCAGAAAATATGAACGAAATACCAAATAAATGTCCGTTATCGACCGTATCCTGATTGTTTGTCCTTTCCTCCACACTGACACATACCGTATTTTGTGGCATATAAGACACACTGCCATATAGGATGCACCCTAAATTCAGCATGAAATACATTGGAAATATATATATTCATTCTAAAGTTGTGTGAATTGTTAAACTAGGGTGATTCATAGATCCTAAGCTGAACCCTAAGACTGACCTTCACCATGAAGGACACAGAGTGACTTTGAAGGTCAGATTTTGAAAAGAAAGTGTGCCTTATATGCTGCAAAATACGCTATGTTTAACAGTATTTAAAAATTTAATGTTACTCACAGAAATGGTTGCCAGGTCCTGCATAATGATGTCCCTTGTGGGCAGCAATGAGTCCTGGATTTATGCCAATCTAGGATAAAAATTTACAATTGAGAATTGGTAACAAAATACATCGGATTAACACAATTGTTTATGATTATTTATAAGAAGTCTGTAAGAAGTGCTAAACCCTTTTGGGTTACTCAATGAAAGGAGTGGTGGAGGCTCGATCCTCTATCTGCCGAGGTGTAGTCCTGTATCTGACCAGTGAGGTAGGCAATCCTTACTTATTTTTTTAACACGCCAGATGTCTCCCACCAAGGCAGGGTGACCCAAAAAAAGAAAACAATGAAAGTTTTTCTTCTTTTTACATTTAGTAATTTACATAGGAGAAGGGATTACTAACCCCTTACCTTTGATGCCACTGAATGCTCCAGGCACTGTAGTCACCTCTCAGTGGTGCATACATTTGTTTTAAAGGACCCACTTATCCAAAGTGTGCCAAATTAACATACAATCAGTTTTCAGAGCATAGCTGTATAGAAAGTAACTGCACACAACATATATATAACAGTTTTTATACATAGTTGACATGAATACATATGAATGGCTCTAAATATGTACAGTTTGTGTTAGAAGATACTCATGCATAGCGCAAAATGGTTTTGTACCATTACAAGTATTTATTTTTTATATACACACACTGCCAATACATGAGCACACACACTGCACTACAAGTGCTTTAATACTGTAAGAGCGGTAAAGATGCAGAATTCACTAAGCAATGACAAAGTAGAAAAGCAACATGTGAGACTTTTATGCATAAATCAAAGGAAATAATTCCAAGATGTTACACTGTAAGCTCCCAAAAAACTTAGTGATATTTTTAAGTTAAAATTTCTCTTAAGTTACTCAATGAACTGAAAACAAGGTAAATGTTATGGGAACTTACAATAAGTATTTCCATATTTGGTCCCAAATGATCAGGTAAAACTTTCTTGGCTACTTCCTCCTCTGGTACACCATCGAACCGGACAACCTTCTTCCTTTGCTTTGGAAGAGGCAAACCATCGGGTCCTAGTATAGGTGCTGGCCTCTTTTTTTTATCAGATGGTGATTTCGTTTTTGGCTTTGATCTGCAAAAAAAAATTCTGTCATAAAGCAGTTATTTTGATTCAATTACATAATTGTAAATATTTTAATACAGTGGTACCCCGGTTTACGATGGTCCCCAAACTCACCCTTTTATGTAAGTTTATTTTTTTAAATGCTTTGTAATGTAATTGGGGTCTAAAGGACTAGTCTATTTTACAACATTTCTTAAGGAGATAAATTCTTGGTAATGGCACTTGAACAGCATTCTGGAATGAAAAAATATCGTAAACCGGGGTACCACTGTATTTTTAATCTCTTAATTGACTTCAGACTGAACTGTTACTGTATTTTCCACAATTATTCCCTTCATGGGGGGTAAGAGGATTGCCTTGATGCTGGGGAAAGGGCTTTTGATGCAAGGAAAAGGAGCTACACTTCCTTTCCTTGGATCAAACTTGATCATCTCCCATTCCTCAGGTGCTGTATGACCCATGTGGGTTTAGTGCCTTCCCATAAACATAAATAATTTAAACCTATTTCAGTAAAGGTGGCAAAAGCAATACAACAAAATTAATACAGGAATACTTCACTAATACTGCGGGTTAGGCTCCAGACTGCTGCCGCTAAGCGAATAATGCCTCAAGTGAATCACAGCCTTTTCTTTCACTTGCCAGTGCAAATAAAAGCCTAAATACAGTGGTACCTCGAGTTACGATATTTTTTCGTTCGAGAATGCTGTTCAAGTGCCATTACCAAACAAATTTATCCCCATAAGGAATAATGTAAAATAGACTAGTCCTTTTACACTCCCAAAAATATACTTACAAAAGCATTTAAAAAAATAAACTTACATAAAAGGGCGATTTTGGGGACCATCGTAACTTGAGGTACCACTGTACATGTTTAGACTATCATTTATTAATTGTGCAATAGCACTAGGCCTAAAAAAATTATGCAAAAGTAAAAATAATAAATAAAAACATTTTGAAAACTGGCAAAAACCATCTTAGGCAAGAACCAAAAATAATAAACATGAATATGACTGAAAAGCGCTGTATAAGCTAAGCACTCTAAAGCGAGCACCATATTAACAGGGTATGCCTATATGTATTTAATACTTACTCATTTTTCTCTAGCTTAATTTTTGGCTTTCTTCCCTTCTTGATCTTCTTCACATCAGCATTTTCTTGCAGTGGCGAACCTTTGTTAAGTCCATCCAGAGAATGGCCCTCGACCTTCCAGCCAGCAGTGCCATTAAGGAGGCCGTGTTCATGGCCAAACATGGCAAAGTTCAGCTGACTGCCGACGTCTGAATGACCAAAGTACGGGCTCGGGTGAAGGTGAAGATTAATTTGCTCATGTTGAGGATAAAATTCTTGTTTGACGCGGAAATTCTGAAACACTTTTGCTTCTTGACTCTCCCCATCCTGCCAGTCACACTTCTCTTGCTTGACACTGTCAGATAAGAAGAAAAGATAAGACAAGTTCTGCTCTGGATAAAAGTACACTTGTAATCAGGAAAAAAAGTGTACACAAAAGCTCTCAACTACAGTACAGGTGCTCCTCAACTTACAATGGTTTGACTTATGATATTTTAACTTTAGGCTGGTGCAAAAGCAATTATTTTGGAGATGAAACTTGAGATAATTACCCAGCATGAAGGCAGCAAGTCTGTAACTTGTATTCATTTATTTACTTTTAATACTGGTATTTAGTTACAGTAATTATTTGTTTATTTATTCAGTGACAGTAGTTATTTATTTACCATATCATATTCATATTCGACTTACGATGGATTTGTTAGAACGTAACCCCATCGTAAGTCAAGGAGCACCTGAATATGTTGAACAAAATGGCATGAAAACATGAAATAAAAAGAGTAAGAAAAGCGTCTTATGTTATCACCTATTAGTTGTGGGTGTGGTGTGGGGGTCATGGTATATTGTGGGACAGGAGTACAGTTGAGGGCATATTACAGTGAAGAGGGGAGTATAGTTGGGTATAATGTGAGGGCCGAATGCATTGTGCATATTCTCTGCCAATCCTTGGGTACCTTTCCTTCTTTCACGCACATAATGAACGACACCAACCACAACAAAGCTACATTCCCACCTGCCTTTAACATCTGTTTAAATCCCATGAGTCCCAGCTGCTTTACCACCTTTCTCTCTACCCACTACCTCACATTCTTCCCCACATCCACTTCTGGCTTCTCCATATTTCTATAAGATGTTATTCCTGGATGCTCAATGCATGACATATCTACTTCCCTTTCATCATTTACCAACTCTTTAAAATAGTCTCGCCATCTACCCAGAACCTCCACCTTCCCATCTTCAACATTCCCACTTTCATTTTAAACCGCCAAGTTCATATGCTGCCCAGCCTTTCTTAACCCTTTCAAAAAAAAAAACATTTTTTGTTATTTTTTCTTATGAAATGGTAGAGGATCTTTTTCTGAAGGTAATAAAACAAAAAGTACAAATTTGATGAAAAATTGACAAAATTATGCTCTCACGAATTTTGATGCATCAGCAATATTTACGCATTGGCGATTTTGCCGGCTTTGACTCCCATTTTAGGCCAATTTCATTATACCAGTCGACCAAATTCTTAGCTATTTCGCTAGTATTACTTCTATTCTATCGATTGAGCACAAGAAATTGCCCAGTTAACTGTTTCAACTACAAAATAAAGTGATTGGAAATTGGTATATTTAGCCAATTTATCACAAAGTTCAAAATATTCCAATTTCAAAATAGGGTGCAGAATAAACAATGCAGACATTCCTGGCACTAAACTAACATTTCCTCTGTTCATTAGTTATGTTTTCAGTCTTTACAAATGAATTCCATTTTTATTTTTTATTCACATAATGAATTTTTATTCAAACCAAAAAATGGAAGATTTACTGTTATGCAATATTGTAATAATTGTATAAATTATATCACCACATTTGTGAACATATATTAGACCCACCAGCTGGCGCGTATTAGATGTGTGAGGTTATTTGTTTACTCTTGAACATCGGCAAAAATTTAAATATAACTATAAAAAGCATACAAAAACACACTGCAAAGTCACTGTTTCAATCGAAAATTACAGTCTCAGTTTTTTATTTCTCTCAGTATGCACTGTGTGGTGCAGGATTTGTTTTATGTGGTGCACACTTACCACATAGATGTATTCTCTCATATCTAGGCCCAAATTTACCGCTCACAGCTTATCTGAGTGAGCTGAGCTCATGGCGTAGAACTACAGTTTGGACCCTCAACTCAAAGCCGTAGAACTACGGCACGGACCCTGAAAGGGTTAAATTATTAAATCTACCTCCAAAACAGTTTCCAATTCTCAGCAAAACTGCCTGGTAGTCTCTCACCTACTCTCCTTTTGCATTCTTTTGCCATTCTTAGATCTCTCTTTTCCTCTCCATATACTGTTACTTCTGTGTATTAGTTCTACATTGTTATATGCAAACTCTTCTTATCTTTCCCTATTCCATACCTCATCATTCCACTAATCATTCCTCTCCCCACCTGTACCCACCCTCCTATATCCACAAACTTTTGCTCCACACACAAGCATTGCATTCTCTCATCCACCCAGACTTCTTCAACCTTCACATCATCACCTGTACTCAAGCCCACCTTTCTCTCAACAGCTACTTCTATCTTCCCCCATCTTCTTTCCTTCCATTCTCCTTGTACTCCATCTACCTGTTACTCTCAACGTAGCTACCACTCAATAACGATCTCACAGATCTCTCACCACTTTAAAAATATTCACATCAAGTTCATTTGAGTTGTGATGCCTTCACACTTCTGGCAAGACAGCACAACATTGAGCAGATATTAATTCTTGCATTAAAAACTTATTATACCACTTTTTCCCACCTCACCCAGCTTAGTGACAAGGTCTTCTGGTCAGATATTATGAAGGGATGTGTATATTTTATTAGTATAAAAAATGAAGGTTTAGCAATTTAAGACTGTGGAAAGGAAAATTAAGGAGAGAGGTATATAATGGCAAAAGATTTTAAAAAGGAAAATATAAATAGTAATATAAAATAATTACTGTATATTAAATTTTTCATCTCTATCAAGAGGATTCAAATACTTTATACACAAAATACAATATTGTAATGAAAAATACAATATGTTCAATTATAAAAAAATGTCATTAATTCAATAAACACAATACATATATTTTCCAAATAAAGAACAAATATTAAAACAATAGGAAATAAGTGGAAAAGCACTTACCCAAGCAATGCTATCTCTGAATCATGGAAGCCATTTTGGTGGTGCTGGTGTTCTGGAGCAATCTGCATCGGTGTTAATGTGGTAAAGCCATCAGTAGGCTGTGCTGGCTGCATTGGAGTTAGAGACGTCAAGCCATCCATAGTGTTCCCGGCATCCCTGAGCAAAAAATTGTATAAACCTTAAAAGAAATGTATAGTTTGTCATTTTTTTTTTTAACTCTGGCTATCTCCCACCAAGGTAGGGTGACTCAAAAAAGAACACTTCAAATAGTTTTACATTTAGTAATTTATACAAGAGGAGGGGATACTACCCCCTTGCTCCCAGCATTTTAGTCGCATTTTACGACACGCCTAGCTTACTGAGGAAGGATCATTTAAAAATTTACCTAGTAAATATTTACTCAGCCAATACAGTAACACTCAAGAACAATCAGAGTAAGTTCACCTCTAAATAATGAAACTTTCTATATTATTACCTTATTGACAATTGTGTTTAATTACATTTATAAACAATGCAGTGACTGTCTACTTATCATTATATGTACATGTATGTACTGTAATCAACAAATGCCGTAACAATAGCTTTCCTATATAGTCTTCATTTAAAAGCAAGCTTCTAAGTAATCGTAAGTTTTTATCAGATTCAAATCGTTTTAGCGCTAATCTGACTTATAAAAATGCACTCTTAATCTGTAAAAAAAAATCAAAATCTTGTCATACACAAAGAAATTTTAATTTCTTGGTATGCCATGATTAAGGGGTTAAAAAAGATGGAATGAATATTAAAACATGATGAGAACTAATATATAAAGGAGGGCCATGTTCAAACAGCTTTAAATACAGAGCCGGTCATCCTTATCTTACGCAACTGTTGTACGAAAATGGTGATAACAGCGAAAAAGTGGTAAAAGCACCGAACATAATGAACAATGGCATAATTGAGAGCCAACAAAAATGTGGAACACTGAAAAGAGGGTGCTGTATGCGCGGGGCTCTCCTGTAGTTAACAATTCTATAAAAAAATAAATGGAAGCCTATAGATACTGGCAACATTACTCTAGTTGACAAGGCAATCAATCATGAGGTGTAACCTCAGACTGGGGTTGCCAGAGTAAATTCTCACGAGTCACAGTTATAATATTTTCTCTAAACAAATTTTAATGTTCACAGTGTAAGAAATACCACACCAACATCTATTTCCTCACTCTCTAGCCTCTCAGAAACCACCATTTTTCTCTTTGAAACCTTCATGGTTACATGCAGGTTACAATCTTGTATAGGTCATCTACCATCTGCCATTTTGTACTACTTTCAAACATTAGCAAAAACTGGTCAACATACAGCATTTTCCAGCATATAAGGCACACTTTTTTTTTGCCCCCACCCCTAAAAAAAAATCTAGGAAAATCAGCCTGCGCTTTATATACTCAAAGTCGGAGTCAAGGGTAGACTTTGTGTTACACTTTAGCAGTTGTTTATTAACTTTACATTAAAACTGCTAGGAAACATCGTCTTATATGTCTTATATATTCTCGTGCGCCTTATATGCCGGAAAATATAGTACATACAGCCTCTCCTCACTTAGCAATGTACTCGTTTACCGATGCCTCGGACTTACGATGGGCTCTCTGACCAGTATTCATACCTAAATAATGTATATTAGAGCTGATTTCCTCTATTCTCTTTATTTCAATATACAGTACACTACTGTATAAACATTTAAAAATATACCAGAAATGTTATAAATGGTGCAAAGGTGACATTAAAAACAATATCAAAGATGGCTGACACAAACTCACTACCATTACAGTATATAAGTATGATCCTCACTTAGCAACGAATTCATTTAACAACGTGGTCTTAGGAACGTAACTCCATCGTAAAGTGAGGAGAGGCTGTATATGACGTTTTTCTTTTCGGTTTCAATGAAGCAAATGAGATGATTCATAGTGGCTAAAAACTGACCTACTATATAACATGTAATATTTTCCTAAATACTGGAACAGTTATTGGCATCTTTTTTTTTTTTAGCACATCGGCCATTTCCCACTGAGACAAGGTGACCCGAAAAAGAAGAAACACTTCCATCATCACTCACTCCATTACTGTCTTGCCAGAGGTGTGCCGATACTACAGTTCAAAAACTGCAACCTACGTTATCATCTAATGAAAATTGCATGCCCGTTTTGAACTACTATTACTGAATCTTTCAACATGCAGTCCAGTTCCACAATTTTTTTTTCACAGTTCTATGATGTTTAGACTAAATTCCATGTCTGTGTGGGGATACCTGCAGCTTACTATAAATGAAAAATATACATCTCAGAAGGAAAAACATAGTACTGTAGAATAACTGATAATTGTTGACTTACATATTGAAATACGTGTGACTGCTATCATTTTGAAGGACGGTGTAGGTCGAGCTGACGGCTTCTGGCTCCATCCACCATCGTACTGGCTGAGAGGTGAATTTGTGTTGTTTAATTTCAATTGGCTGCCCAGGCATAGGCTTATTACTGTATTAATCAATGAGGAAAGTGATAAACCTGCAAGTGAGGCAATTAGGTTCACTCCAAGGAAGAGGAATATATACCTTCTGTATTTCCTTAGATTAAGGGCCACTCACCAACATCAAGACACCTCCTCTGAGTAACCAACAATTTACCTTTTGGTTGTTTCTTCTTTCAACACGTCGGCCGTTTCCCACCGAAGCGGGGTGGCCCAAAATGAAAAACGAAAGTTTCCCCTTTTACATTTAGTAATATATACAGGAGAAGGGGTTACTAGCCCCTTGCTCCCGGCATTTTAGTCGCCTCTTACGACACGCATGGCTTACGGAGGAAGAATTCTGTTCCACTTCCCCATGGATTGTTTCTATTAAGGTTAATTTGGTTGGCAAAGAGGGTCAAACAAGCAGAATTTTTTTAAAAGATTAATCTCTCTAAAAATCGCATCGTATCCACTTGATATGAGAAAGCATAACAGAGCCCATACCTGTTGTTCCAGATTTTCCTTTCCTTCTCTGGTCAATTCACTTATATTCTGCAGTTGTGAGTCTCTGCTCTCAGGGTAGTCAGAAGCATAATCATCATAGGCATCCGATGTTTGTGCTACCTATAAGAAAAAAATTAAAAAGCATATAACCTAAATATGACCAGTAATACAAGAATCTCCCTCCCCCCCCAAAAAAAAAAACTCATGCATCAGCAAGATTTCCATATTCTCAGAGATGTTTATATAATTAAAATAATATAGAAAGTGATAAGTGAAAAGCATATTATAGGAGTGTATACTGGTATATGTTTGTAAGTTTGTACAGAAGAGCAAAAAATTTAATTCGAAGTAGTACCAAAACAAGTCAAGAAATATACTCTGAGAGTTTGGTATGTGGAGATTATGAGGGTGGTAGGGAGGCCATGAAAAATTTACAGGAATGAAATGCTGTACAAGGCTTCAGACTCATGGGCAGAGACCTAACATCCATGGACAGAACCAAGTGAAAATATCAGTAGGCATACTTTAACCCTTTCGGGGTTTCGGCCATACTAGTACGGCTTACGCCCCAAGGTTTTCGTCGTACTAGTACGCCTAAATTCTAGCGCCCTCAAATCAAGCAGAAACAGGCTGTTAGGCCTAGATGTGAGAGAATGGGTCTGTGCGGTCAGTGTGCACAATATAAAAAAAATCCTGCACCACACAGTGCATAATGAGGAAAAAAAAACCTCTGACCGTGTTTTTAGTTTAAAACAGCGACTTTGCAGTCTATTTTCGTATGGTATTTTTTATTGTATTCTCGTTTTCTTGGTCTCATTTGATAGAATGGATGATATATTACAGAAATAGAGATAATTTTGACTGGTTTCACGATGACAAGTACCTTGAAACTGAGCGCAAAACAGCGAAAATGTTCGATTTTGGCCGATGTTCAGGAGAAAACAAATAACACCATGCGTCCAATACACATCAACTGGCGAGTCTAATATTCTTGCACAAGTGCGCTGATATTATTTATACCATTTTTACAATGATGCAGTTGTATACATAACAGTAAATCTTCTATTTTTTGTGAGAATAAAAATTCAAAATGGAAAGGAAAAGTAATGTAAGAGGGGCATGGAGACGTGACTAATGAACAGAGAAGATGTTATTTTAGTGCCAGGAATGTCTGCCTTCTTTATTCTAGACCCTATTTTGAAATTGGCATCGTTTGAAATTTGTGTGAAATTGGCCAAATTGCCATTTTCTGACCACTATTTTGGGTAGTTGAAATTGGTAAATAGGCAGTTTCTTGTATTCAATCGATAGAAGAAATGGAGTTCTAGCGAAATAGCTATAATTTTAGTAGAGTGAAACATTGGAATTTGCCGAAAATAAAGCTCAAATTGGGTGAAATCGCCGATGCGTAAATGTCATCGATACCGCTAACTTCGAAAAAGCATAATTCCGTTAGTTTTCGATCAAATTTCATAATTTTGGTGGCGTTATGATCGGAAAAAGATTCTCTATCATTTCATAAGAAAAAATAATTTATTTATTTTTCCGAAAAATTTGCGACCCTGAGAACGAGTTTCAGAGAGGGCCTGGAAACCCCCAAAGGGTTAATAGATTTACTATTACAAGCCGGCCCCACTCACACATTGCTAACCTTACACTACTTGTTCCTCTATCCACGACTCACACACGAGAGCTGTGCCTGATGGTGTACAGTGTTGTGGTGGTGGTGTGTACCTTACCTTTACCTTTGATATACCTTTGAAGAGTTTCGAGAGTTTAACTACTCTCGGAGCCCGGCCATGGAACAGGCTCGTCTGGTGCTTGCCTGGTCAACCAGGCAGTTGTTGCTGGAGGCCCGCTGCCCCACATATCCATCACAGCCTGGTTCATCTGGCACCTGGTGAAGATACTTGTCTAGTTTCCTCTTGAAGGCTTCTACACTTGTTCCAGCCATGTTCCTGATATCTTCTGGTAAGATGTTGAATAGTCTGGGACCACAAATGTTGATACAGTGTTCTCTTATTGTCCCCACCACACCCCTGCTCCTCACTGGGCTTATTTTACACTTCCTCCCATATCTCTTACTCCAGTATGTTGTTATGGCAGTGTGCAGATTTGGAACCAGGCCCTTGAGTACTTTCCAGGTATATATTATCATGTATCTCTCTCTCCTCCGCTCGAATGAGTACATGTTCAAGACTTGAAGGCGTTCCCAGTAATTTAGGTGTTTTACTGGCTCAATGTGAGCCATAAATGATCTCTGTATTTGTTCCAGCTCTGATATTTCTCATGCTTTGAACGAGGCCATCAGCACTGAGCAATATTCTAAATGAGGGAGCACTAGCGATTTGAAGAGTGTGACCATTGGCATTATTTCCCTTGTTTTGAAAGTTCTCAATACCCACCCCATCATCTTCCTGGCTGTTGTGATCTTTGTCTTGTTATGTTCCTTAAAAGAAAGGTCAGCTGACATAATTATTCCCAGGTCTTTTACGTGTTCCTTTCGTTCAATTTGGTGACCCTCTTGAATTTTGTATATAGTGTTCCTTTTGAGTTTTTCATTCTTTCCATACCTAAGCAGCTGTGTTGTGGTGGTGGTGTGTTGTGGTGGTCATGTGTTGTGGTAGTGGTGTGTTGTGGTGGTGGTGTTGTGGTGGTCATGTGTTGTGGTGGTCATGTGTTGTGGTGGTGGTGTGTTGTGGTGGTGGTGTGTTGTGGTGGTGGTGTGTTGTGCTGGTGTGTTGTGGTGTGGTGTTGTGGTGGTGGTGTTGTGGTGGTGGTGTTGTGGTGGTGGTGTTGTGGGTTGTGTGTGGGGTGTGTGTTGGTGGTGTGTGTTGTGGTGGTGTGTGTTGTGGTGGTGGTGTGTGTGTGGTGGTGGTGGTGGTGTTGTGGTGGTGGTGTTGTGGTGGTGGTGTGTTGTGGTGGTGGTGTGTTGTGGTGGTGGTGTTGTGGTGGTGGTGTTGTGGTGGTGGTGTTGTGGTGGTGGTGTTGTGGTGGTGTGTTGTGTGGTGTGTGTTGGTAGTGGTTGTGGGGTTGGTGTTGTGGTGGTGGTGTTGTGGTGGTGGTGTGTGGTGGTGGTGTGTTGTGTGTGGTGTGTTGTGGTGTGTGTGTGTGTGGTGTGTTGTGGTGGTGGTGTGTTGTGGTAGTGGTGGTGTTGTGGGTGGTGGTGTTGTGGTGTGGTGTTGTGGTGTGGTGTGTGTGGTGGTGTTGTGGTGGTGTGTTGTGGAGGTTGTGTGTGTGTGGTAGTGGTGTGTTGTGGTGGTGGTGTTGTGGTAGGTGGGGTGTTGTGGTGGTGGTGTGTTGTGGTAGTGGTGTGTTGTGGTGGTGGTGTGTTGTGGTAGTGGTGTGTTGTGGAGTGGTGTGTGTGGGTGTGTGTTGTGGAGTGGTGTGTTGTGGTGAGTGGTGTGTTGTGGTAGTGGTGTGTGTGTGGTGGTGTGTGGTAGTGTGTGTTGTAGTGGGTGTGTTGTGGTAGTGGTGTGTTGTGGTAGTGGTGTGTTGTGGTAGTGGTGTGTTGTGGAGTTGTGTGTTGTGGTGTGTGGTTGTGTGTGTTTTGTGGTAGTGGTGTGTTGTGGTAGTGGTGTGTGGTGTGTGTGTTGTGGAGTGGTGTGGTTGTGGGTAGGTGGTTGTGGTGTTGGTTGGTAGTGGTGTGTTGTGTGGTGTGTTTGTTGTGGTAGTGTGTGTTGTGGTGGTTGTGTGTTGTGGTAGTGGTGTGTTGTGGTAGTGGTGTGTTGTGGTGGTTGTGTGTTGTGGTAGTGGTGTGTTGTGGTAGTGGTGTGTTGTGGTAGTGGTGTGTTGTGGTGGTTGTGTGTTGTGGTAGTGGTGTGTTGTGGTAGTGGTGTGTTGTGGTAGTGGTGTGTTGTGGTAGTGGTGTGTTGTGGTGGTTGTGTGTTGTGGTAGTGGTGTGTTGTGGTGGTGTGTTGTGGTAGTGTGTGTTGTGGTAGTGGTGTGTTGTGGTAGTGGTGTGTGTGTGGTGTGTTGTGGGAGTGTGTGTTGTGGTAGTGGTGTGTTGTGGTAGTGGTGTGGTGTGGTGGTTGTGGTTGTGGTGGTGTGTGTGTTGTGGTGGTTGTGTGTTGTGGTGGTTGTGTGTTGTGGTGGTGGTGTGTTGTGGTGTGGTGTGTTGTGGTAGTGGTGTGTTGTGGTAGTGGTGTGTTGTGGTAGTGGTGTGTTGTGGTAGTGGTGTGTTGTGGTATGTGTGTTGTGGTGGTTGTGTGTTGTGGTGGTGGTGTGTTGTGGTGGTTGTGTGTTGTGGTGGTGGTGTGATATTTTCTCAAAAATATTATAAATGTCAACATTATTAACAACCAAACACATCTCTATTATTATTATTACATTTATGGGGAAGTACTAAACCCATATGGTTCATACAATGCCTATAGGAAATGGTAGGCATTCAGGCTTGACACAAAAAAAGAGAAGAGCACATGTCCATATCTTTGGATCAAAAGCCCCTCGACAGATTCAAGGAACCTCCCTTGAAGGAAACACACCTCAAACTGTTCCATATGTTTGTCGTCATCCAACGAAGCCTCAAAGTCTTGATCATAAATGTTGCTGTCCTCCTCCTCATCCTCACTGCTGGGTGCCGGTGGTTTTACCTCAGGCACCAGCGTCACATCAACCCACTCCTTATCCTTCATGATCTCCAGGCCCAGGGCTCCACGCTCGTTCTCAGGCACGTCTTCAGAGGTCGGAGGTTTGGCAGCCATTTTTGCCTGTAGTATGATACAAATTTATTCATCACCAAAAAAATATGCAGTGTTTGCATTTCTCGATTAATAAAAGTTACTGCAATCCTAATGCATTTGTATTAATTTTTTTTAATAAACTGGATGTCTCCCGTCGAAGTAGGGTGAGTGACACAGTCAAGAAGAAACACTTTCACCATCACTCACTCCATTCCTGTCTTGCCAGAGGGGTGCTGATACTACAGCTCAAAACTGCAAATATCCCCTCCCCTTCTTCAGGGTGCAGGCATTGTACTTCCCACCTCCTGGACCCATAAAGTCTCTTGCCAAGGTAGGGTGACCCAAAATAAAGAAACACTTGTCATTATTGTCATTTTTTCAGATTAACTGGCGTCTTCCACTAAGGCATAGTGACCTAAAGGAAGCACATTTACCATCACTCATTCAACAGCTGTCTCGCCAGAAGTGTACAGACGTCACAAATGACCAGTCCTATGCCTAGTCTTGAAACATTATCAAAAACTTACCTTAAGCTTAGAAGGAAGATGATTTACAAGATGGGTGTACAAGTCATCCTCTACAGGACATCGACCCAGAATGTATGCAATCCAACAAGCTTTGCATCTGTTTTTGGAGTTATCACCAAGCACATAACAACTGAAAACAGAGAAATATTTTATATATTTCATAATGCATTATTACCTAAATATCTTATGCTAAAATAAAGATCAATGATGAGAAATCACTGAGACCAAAAAGTGAAACATAGATAAGAGAGATCTGCATAATTCAGCCTCAGTCCAAGACCCTACTCTGAAGGTTATTTAAGGGCAGAACTGCACAACAGTGTATAAAACATGAATATCCTTTGTCCTATTACTTCATATAAAAACAACTTGTTTGTAAGCTGAAACACCATAAATAAATCTTATTTGTAAGCTGAAACACCATAAATAAATCTTGTTTGTAAGCTGAAACACCATAAACAAATCTTATTTGTAAGCTGAAACACCATAAACAAATCTTGTTCGTAAGCTGAAACACCATAAACAAATCTTGCTTGTAAGCTGAAACACCATAAACAAATCTTGTTTGTAAGCTGAAACACCATAAACAAAGTTGTAAGCTGAAACACCAAGAATGCATTGTGTGTGTAAGTTGAAACACCAAGAATTGCAAGCTGGGAAACCACTGTATTCTACATCAGAGTACAGGGGTTACATAATCTATTTCACACATAATAATCCAAACAAAATCCACTAATTACTATATACAGTACCATATATACCATATATTCAGTTTTACATTATTGTATAATACAGGAGGGCCCCAGACATACAGCACCTCTCTTTGGTGTTCCAAGTTTTCATTGACTTTTCAACTGAGACACTGCTCATTATCGTTCCACCCACTAGTGATTTATGCCCACAGGTGGAACATAATGAACAATGGCTCAATTTGAAGCCAATGAAAACGTGAAACACCGAAAGAGGTACTGTATATGCGGGGCCCTCCTGTACATGGAGCTTAAAACTAATACTACCCACTGGCAACACCCACCTGCCATCATCCTTACAGCGTAATATACATGGTTGCCTCTTGAACTTCTGATAACAATGTCGACATGCTTCACATGCTACTACTGTTCCTCCCATGCGCGTTACACCTCTGTGAATCGAGTAATAGCGAATCTCCTTGCAGATTCCACAGTTCACTCTTACTCTCTTGGATGCAGCTTTGCCCTCTTCTGTACCTATAAGCCCATGAGAGACAAAACTTTAAATATCACACAATATGAAGTCTGTTATACAGTGGACCCCCAGTTTTCGTAATTTATTCGTTCCAGAATAGTGTTCAAGTGCCATTACCAAACAAATTTATTCCCATAAGGAATAATGTAAATTAGACTAGTCCTTTTAGACCCCAAAAATACACTTACAAAAGCACTTACAAAAATACACTTACATAATTGTTCGAGTTTGGAGCATAACGAACACCGGGGGTCCACTGTATATAGTATTTTATTATTTTGGACATTTTCCATGAAAGCAAAGGGGAGAATGATGTAAATAAAAAAAAAATTGAAAAGGACCCACTACCTAGTTGCCTTTTCTGAGACAAACATCACGGTTCAGTGATGATTCACTGAACTATAACATTCTCACACATAATATTTCTCACCTCCAAAATTCAACTTTAGCTAATCAGTTTCTCTGAATCTATTCATAGACATTATCGTGCTCACACTCCAACAGCACTTCAATTCCTAAAAATCACTCATCCCCACTCCAGTCAAACACACTCACTCTGTTATATGTTCAAGACACTACCTAACAAAACCTCTTTCACATCCCCACCTAACCCCTCATGCCTTCCTTCCACCCCAGATTCCTACAATATTTTATCAACCTATCCCGCTCCATTCATGTTACATGATCAATGGTACAAGTCAGGCCAAAACATTGTCAAAAGTTTCATTTTCTTAAGTGAGGGTTATTTGTGTAAATGAGCATAAGTAAAACATACACAAATGACTTACTTATGACACTGAGATATGAAGGCATAAGCACAGCTGGTATCCTCAAATTAGCCTCATTAGATTCCATAATCCTTCCTTTTATCCCAACTGCTGGTCCCTTGATGAAAGTAATTTAGCTTCCAACCTAAAAGAAAAATGAAGATGGAGATATGAAACCTTGTTATTTTATTACATTTAACTTCCTTTTTCTAAATTCAGCTGTCGAATTCTGCAAAAAATCAAATTTAGAAATAAAATTCCATTTTTGTATGTCAATTCTGTTATGAGCAGTTACCCTCTTAATGAGACAATGAAATTTATGTTTATGGGACTACGACATAAGAAACAATTAAATTTAAGAGTACAGTGGTCCCTCGGTTTTCGCCGAAAATTCGTTCCAGAATGCTGCTCAAGTGCCATTACCGAACGAATTTACTTCCTTAAGAAATAATGTCATGTAGGTTAGTCTATTTCAGACCCCCAAAAATACACTTGCAACAGCACTTATGAAAATACACTTACATAAATGTTCGAGTTTGGATATGCACGAAAACCGAGGGACCACTATATATGTACTGACCCAATTCAACATGACCTAATTTAATAACATTCAATTTAACTTAACCTGACCTAATTTAGCAAAATGTCTGGGATTAAAAGAGAAACAAGATAAACAAACATTCCCAAAATGCAAAGCAGAGTAAGACACCCAAATCCATCAAGACTGATGACCAACCTCCCTCACTGCTGAAAATCTGCAGTGAGAGGAAAAAAAAGAACTTGTATTTGTCATCCAAATCAGAATAGTACCAAGCCAAAAAGCAAAGACAAGACAAATGATAATCGAGGGACTGTGCCACCAATGTCTATGGCACAGCAATATTTCCATATACCAACAAGGAAAGTTCAAGATAACTTTACCTAAAGTTACCTAAACTGAACTATCTTAGGCTAAAGTAGTCCCAAACAAATGAGTGGACTTACGCCAGTGGTGTGTGGACACATTATCCAAGACTGTTCAACTGCCTCCCAGCATACATAAGGGGGATTACCAATACATAGACCCCTGGCTATCTTCAAGAGGGAACTGGACAGGCACTTAAAGTCAGTACCTGACCAGCCGGGCTGTGGTTCATACGTTGGTTTGCATGCAGCCAGCAGTAACAGCCTGGTTGGTTGTTACTGTACATTGGGAAGCAGGGCCCAATACTATGTAACCTGCCAGCTGCCCTTGTAACTCAAGAAGATGACGAAGACAAAGACGAAGACCAGATGAAGAAGAAGAATAGCTGAGTGAGATTTACATGCACAGTTGCACATTATGAAGGATCCTGTATCCATACCTTTTCAGCCCTGGAAAAATCGTAAAAAATTATTGTAATTTGTGTGTACATAGTCAATAGTAAGACTGTCCTCCATGAAACCAAAAACAAAGATACAAAAGAACCATCAAACACATCCATCAAACAAAGTGAAGCAACAGTACAGGATCAAAGAAACTCCCCCTGACCTTCATCATAAAGTAACCACCGAACCCATTGATGTGTGTCTACAAGAGTGCAGAGTTCCTGAAAAATCCCAGCCCCTTAAATTGCCATCATTTGTTGCATATAACCTCAAATCTACTAACTCTTGTGTTCTATATATTAAAAAAATCACTTCCCCATCAACTTCTCACACATAAGAAAACAGAGGGGCTACAATACCATGGTGTTAGGATTTATATTGGGAACTCTGCTCTCAACATATTTAACTTCTATGCTCCTGCTGATAAGTTTAATTACTTGGAGCTCCCAACTTGTGCTCAGTCTGAACCTACTCTTATTATTGGAGATTATAATGCAAGACACAAAAGCATTGGAAACTCAGTTTGATAATCGTAATGGTAACCAACTGTTGTTACTTTTAAATAGTCATGATAATGTGCAAATTGTAAGTGACCTTGAACCCACATATCTATGGAGGCATCCTTGATCTGTGCCTTGGCTTCAACATTACTTCTGCCAGCTGTGAGTCTTCCATTGTATCAGATATATCATCAGACAATTTCCCAAGGCTAACCTCACTAGATATTAGTAATACTATCCTTCCTGGTGGGATATTCAAATGGAAACGTTTTAATGTTCCCCCTGATCAGCATGATGACTTTGTTGCACATGTGACTGACTGGTATACAGTGGTCCCTCGGTTTTCGTGCATCTCCAAACTCGAACATTTATGTAAGTGTATTTTCGTAAGTGCTGTTGCAAGTGTATTTTTGGGGGTCTGAAATAGACTAACCTACGTGACATTATTTCTTAAGGAAGTAAATTCGTTCGGTAATGGCACTTGAGCAGCATTCTGGAACGAATTTTCAGCGAAAACCGAGGGACCACTGTAATTCCTATGAGTGTTCCTCTGTTGAGACCTTTAACAATGACCTTGTGAGCAGTATTCAGAACTACTTAGATCTGCCTCTGAAACCTCCTGGAACTCTAAACTCAACTAACTTCCATAATAATCATACCTCCTATAAAAACCATACTAATTACATTGATCCTAAACTTCAAACACTGAAACGTACTGCTTGCAGACTAGGCCTAGCCTATAGAAAACATCGTACCCCTGGAATGCTGAAGCTCTTTCAAAATGCCCTTGCTGCTGCCAGAGAGCGTATGACAGAGCTGCGGCAAATGGGAAAAATTTGTCAATGGTCTCAATGCTCACACCCCACTTAACTGGGCATGGAGGGACATAAATAGAATTAAGGGTAACAGAACTGGTCAGATCGCGCACCTTCATCCCTTACATAGGGCGAATGAGCTAGTCACTGCTTGGGCTGCTACATCTAGCTATAACAATCTTCCCAGTACCACACAGGAAAAATTAAATGACAAATATGATGCTAGGGAGAGACTTGTTTGTTTTATGCTCAGAAAGGAAGATGACTGTAACATTCCTTTCTCTAACTTGGAACTTGATGCAGCACTAAGGGCAACTCCACGTCGCCTGGTGAGGATGGTATTACTTACAGCATACTCAGATTGCTGTGTTGAGTACCAGGTAATCCTTTACTTGAATTATATAACATGAGCAATGTAACTTGGGAGCTCCCTAAATCTTGGACCAACAGCCTCATCATTCCAATTCCTAAGCCCAATCAACAAAATGCATTTCGCCCAATATCTCTCACTAGCTGCTTGTGTAAAACATTCGAGAGGATGATTCTTAATCGTCTCATGTACAGAATCAAACAATTTTTGTCCCCCCGGTTGCATGGTTTCATGCATGGAAGGAGTGTGCATCATTGCATAGCCACCTTTCTCACCCTGCACACTGACAGCTCATACACTACCTTCCTTGACCTTAAATCTGCTTTTGATGTAGCCAACCGACATGTAATCATTAGTGAACTTGCCAGAATGGATGTTGGAGGATGGCTTCTCGCTGGATTAAAGGCTACCTGTCCAACAGAAAGTCTTCTGTGTTGTTCCAGGGACATAGAAGTACAGTGGACCCCCGAGTAATGTAAAAACTTCATTCCAGAAGCCTGCTCAAGTGCCATTACCGAACGAATTTACTCCCTTAAGGAATAATGTCACGTAGGTTAGTCTATTTCAGACTCCCAAAAATACACTTCCACAAGCACTTACAATATTATACTTACATAATTGTACGATTTCTGGGGTGTTCGTTACTCAGGAGTCCACTGTATAACTAAAGACTGAATTAGGAACCCCATAGGGAGGTGTGCTCAGTCCCACTCTATTCAATATTCTAATTAATGCCTTACTTAATGCTATGCCTAGCCAGCCCCATCATTATATGATTAGTTTTGCTGATGATGTAATGATTCACACCACCGGATTCTCCAACACCCGAAACATCCTTAACCATGTACTAGCCTCGTGTCAGGACCTGGGGTTGATAATCTCTACTAATAAAACAAAGATACTGAATAGGCGTCCTCCTAGACAGAGAGGCACAGTTCGCCATATCCAGTTGCATGATGGGTCTCTTCTAGAATATGTAAGCAGATACAGGTATCTAGGCTTTGAGGTCCCATTACTTGGACCTCTTGTAACGAGACTTTGTCGTCAATACAAAGAAAGGCTGAGAGCACTTAGAGTTGTGGCAGGGTTTGACCCCAGGTATTGTGCTAATTTTAAAATTGTGAAAATGATGTATCTTGTTTATATTAGATCATTAGTTGATTATGCTGTTCCACTACTTGCCCTTGTGTCTGACTGGAAGCTTGGAGGGCTGGAAAAACTGCAGAACGAAGCAATGAGATCATTTTAGGATGCCCTCGTATTGCCAAAATTTTAAATACGTATGCAGAAAGAACTTGATATTCCAAGCATCAGAGATCGTGTTATTGAAAGAAATATCCTAATTGGGGTTAATATGCTCAGGCAAGCCCATTCAAATCCCTGCACAGAAGCCCTCCAAACTTTCCTCAGCACTGGTGAACATCCCTCTAGATGGATAAAAAAAACTGGAACCAACCTCCGCATGAATCAGATACATGATCTATGTCAAGTAAGGCAACAGCGGCACTTCTCCGCTCCATGGAATATTACCACATTCCAAACTACCATCCCTCCATTTCCCCCCAAACTACTTCTCAAATCACAACCAAAGCTTCGCCTTGAAGCCAAATATGATGCCTTAAGCTGTAGTGATAACTTAAGTCACACAGCACACTCTCTCACAAATTATTTACGTTGATGGTTCTGTTCACTAACCCACTGGTGCAGCTGGTAGTGCTGCTGCTGTCATACAGAGTGATGGCTCTTAAAGAAATTGGAGCATGCATCAATAACTGGGCCTCTACCCTTCAGACAGAACTGTTTGCCATACTCCTTGAACTCAAATGCATTCATGTATCTAAGGTTGACACTTTAATTGTAACTGATTCTCTGTCATCCATAAATGCTCTCAACTTATTAAGTATAAATTGTAGCATGCTTGTGTCAGAAGCCAGACAAAGGTATGGTAGGATTGTGGATAGTAGAGTCAGAGTGCACATGCTGTGGATTCCATCTCACATTGGTCTTCAAATGCATGATAGAAGTGATAAATTGGCTAAGTTTTATGCTTTCAGAGAGGGGGTAGATTACAATCTTGGCTTGTCAGTTAGCAATTTGAGAACAATAATACGAAAAGAACTTCAAATGAATTTTATTGAGTTAAGACTCAGGGAGATTGACAATAGTCAGTCCATCTATCATCACTATCATGCAGGAGGAGCCAAGTGTCTATGGTGCATCCAACAAAATAAGCAGACTCTTGGATGTCACTGCCGCTCGCCTCCAGCTGGGTTATAAGTATCTTTGGCAGGTTAAATCACCACCACCAGATGTAGACCAAATGAAATGTAAACTTTGCGATAAAATGAATTAATTCAGAGACAACTCACTCAGAAATGTTCAAGATATGTCAAAGTATTTTATCTACAGTGGTATATTACAGACCATTCTGGAAAAATACCCTGACATTGCTCCCTGTAAATAAAGCATTACCACGTACGTACTCGCCCACGTGCGTGTGTGTGTGTGTCCCAACAATTAATATTTGCACCAATAACTCATTACAGTTGTGACTGGATGTGGAGTAGTGATTTGCTCATTACTTAATAATTTGTTCATGATTGTAACCATGTATAAATGTAAGTAAGTAAATTTACTTACTTACATGATTCATTACCTTTGTACCTTGTTCAGCTATCAAAACTTTGGGGCAAAGTCTCTGGACCTATTATGTACCTCTGTAATCTGTAAATACCTTTGTAACTTGTCATGATTGTGACCAGATCTACCTGAGTTCATTACCTTTGTAATTTGCTCAGCTATCAAAACTTTGGGGCCCAGTCCCTGGACCCATTATGTACCTCTGTAATCTTTTGACTACCGCCCACAGGATGGGTATGGGGTACATAAAAAAGATATTAAACTAATAGAAATAAGCCAGACAGTCTGCTGACACACATACGTTCAGTGGCTTATCTTGGCTTACTAACCCTGTGGTTAATCCAGACAAAATCTTCCACCCAAGCATTGGGAGACTCTCCTGGGGTTGCATCCTGGGCAAGATCAAAGACACTCCTTCCCCCAATGGAAATAAACCAGACATAGTGGCTTTATTAGATCATCCTGGTTAATAACCCTCTGGGTTAATAACCCAAATATAAAATCCCAAGCCAGAAAATTTAACTGACATCATCCTTGTCTGAGAGTAACACAGAAATTACTGCCAATCCCAGTTGAAATCCCAGGAGAAAAATCAACACATACACACCAAACATAACAATCACATTACTCCTGAAAACAAAAACAAAAATCCATCCCCCAAAAAAAAAAATTTAAGTGATAAAAATTCGAGACAAAAACATTTTCACTGGCAATTCCCTCTGGGTAAAAACCCCGAAAAATCGGCAATTTATGGCATATATTTAACCCCCCAGGCACCGAGGTGGCTCAGGGACTCACTTACTATGTGACTTTTGGGTGAAAACTCCCAAAAATCAAAGAGGAAAGCGCTAAATCATTAAAAACCACCGTCGATACATCAATGTGGACTCAGAGACCAGCTTGTAAACAAACAGCCGCAGCGTTCACAACATCCAAAAAATTCACAAAAATACATATGAACCCCATTTTTCCGCATCTCCGCCCCTACACAAACTAAAAAAAATTAATCCTGCTCATTACCTCTCTGAAAATTGCGTTATTACTGCTTATTTTGAGAGTAAAGAAAGTGGGGAGTAATAAAGCTAGCGGGAGATTTGAACAGTGGTAATGTATAAATAACTTAAATGGGCTTTATTAAGTAAGTAAGTGAATAAGTAAGTTTATTCAGGTACAGGTACACATAAATACACTTACACAAGTTATCATACATGGTAATATATGTGTAAATTACCCCGGATGACCAAAAAAAATTGGTTAGACAAAGTGACTTATTTCTATTGGGGTCTTTAATAAAATACATTTAAATTCTGGAATAAATTTGTATAGAGTGTGTGTTAGTGCCATGGTTTTTATAGGCCCTGAGTAGTGCTAGATTGTGAAAAATTAACATGGGATAACTTAATAATACCAATAAACATTTTTTTGTCAATAAAGATTACCCAGCAAAGCCGGAAAGCCTTTATTTCCAGCTAGGATAACGCAATAAAGCCGGATAACATTAATTTCAGCCTAGGATAACACCCCAAAAGTCCGATTTAGTAATTTAACCCGCAGATAAGCCAGCAAAGCCAGATAGAGTATAAACCTTATCCTACTATAATCCAGCAAAGCCGGATAGTTGTCACATCCAGGTAGTATAAAGTAAGAGGGATAAATGCTGGGATATAAATGTCCACTGGGTGGGGGGAGGAGCCGGGGAGGGATGTGGTAGGGACGGTCGATTTCTTAGATTTTTTCTGACTGTGTGGAGGTCCGCCATCTTTGTTTGGTTCATTGACATCAATATTATACTCCAGCACTCCATTATTGTGTTGCGCATGCTCCAACACTACCTCCAACGCCGTCTCCAACACTACCTCCAAAACTACCACCAACACTATCTCCAAGACTACCATCAACACTACCTCTACCACTACCTCAAACACTATCTTCAATACTACCTCCAACACTATCTTCAACACTACCGCACTACCTCAAACACTACCTCCAACACTACCTCCAACACTATCTCCAAGACTACAATCAACACTACCTCCAACACTATCTTCAACGCCGTCTCCAACACTACCTCCAAAACTACCTCCAACACTACTTCCACCACTACCTCCAACACTACCTCTACCACTACCTCAAACACTATCTTCAATACTACCTCCAACACTATCTTCAACACTACCGCACTACCTCAAACACTACCTCCAACACTACCTCCAACACTATCTCCAAGACTACAATCAACACTACCTCCAACACTATCTTCAACGCCGTCTCCACCACTACCTCCAACACTACCTCTACCACTACCTCAAACACTATCTTCAATACTACCTCCAACACTACCTCCAAAACTACCTCCAACACTACCTCCACCACTACCTCTAACACTACCTCAAACACTACCTCCAACACTACCTCCACCACTATCTCCAACACTACCTCAAACACTACCTCCAACACTACCTCCACAACTACCTCCACCACTACCTCCACCACTACCTCCACCACTACCTCCAACACTGCCTCCATCACAATCGTCCTGTCATCATTGTCTTATTTCAACTATTGTTTGGTAATAACCCACCACTACCATCTTACTCTAGTCTCTCTGAACACTATACTTCCTGAAACATTATCCCTCACATATCCCTATCTCCAAGCTTCATGCTTTCTCAAGCCTCCAGTAGCTTCTTTGTTACTTCTCCTCCTGCAGATTTGCATGCCCCTGGTGGATTTAGCGCTTAGTTTTGATAATAATAATAATAATAATAATAATAATAATAATAATAATAATAATAATAATAATAATAATAATATTGATAATCGTCCTCCTTTGTGTTTCATTCGTCTTTACTGTTGGTAGCCCTCTGGGAATATCACATTCGTTATTATTCCGGAGAGTTTCGTCTCTGTAATATCTACATCATCTGGGTTTGCCTCTGCTACTCTTTCTTTCTTAATTTAATATGTTTTAGTGATACTGTTTACATTATAGTTCCGCACTTTGATTCAACTGCCTCTGTCTCCTTGGGTGAACTGCTGTCTTCCTTCAGGATATACTGGGGAAGGGATCTCTGTGCAGTGTTGAGTCGTGACATAAGCTGTTTTTCTCTGAGAGATAGCCAGATCCCTGTTCCTTTCCTCCTTTGCTGTCTTTTCTTTACTTGTGGCTGCCTTTTTTATTTTATTTCCTCTGCCATCCTGTCTTCTTTGACATAAACAGTGTCGAATAAGCGAGATTCCTTTAGATTTAATTTCCTTCCCGTGACTGGACCCCAATGGAAATAAGTCACTCTGTCTGACGTTTTGGGTTATCCTAGGTTCTCTACACATATGCTGCTATGTATGCTAATCTATGCAAATGTATTTGTGTATACCTGAATAAACTTACTTACTTACTTACTTACTTACTTACTTACTTACTTACTTACTTACTTACTTACTTGTTTCCTGCATCATAATGGGAGCGTCTGCTCCCATTATGTTCCATTATGATGTATTGTGTGTGTGGGTTGCAGGGGTTGATGTATTGTGTGTGTGGGTTGCAGGGGTTGATGTATTGTGTGTGTGGGTTGCAGGGGTTGATGTATTGTGTGTGTGTGGGTTGCAGGGTTGATGTATTGTGTGTGTGGGTTGCAGGGTTGATGTATGTGTGTGTGTGGGTTGCAGGGGTTGATGTATTGTGTGTGTGGGTTGCAGGGGTTGATGTATTGTGTGTGTGGGTTGCAGGGGTTGATGTATTGTGTGTGTGGGTTGCAGGGTTGATGTATTGTGTGTGTGGGTTGCAGGGGTTGATGTATTGTGTGTGTGGGTTGCAGTGGTTGATGTATTGTGTGTGTGGGTTGCAGGGGTTGATGTATTGTGTGTGTGGGTTGCAGGGGTTGATGTATTGTGTGTGTGGGTTGCAGGGGTTGATGTATTGTGTGTGTGGGTTGCAGGGGTTGATGTATTGTGTGTGTGGGTTGCAGGGGTTGATGTATTGTGTGTGTGGGTTGCAGGGTTATGTATTGTGTGTGTGGGTTGCAGGGGTTGATGTATTGTGTGTGTGGGTTGCAGGGTTGATGTATTGTGTGTGTGGGTTGCAGGGTTGATGTATTGTGTGTGTGGGTTGCAGGGGTTGATGTATTGTTGTGTGGGTTGCAGTGGTTCATGTATTGGTGTGTGGGTTGCAGGGGTTGATGTATTGTGTGTGTGGGTTGCAGGGTTGATGTATTGTGTGTGTGGGTTGCAGTGGTTGATGTATTGAGTGTGTGGGTTGCAGGGGTTGATGTATTGTGTGTGTGGGTTGCAGGTGATGTATTGTGTGTGGGTTGAGTGGTTGATGTATGTGTGTGTGGTTGCAGGGGTTGATGTATTGTGTGTGGGTTGCAGAGGTTGATGTATTGTGTGTGTGGTTGCAGGGGTTGATGTATTGTGTTGTGGGTTGCAGGGTTGATGTATTGTGTATGTCTGTTGCAGTGGTTGATGTATTGTGTGTGTGGGTTGCAGGGTTGATGTATTGTGTTGTCTGTTGCAGTGGTTGATGTATTGTGTTGTGGGTTGCAGTGGTTGATGTAGTTGTGTGTGTGTGGTTGGGCAGGGGTTGATGTATTGTGTGTGTGGTTGCAGGGGTTGATGTATTGTGTGGTTAGGTTGATGTGTGTGTGGGTCAGGGTTGATGTATTGAGTGTGTGGGTTGCAGGGGTTGATGTATTGAGTGTGTGGGTTGCAGGGGTTGATGTATTGTGTGTGTGGGTTGCAGTGGTTGATGTATTGTGTGTGTGGGTTGCAGGGGTTGATGTATTGTGTGTGTGGGTTGCAGAGGTTGATGTATTGTGTGTGTGGGTTGCAGGGGTTGATGTATTGTGTATGTGGGTTGCAGTGGTTGATGTATTGTGTGTGTCTGTTGCAGTGGTTGATGTATTGTGTGTGTGGGTTGCAGGGGTTGATGTATTGTGTGTGTCTGTTGCAGTGGTTGATGTATTGTGTGTGTGGGTTGCAGTGGTTGATGTATTGTGTGTGTGGGTTGCAGGGGTTGATGTATTGTGTATGTGGGTTGCAGTGGTTGATGTGGGTTGAACTGGGTATGTGGGTTGATGTAGGTGTGGTTTGGATTGGTTAGTGTGATGTATATGGGTTGGGGTTATGTTTGTGGAGGATAAAGTGGTGTGAGTGTGTACTCACCTATTTGTGGTTGCAGGGGTCGATTCACAGCTCCTGTGTGTGTGTGTGTGTGTGTGTGTATGTGTGTGTGTGTTACTCAATTTGTGGTGGCAGGAGTCGATTCACAGCTACTGTGTGTACTCACCTAGTGTACTCAACTAGTTGTGGTTGCAGGAGTCGAGTCATAGCTCCTCTCCCCGCCTCTTCACTGGTCACTACTAGGTCCACTCTTTCCCTGCTAAGTGAGCTTTATCATACCTCTTCTTAAAGCTATGTATGGATCCTGCCTCCACTACATCACTTTCCAGATTGTTCCACTTCATGACAACTCTATGACTGAAGAAATACTTCCTAACATCCCTGTGGCTCATCTGAGTCTTCAACTTCCAATTATGACCCCTTGTTGCTGTGTCCCATCTCCAGAACATCCTGTCTCTGTCCACCTTGTCGATTTCTCTCAGTATTTTGTAAGTCGTTATCATATCCCCCCTATATATCCTGTCCTCTAGTGTCGTCACATCGATTTCCCTTAACCTATCCTCTTAGGACATGCCCCTTAGCTCCGGGACTAGTTTTGTTGCAAACCTTTGCACTTTCTCTAATTTCCTGACGAGCTTGGCTAGGTGTGGGTTCCAAATTGGTGAAGCATACTCCAATATAGGCCTGACGTACACGGTGTGCAGGGTCTTGTGTGTGTGTGTGCGCGCATCCTGAGTTATTAACCCTCCAACTCAATAATTCTCCTCCTCCTCCACGCTTGCCGCTGCGTCTCCCTCGTCCAGGACCAGCGCCGCCTAGCGGAGACTGTGGTAACTACATCACCAGCCAGATTCAAGTCACTACATCAACACCAACAATAATAATACTACTACTAATAATTAATAATAATAAAAATTTAATAAAGATAATGAAGTGAGGTAGGTAACAGTTCTTAGCTTGTAAATAAATATAGAAACTCTTAACCCAATCCAGTAAAAGCCATGAGAGAGAGAGAGAGAGTAAGAGAACAAGGTCAATCACAGACACAAACACATTATCGCAATACGGGGACATGGCACATAGAATTCAAGGGTGTACCCGTGTGAGGGTGCACATATGTGGTGACTGCTTATCTCAGTAACCTGCGCTGTTTCCCACTTGCTGTTCTAGTTACTCACATCTTGTAATATATCTCAAATAACACCATTATAGTTCTATAACACATTGTCATAATTATATACCCTCATGCCAGGATGGTTTTACTGTCATACTCCATTATATAGGATGGTTTTAGTGATACTCCATTATATAGGATGGTTTTACTGTCATACTCCTTTATATAGGATGATTAAACTGTCATACTCCATCATATAGGATGGTTAAACTGTCATACTACATCATATAGGATGGTTTTACTGTCATACTCCATTATATAGGATGGTTAAACTGTCATACTCCATCATATAGGATGGTTTTACTGTCATACTACATTATATAGGATGGTTAAACTGTCATACTCCATCATATAGGATGGTTAAACTGTCATACTACATTATATAGGATGGTTAAACTGTCATACTCCATCATATAGGATGGTTAAACTGTCATACTCCATCATATAGGATGGTTAAACTGTCATACTCCATCATATAGGATGGTTAAACTGTCATACTCCATCATATAGGATGGTTTCTTGCCATACTTCATCACATACCTGGAGTATACCTGGAGAAGGTTTCGGGGGTCAACGCCCCCGCGAATCGGTCTGTGACCAGGCCTCATGGTGGATCAGGACCTGATCAACCAGGCTGTTACTGCTGGCCGCACGCAACCCGACGTACGAACCACAGCCCGGCTGGTCAGGTACTGACTTTAGGTGCCTGTTCAGCGCCTTCTTGAAGAGTCAGGGGACTATTGGTAGTCCCCCTTATGTATGCTGGGAGGCAGTTGAACAGTCATGGGCCCCTAACACTTATTGTGTTGTCTCTCAACGTGCTAGTGGCACCCCTGCTTTTCATTGGGGGAATGTTACATCGCCTGCTGAGTCTTTTGCTTTCATAGGGAGTGACTCTCGTGTGCAAGTTTAGTACTAATCCCTCTAGGATTTTCCAAGTGTATATAATAATGTATCTCTCCCTCCTGCGTTCTAGGGAGTACAGGTTTAGGAACTTCAAGCATTCCCAGTAATTGAGGTGTTTTATGGCAGTTATGTGTGCCGTGAAGGTTCTCTGTACATTTTCTTGGTCAGCAATTTCACCTGCTTTGAAAGGTGCTGTTAGTTTGCAGCAATATTCCAACCTAGATAGAACAAACGACCTCAAGAGTGTCATCATGGCCTTGGCATCCCTAGTTTTTAAGGTTCTCATTATCCATCCTGTCATTTTTCTAGCAAATGCGATTGATACAATGTTGTGGTCTTTGAAGGTAAGATCCTCTGACATTATCACTCCCAGGTCTTTTACATTAGTGTTTCGTTCTATTGTGTGGTTGGAATTTGTTTTATACTCCGATATAGTTTTAATTTCCTCACGTTTTCCATATCGGAGTAATTGAAATTTCTCATCATTCAACTTCATATTGTTTTCTGCAGCCCATTTAAAGATTTGGTTAATGTCCGCCTGGAGTCTTGCAGTGTCTTCAACGGTGGACACTGTCATGCAAATTCGGGTGTCATCTGCAAATGAAGACACGGCACTGTGGTTTATATCCCTGTCTATGTCCGATGTGAGGATGAGGAACAGGATGGGAGCAAGTACTGTGCCTTGTGGAACAGAGCTTTTCACCGTAGCCGCCTCAGACTTTACACTGTTGACTACTACTCTTTGTGTTCTATGTGTTAGGAAATTATAAATCCATCTACCAACTTTTCCTGTTATTCCTTTATCACGCATTTTGTGCGGATGGTTTCTTCCCATACTTCATCACATAGGATGATTTCTTGACATACTTCATCACATAGGATGATTTCTTGCCATACTTCATCACATAGGATGATTTCTTGCCATACTTCATCATATAGGATGATTTCTTGCCGTACTTCATCACATAGGATGGTTTTTAACCTACAATTATGCGACAAATTATTATTACTAAGTGATATCATCCGGGCCGTGAAAATTACATCATAGTAATGAAGGTGGAAGAGGCAGTGCTTCTGTAGTTTGTGGGTGGGTGGTTTTGTTTTGGGTGGATGGGTGGGTGTATGGGTGGGTGAGTGGGTGGGAGGGTGGGTGTAAGGGTGGGTGGGTGGGTTGATGGGATGGTGGGTTATGTAGGTGCGACAGTGTACTTCTGGTCTACGATGGGGGCACACAGACTAGCCTGGCTGGCCTGTGTTATCCTGTGTTATCAACATGGTAAGATCATGTGTTATTATGTGTTACTTTGGACCACGAGTATGACACAACCCCAGTGTAAATAACAAGGATCCCAGTGTAAATAACAAGGATCCCAGTGTAAATAAGAAGGACCCCAGTGTAAATAAAAAGGACCCCAATGGAAATACCAAAGACCTCAATGGAAATAACAAAGACTCCATGGATATAACAAGGTCCCCAGTGGAAATAAGTCACTTGGTCTGACTTATGTGGGTTATCCTGCTGGGTAATTTACACATATATATGATAATTGTACTTGTGTGTCCCTGTGTCTGAATAAACTCACCCTTAGACTCGACTAATTCAACAAGCATAACACCGTGACTTGTTTAATTATCAAAACATCGTGGCCTAGCTCCTGGACCCATTATGTACCTCTATAATCTTATGACTGCTACCCACGCCATGGGTAGCAGTCATAAGCAGTGACACTAATGAACCCACGTGCAGAGAAGGCTTATGTTGTAGAAAGGGTCCTGTTGCAGAGAAGGCCCATGTTGCAGAGAATGTCCATGTTGCAGAGAAGGTTCATGTTGCAGAGAAGGTTCATGTTGCAGAACGAACATCAACGAGTTTCGTCGTCAATATTCACAAATAATCCAAACATAGGAGAGAGAGAATCTTATGACGACGTTTCTGTCCGACTTGGACCATTCAGTGAGACTTGTAAATGTCCAAGTCGGACCGAAACGTCGTCGTAAGTTCCTCTCTCCTATTTGCTGGTTATTAATGTATTGTTCCAGTCCCAGTATTGTGCATTGTTCTTCCATTTTTTCTCAACATACCTCCATTCAGCTTTATTTCCTTTATTCCCAATAAAACTTTGTTTTCCAGAGTGTCTTTTCTTGACTTTTGTCGGGATTTCTAATTATAACTCAACCTTTATTAAGAGAAATCAAAAGATAACTATGCTATTATTTGACCGTACATGAAGGCCCTCAGTATTTTCCTGAAGACGGCTTAGAATGAGACCGAAATGCGCAATATTCTTATATTTTCTTATATTGTTTGTCTGTGGGTCTGCTTATCTGGGTAATTACCAACAGATCCATGTCTTGAAGACGAAATAAATTTCTTTACGCAGGTCCTGAACAGCGGGTTCTGGTGCCTGTCTTGTTGAGTGTGTGCAGCTAGCACTGACAGCCTGATTGACCAGGTTTTCAACCAGAAGAAGGTCTGTTTTGAGACCGAAACCATGCACTCCTAACTCTCGAGTATTTCGAATTCTGGTCAGTTCGGTTCACGACCAAAATGATCAGGGTTCGATTCTCGGAGGAGTCGAGACATAATACAAGGTCTCCCTACACCTGCTGTCCCTGCTCACCTAGCAGTAAGTAGGTACCTGGGTGTTAGTGGACTGGTGTAGGTCATACCGGGGAAATAGGATCTCAGAATTCCAACAGAAATAAGCCACTCTGTTTGGCTGTCTTGTATCACCCTGGGAAAGAGACCTCAGCAGTCCAACATAAACAAGCCACTCTGTTTGGCTTTCTTGTATTATCCTGGGTTATTAAGCCTCCGGGGTTGATACTTCGAAGAATGTCTTTGTTATTTATTCTTTCTTTCTGCTTTTTTCTTCACTTTCTTCAGGAGCGGCAGACTCGACCTATGAAGAGGTTGGCTTCTTGACGCTAACGGGAGACACTTTCAACCCAGTTGACCTCACGAGAGATGGACCCAGCATCGACGTTGGGGACTCCACTGGGAACGTGATCGACGACAAAATAGTCGAGGCGCTGGAGAACTTCAGGTCGAACATGAGCAGTGGATGGCCTGACCTGGGGATCCCTCCCCTCGACCCCCTCCTCCTGTCGACTGTCGACCTCAATATCACCTCAGGTGACACTCAGTAAGTATCGACCTGAAGTTACGGGTCTGTCTTCCCCACTGAGGGGTGAGACGTTCTATAATAAATAATTTAAATAATCTAGAATTCTAAGTAATCTAGTACTCTAAGCTATCTAAATCATCTAATATAAATACTCTAAGTAATCTAGCAGACGATGCATCGACCTATCTGCAACAAGATTATCTATCTATCTATTCTCAATAAACTATCTATCTCCTTCCCATTAATGTCTATCTTCACACACCCTTGCCACAACACCATCTATCTACCTTCCATTCCCATTAATATCTCTGCCTACTGCGTCGAATATAATAATGGTTATAATTATAACTATAATTTTTAAAGGGGTTGAGGGGTAAGGCCTCGGTCAGATGTCAGATGACCAAAAGACCTCTATCAGATGACCAAAATCTCCAGCTGTGGGTCATCATATGACCAAGACCCGCGTCAGGAAACACTTGTCCTGTTTCCTGGCGAAGCTGACCTAACTTAACCTAACCTAACCTAACCTAACTTAACCTAACCTAACTTAACCTGGAATATACCTAACCTAACTTACCGTGTCGAGCAGCGTGTATGGGACCCTGACCGAGGTGTCTATCAACAACCTCTCCAACTTCAGCATCGACCTGGTCCACAGCACCCTCATCTTCCTCAGCGTCCAGGTCGAGCTGGGCTACCAGGGGGTCGAGATCGACGGCCATTACGACGTGCTGGGAGAACTTGGTGTCTTCCCCATCTACGGCAGCGGTCCATTCCTGTAAGTTATAAGTTTTCTTCCCAATTCTTACTAAATGATGTGTGGAGATGTATACAAAACTTGCATACATCTCCACACATCAATTAGTGAGATTTTTGCTAAATGGAAATGAAAGTTAACACGTAATAATGCAGTTTAGAGAGAAAGTTGGAGTGAAAGTTATCAATAATTTGTGTTTTATTTACTCAGTGTATTTTTACGCATATGCAACGCTATTACATATGATAGTTACAATATGGGACCAGATACTAGCTTTGTTTCCCCTGTTATATTTCAACATAGGATGGGTTTCCCTGTTATATTTCAACATAGGATGGGTTTCCTGTTATATTTCAACATAGGATGGGTTCCCCTGTTATATTTCAACATAGGATGGGTTTCCCTGTTATATTTCAACATAGGATGGGTTCCCCTGTTATATTTCAACATAGGATGGGTTTCCCTGTAATATTTCAGCATAGGATGGGTTCCCCTGTTATATTTCAACATAGGATGGGTTCCCCTGTTATATTTCAACATAGGATGGGTTCCCCTGTTATATTTCAACATAGGATGGGTTTCCCTGTTATATTTCAACATAGGATGGGTTCCCCTGCTATATTTCAAAATGCTCTCGCTTTACACGATTCCCGGCGAAGGGGTGGGAACATTGGACGTGTTTCCTTACACCGGTTGTCTATGTTCACCCATCAGTAAAATGGGTAGCACTCTATTTGGTGTGGGTCGCATCCTGGGAAAAATTGACCTAATTTGCCTGAAATGCTCAGCATAACAAGCGGCTTTCTATATATAGTAGTATGTCATTGATGTCAGCTAGGCCTGTATACCTTGTACTTGTAGTAAATAAAGATATATTATATTATGTATATATTATATCATGGGCTTGGCATCCCTAGTTTTGAAGGTTCTCATTATCCATCCTGTCATTTTTCTAGCAGATGCGATTGATACAATGTTGTGGTGTTTGAAGGTGAGATCCTCTGACATCATCACTCCCAGGTCTTTTACATTAGTTTTTTCGCTCTATTGTGTGGTTGGAATTTGTTTCATACTCCGATATAGTTTAATTTCCTCACGTTTTCCATATCGGAGTAAGGAAATTTCTCATCATTGAACTTCATATTGTTTTCTGCAGCCAATTTAAAGATTTGGTTGATGTCCGCCTGGAGTCTTGCAGTGTCTTCAATGGAGGACACTGTCTGCAAATTCGGATGTCATCTGCAAAGGAAGACACGGCACTGTGGCTTATATCCCTGTCTATGTTCTATTTGTTAGGAAATTATTGATCCATCTACCAACTTTTCCTGTTATTCCTTTATCACGCATTTTGTGTGCTATTACACCATGGTTTTTGCAAAGTCTGTGTATACTACATCTACATTTTGTTTGTCTTCTAGAGCATCCAGGACCTTGTCATAGTGGTCCAGTAATTGGGACAGGCAGGAGCGACCTGCTCTAAACCCGTGTTGCCCTGGGTTGTGTAACTGATGGGTATCTACATGAGTGGCCATCTTGCTTCTTAGAACCGAGCAATTAGTGCACTGGGTATGCGGTGGCACTGAGTGTCATGATGCAGCACATCTCTAACCCCTGCTGGTTATGTTGACTCCTCATACTAGTGTGAGGGAGAGAAGGGAGGGGAGGAGGGTGGTAAGGGAGAGGGGGTTAGGGAGGGAGAGTGGTAAGGGAGAGGAAGGGAAGAAGGAGGGAGAGTGGTAAGGGAGAGGAAGGGAAAAAGGAGGGAGAGTGGTAAGGGAGAGGAAGGGAAGGAGGGAGAGTGGTAAGGGAGAGGAAGGGAAGGAGGGAGAGGGTAAGGGAGTCTATATTGCTCCGAGGACACAGTCTCCCTCATACATTCAATTAAAATAAAATCTTTATTTCCAGTTAGACAGACACAGAAGTTACATAGAAGTTCACAGTATATTTGGCTACAGTGTTGACACAGCTATAGTAAAAAGAGCACCATGATTCAACTGAAAGCAGCGGCTTTCTATTTAGTAGTATGTTATTGATGTCAGCTATTGTCTGTATACGTTGTATCATGTACTTGTAGAAATAAAGATTATTATTATTATTATTATTATTATTATTATTATTATTATTATTATTATTATTATTATTATTATTATATATTATTATTATTATACATTCCACAGCTTCATGTTAGTGACGGTATGCAACACCGAGACGATGTTGAATAAGACATATGTGCAACACTCGGGTATCTTCATTGCACACGTGTCTTATATAAGATTTGTTGGGATTTTTAACCCGGGGTAAGGAGGGTTAGCCAGCCAGGATAACCCAAGAAAATCAGTGCCTCATCGGGGACTGTTTACCTTATTTCAATTATGGTCCTTCATTCTTGTGAACCCAGAAATCTATATACTACTGTGGGTAGCATAATGGGAAATCACTGCTTGTCCCCCCCCTCAAAAAAAAAAGGTCCCTATTTATCTAAAATTAAGTTGATGGGATGATAGTTGAGAGCACAAGTCTTGTTTTCCATTAATGTAAACATGGGGTAACATATGCAAGTTTCCAGTCTGGTAATCCTGAGTTTTAAATCTTTTACGAGGGTCATAAAACGATGTAAATCTCTCCTTTATCTCCGCAACACAGGCTGGACGCCTTCAACTCTAGTTTGAACATCGAAGTGGCTCTTGGTGTGGACGAGTTCGATGAGCTTGGGGTCACAGAACTCACTATCTACTTCGACTGTAACACCACCGAGGTGAGTGTCCAGAGTCAAGCTACGACTACTGGGCCAGGCTGATGAGTAGGCTAGTTGACAGGCTGACTGGTAGGATGGTTGGCAGTTTGGTTCTTAGGCTGTTTGGTAGGCTCTGTGGCAGGCTTATAGGCTTGACGTCAGGCTGGTTAGCATGCCAGTAGACTGGCTAATTGGCAGACAAAGCCATACCCTAACCAATTATAACCACATAGCATCCAGATACAGCCATATCTAAGGTACCTAAAGCCATGTGTGAGCCAGATAGAGCCACATCCCAGCCAGATACAGCAACATTCCAACAATCTTTCATCACAACACCGTCACTTTGGTCTTCAAACAAATCATCTGCTTAAAAACAATGAACACACTCTCTTTTTTTAATACTTCAAGTGTTTTCATTTCTTTTAGTCACCATATATTTACCTCTGAATAAAACATCATAGCCGATTAAAATACCTGGTATTTACCACCCTCCTGCAGCAGCAGCAGCGAAATAAATCTCACCGTCGTAAATAAATCTCACACGATAATATCTTAATCCCCTTAATGCAATATTTCAACCCTTAGACACATTTCTAACCAGCAAATGCAATACACAACCCACACATAGGAGAAAGAGACTCATGACGACGTTTCGGTCCGACTGGGACCATTAACTAGTGACACATCTCAGTTACATAAATATAAAATTATCTGTCAGTGGAGTTTTCTTGTCTTCCGCTAACTTCCTCCAAAGGTTTTCCTTATTAACTTCTGAACGTCTTATCCGATCAGCTTCAAACGTTGAGCCATGGTGAACTATAACTGGGGGGGGGGATGTTCAAGGAACAATTAGCATGTGCAGCTGCACTCTGTTCAGTTTCACCTGAGCCATGATCTTAGCGATGATCTTAGCGATGATCTTAGACAGCCTCTTCTGCACGACACCTTACATTAAACCCTGGTGTATCCCACCTGGGAGAATGTTGGCACTCTCAGTGGAGTGTGTGGGTGCCAGTTGGACAGAGTGGGTCCCCAAACTGCCATCTTCATGTAAATAATTGGGACATTAATTTCCATGGGGTTAATAAGTAAGTAAGATAAGAGTTTGTTATGATTTTTAACCCAGGGGTTAGCCACCCGGGATAACTCAAGAAAGGCAGTGCGTCATCGAGGACTGTCTGTTTTATTTCCATTGTGGTCCTCCAGGATGCGACCCACACCAGTCGACTAACACCCAGGTACCTACTTTCTAGCTAGGTGAACGGGACATGTGTAAGGAAACACGCCCAATGTTTCCACCCTTACCGGGGATTGAACTATGGACACTCAGCGTGTGAAGCGAGAGCATTGCCTACCAGGCCACGGGCCACCTCAAGTAAGTTCATTTAGGTACAGGTACACATAAATACAGCTACATAAATTATCATACATAGTAACATATGTGTAAATTGCCCACCAAAAACGTCAGAGTAACTTATTTCCACTGGGATTACGTGTGTATGCTTCTTCCCTTTCGGCTAAAATCGTCAAGGCTAATAACCTCATTACAAGTTTATGCCGCACTCTTCACTATGCATTTCGCGTGCACTGAGGTAGAGGGAACTGGGGTTAGGTAATACGGGGATACCTTCCTCAGATCTACTTTTTTCAGGTTGATTTCGAAGGCATCATGGGCGGTGGAGACATGGGCGACTTCGTGAACGGTGTTCTGAGCTCCTTAGCTCCAGATATTCTGAGATCACTCGAAGTGGAATATATGCCATGGCTGGAAGATGCTCTCAAACACGAGATCAACAGTGTCCTTCATGGAGGGTGAGTTCTCTCTCTCTCTCTCTCTCTCTCTCTCTCTCTCTCTCTCTTTCTAACTTTATTTACAAGCTAAGAGATGTTACTTACATCAGTTCATTTAAAAACCTTTTTATTGTTACGATACATACAAATAGAGAACAGGATGAAGTTAGAGCCATCTCTTTTTCCTCTCTCTCTCTCTCTCTCTCTCTCTCTCTCTCTCTCTCTCTCTCTCTCTCTCTCTCTCTCTCTCTCTCTCTCTCTCTCTCTCTCTCTCTCTCTCTCTCTCTGTACGTCACAAGGTGAGGCTACAATGATCTATGTGAGTTTCTGCAAAAGTTGGTAGCGCACTCAGTTCACATACTGAGGTCCGTGGTTCGATCCCCGGTACGGGTAAAAACATTAGGGCGTGTTTCCTTTAAGAAACCTGCTATTCCTGTTCACCTAGCAGTAAGTAGGTACCTGAATCTTATTCAACCGGTGTGGGTCGCATCCTGGGCACAAAATTAACCCAAGTTTCGGGAAATGCTCTGAATAACAAGGGGCTTTCTATATATAGTAGTATGTCACTGATGTCAGCTATGGTCTGTATAAATTGCATCATGTACTTGTAGAATCATCATTATGATTATTATTATTAAACCATGACTAACTTTACTGCTAAACTTTCTTTATAATTACAGCGGGAGGCAGGACGTCAAGGATGACACAGTTAACGATTATTTTGATCAAGTTTTCGCTAATATGAGACGACGCATCATAGAAGATGGTCAAGACCCACTGTATCTCCCCGGTGACTCCGATAACTTTACTGTTTCTGGTTGTTTTATATATATATGATATATATATATATATATATATATATATATATATATATATATATATATATATACTACTACTACTACTCTCTTCCCTCCCAGGACCGAACGTTTCAATTAAACTACCTACTTGTTTCATTAACGACAGAGAAACATCTGGGATGGTACTGGCCTAACCTCCCGTGCTGGTGACATGACCTCAGTATGAGATGTCATCTGGAGTGATTGGCCCATTGTCAATTATTATTATTATTATTATTATTATTATTTATATATTATTATCTATAATATTATTATTACTGTTATGTACTTTATTATATTATTATTATTATATATTATTATATATTATATTATTCAAAGTTCGCTGGTAGAAGACATAAACAGAAAAAAAAATAAATATACCAACAATAGGTAACAATAAATTAAAAAAAAGCCATAGGTACGTATCTCTCGTGCCCAGCGACGGAGAACGTCTCAATTAACTACTCTACTTGTTTCCTGGTGACACACAGCTGAGGGAAACATCTGGGAGTCGGACGAAGGGATGAGGGCCGCACCCTCCACCCTGCTGGTGACATCCCCCCAGGTGAGAGTGAGCAGGTGAGGTGAAGTTGGCCTCATGACCTCTCACTATTATTGTATTATATATTATATATAATATATATTATATGTATTGTTGCCAATTCGGTAGACAGACATAACAGGAAACAAATAGGAACCAAATAGGTATAAATAAAGGAACTTTAAAAATAAAACCTGTGACTGGTGAGTCCTCGGTGACGACCAGCAGAGTGAGGGCGGCCAGACACCCTCACCTCTCCACTAATATTACTAAATCTATTTGCAACTGCTCTCGTTTATATGGATTTTTTTCTCTTTTTCAATTTCTGCAATAAATGCGGTATTAGTTACTTGTGGTGGTGGGTGTGTTATTACGGAGGGTGTTGTGTTATAACGGAGGTGCGCAAGAGAGGGCAGGTGGAGTCAGGCTGCAGTTGAAAGCAGTAGTAGCAGCCGGATAATTGATCACTCTATCTATAAATATCCACTCAGAGATCGTGTCAAATGCTCATTTAGTTTCGTAACTCTGAACGGTCCGTCGCTACTGCCACCGCCTAACGGCACGTTTCTCCCGTCATCACGTACAATAACGAGGGAAACCTCGTTTAGCAACCCTCTTGGGTGGCTTCTGTCATCACAGAATCCACGAGCATCATCTCAACGTCATCTCCCCAGGTCTTAAAGTCTTAAGAAACACGCACACATCCGTAGCACTCCAGGGGTTCGTAATAGCGAGGCTGATCGCATTTTCACTCACTTATCGAATACATATTTGCCACTTAATATAATATATATATATTGTGGCGAGGGGCGGAAGCCTGATAGTTGGTAACTCACATTACTCATATACGTAAATCACGACACCTCGTTCTGCATGGCTGACCATTCTACTCTGGCTACACAGCACATCAACAACAGTCTGCCTGATCAGAAAACAGCCCTGATATGAGGGATCTTAGTTTATTATATATATATATATATATATATATATATATATATATATATATATATATATATATATATAATATACAAACACACACACAAAAGGTAGGCAGAGTGTGCCTTTGTAGTCTGTATACGAAAGGCCTATGGATAGTGTCACTTATAGGCCTTGTAATATTACCGCAATGCATTTAGATAGTGCCATTCATAGGCTGTACCATGTAGCTAGGCCTATAAAGAGAGGGTCAGTAACTGCTGGTTGTCAATAAAACAAAATATGTGTCAAAGCAAAGGAGAGGAAAAAAAAACTGCAGGCAAAGATTAACACATTTCGACCTCCAACCGGTGTCCTCATCAGCAGATCTGCTAAAAAGAATCACTCCAAATATTTCCATCTTCATTTTCTGACATATTTACAATTGTAACTCCACATAAATACGACCAGCAGAATGGACGCAGTGCGAACACGTAACTTATCGTTATTTTTCCATCAAACTTGCTCTGTAAATTGCATTTTTTAATGGGGAAATTTTGAGAGAATAATAAATGTGTGCTTGGCAGGTTGAGTACGCCTCGAGGTTGACCTTGGCCTTCTTCGGCAAGGAGCTGAAGATCTTACTCAAGATGGCTTTTATCCATGTCAGCTTCGAGACCGATGTGTTCCTTCACCAGTCACAGCTGACCTTTGTTCATTGTAACATCACCGAGCTGGGGTGAGTGGGGTGTGTGAGTGGGGTGTGTGAGTGGGCTGTGTGAGTGAGGTGAGTGGGGTGTGTGAGTGGGGTGTGTGAGTGGGGTGCGTGAGTGGGGTGTGTGAGTGAGGTGAGTGGGGTGTGTGAGTGGGGTGTGTGTGGGGTGCGTGAGTGGGGTGTGTGAGTGGGGTGCGTGTGAGTGGGGTGTGTGAGTGGGGTGTGTGAGTGGGGTGTGTGAGTGGGGTGAGTCGAGGGTAGAGGTGTGTATGGGAGAGAGGGAAGGAGAGAAGGTTAGGTTAGGTAATGTTTGTCAGGAAACAGGACAAGTGTTTCCTGACGCGGGTCTTAGTCATATGACGACCCACAGCTGGAGCTTTCGGTCATCTGACCGAGTCCTTCCACTGGCTTATCCCTCCACCCCTTTAAAAAAGAGAAGATTTTGTTTAAGTAACAAAACTAAATATACCAGCAGTGTGTTGCTACAGTATTCTATATAATAGTTACACAGTGGGACCAAGAGCTATGGCGGTCACACAAGGTGCTGAACTGTGTCAGTCACACCTCGTGAACACTCAGGGACTGATTCCCTCATCTTCCATTGTCGTCGGTGTAAAATCTTTGCATCAAACTGAAAAAGCCAGTGGTGGGCGAAACGTCTTTAAAACAAATGTATTGAGGTGTTGCACTTGTGTCTTATTCGTCAGTATTATATTTAAAATTAATTACCATTATTATTATATGTTTATACAACCCCTGGTGAATAGGAAATCATCCTTGATCCGAGGAAGGGGAAGTGTGTCTCCAGTTCCTTGTATCAAGAGCTGTACGGTCAAGTCTAACACTGTATCTGTCCAGCAGACCTCTTATAATGTGGAATCTAACACTGTATCTGTCCAGCAGACCTCTTATAAGGTGGAATCTAACACTGTACTCACAATCTTATAAGGTGGAATCTAACACTGTATCTGTCACAGACCCTAAAGTAATCTCACTTAGTCAAGACTATAAGTGGAATCTAACACTGTATCTGTCCAGCAGACCTCTTATAAGGTGGAATCTAAACGACCAGCAATCTTTAGGTGAATCTAACACTGTATCTGTCAGCAGACCTCTTATAAGGTGGAATCTAACACTGTATCTGTCCAGCAGACCTCTTATAAGGTGGAATCTAACACACTGTCCGAGTAAGGTGGAATCTACTGTCTCAGCAGACCTCTTATAAGGTGGAATCTAACACTGTATCTGTCCAGCAGACCTCTTATAAGGTGGAATCTAACACTGTATCTGTCCAGCAGACCTCTTATAAGGTGGAATCTAACACTGTATCTGTCCAGCAGACCTCTTATAAGGTGGAATCTAACACTGTATTTGTCCAGCAGACCTCTTATAAGGTGGAATCTAACACTGTATCTGTCCAGCAGACCTCTTATAAGGTGGAATCTAACACTGTATTGTCCAGCAGACCTCTTATAAGGTGGAATCTAACACTGTATCTGTCCAGCAGACCTCTTATAAGGTGGAATCTAACACTGTATCTGTCCAGCAGACCTCTTATAAGGTGGAATCTAACACTGTATTTGTCCAGCAGACCTCTTATAAGGTGGAATCTAACACTGTATTTGTCCAGCAGACCTCTTATAAGGTGGAATCTAACACTGTATCTGTCCAGCAGACCTCTTATAAGGTGGAATCTAACACTGTATCTCTGTCCAGCAGACCTCTTATAAGGTGGAATCTAACACTGTATTGTCCAGCAGACCTCTTATAAGGTGGAATCTAACACTGTATCTGTCCAGCGACTCTTAAAGGTGAGTCAACATGATTTGTCCACAACCTCTTAAGGGCACACACTGCAGCGTTAGGAGAGGCTGCATCTCTTGCTCCCCTGGGAAGCACTCTGCCCGGCAGGTTGTCTGCGCTCTGCTGGAAGACGCCTTTGCCTCGGGATAACCACGCCTCTGATTCTAAACACCAGTGGTGGTGATGGTGGTGGTGACGGTGGTGGTGACGGCGGTGGTGACGGTGGTGGTGACGGCGGTGGTGATAGTGGTGGTGACGGTGGTGGTGACGGTGGTGGTGACGGTGGTGGTGATGGTGATGGTGGTGGTGCTCTCCTGGCTTGTCTTAGTATCACTCGCAGTGCTGCTGCTGTAGCTGCTGGTAATACTACTACTGCTACTACTACAGCGACTTCTACTACTACTACTACTGCTGCTCCAGGTAGTACTACTACTACTGCTACTACGACTGCTGTTACTATTACTATTGCTACTTCTACTGCTGCTAGTGGTACTACTACTACTACTATTACTACTACAACTACTACTACAACTACTACTACAACTACTACTACAACTAATACAACAACTACTACTACTACTACAACTACTACTACTACTACTACTACAACTACTACTACTACTACTACTCGTGGTGGGACTGATCACCCTCAAACTTCAATTCAGTGCACAGACAACACCTGCCTTTTATTACAGTAATAATCTAAATAAAATAAAATAAATAAAGAAGAGGGACAGAAGACCAATAATAGGAAGCAAAGACAATAATGGACCGATGAGTAATAGAAGAAAATTAGATAATCTTTATTTTTCCTGTCTGTTGAGTTTCTCCTCTACTTAAATAAAGCAAATAAAGCGTTTTATTTCTCTTATTACGAAATGAAACCAATTATATGTATGTATATATATATATATATATATATATATATATATATATATATATATATATATATATACTCATAGAAATATTGTAGTATATTCCCATTAAGGTATATTCTCCCACTAAATACTATATGGAACAATGTTAATACACGTACTAGGTAATGTGAACCAGGAGTGGAACCTGGGAGAGTAAGACAGATGCTAGAATAACCAGGTAACACAAGACAGGTGTTATTATGTGTGTGTGTGTGTGTGTGTGTGTGTGTGTGTGTGTGTGTGTGTGTGTGTGTGTGTGTGTGTGTGTGTGTGTGTGTGTGTGTGTGTGTGTGTGTGTGTGTGTGTGTGTGTGTGTAACGATAATCAAAACTGGTCCTGGACTAGTTTTGATTGACGTTAATTTTTTTGGTGGACTGATGGACTTTAAAAAAAAAGTAGAAATTGTTGAGGGCAACGTTTCGCTCCATTTATAAGTTTTGCAAACGAGCAGACGACAGTGGTGGAGAAGGGAGCGAGAGGGGCAGGTGTTGCAGACGTATGGAGAGCTGGTAAGGTGTTACCAATTAAGTACCAGTTAACTGAGTATCAGGGAAGGTAGCACCACAAGGTCGCTGTTGGATTTCTTTTCCCCTTCAACCATTGGCTCATAACTCGAGAAACCCCTCATCCGATCGACTTCAAACTATGACCTCTTGCTTTACGGTAACTAGGGCCAAATTCTATAAACAATTGGCTTGTGCAGGATCCCTGTGACCAAGGTTGCAGCATCCACATCTCTGCAACACAATTGTCATCAAAGATTTGTTAAGTTATACCATAAATTAAGTAAAGCTCCTGGACTTCACCTTACGAAACAGACAAAGCAAATGCGATAGTAATTATGGACAAGGTAGATTATAGGGGAAAATTAAAGATGATATTAGGAGACAGGGAAACTAACGTACCTATTAAGCCCTTGTTAAAACAACACTGAGAACGTTTAGGCGCTATTAACCGCTTGTTTGTATCCATATCACTGGTGATTTATCTTAAAAAGATTATATGCCGAGAGGTGTGTGTGTCAGCTCTATGTTCGGAATAATCACTGGCTTTCTAAGTTGGTTAGTTGATGGGGTTTAGAGTCTATCTACCACACGAGGGTCATTAAGGCTACATGTCACCTGTTCACCACCAGTCAAGAATACTTTAAGACCTAAAACAGTAATTATTGTAAACTACCAGTGTATATACACTGAGAGACATACACCTCTCAGTGTATATACACTGAAGATATACACCTCTCAGTGTATATACACTGAGAGACATACACCTCTCAGTGTATATACACTGAGAGACCTACACTCTCATTGTATATACACTGAGAGACTCACCTCTCAGTGTATATACACTGAGAGGCATACACCTCTCAGTGTATATACACTGAGAGACATACACCTCTCAGTGTATATACACTGAGAGACCTACACCTCTCATTGTATATACACTGAAGACATACACCTCTCAGTGTATATACACTGAGAGGCATACTCATTATTCCTAGATGATATACACTAGAGATATCATGAACATCACCTCTCAGTGTATATCACTGAAGACACCTCTCAGTATATACACTGAGAGATATATACACCTCTCAGTGTATATATGTGTACGTATGCATGTATTCCAGTAAGCTTCAAGCTCCCCACATTCCTTCATCCACAACAACTACAAGCTTATACAAATATGAAAAAAACAAAAACAAATGTATTATCCTCCGCACGAGCTACAAATACCATTAATACGTACATATATATTTTTTTAATTCAAATCAGTAATCCATAGGAGACAAAAATTATTAAAAAAAAATTTCGACCCCCTCTTAATTAATGTGTGGGGGGGAGGGGAGAAGGGAGGGGAAGAGGAGAGGGGAAGGCATCAATTAGGTAGTGACCAACCCGCGGCCGACCAGCAAATGCGCCCACAATTGATGACAAGTGAGCGCGCGTGCGCACTCGCGGGGTTCACAAAACAAGTGACTGGCGCGACCATTGATGACCCATAGACAAGTGACAGTCTTTAACGCTGACCCCCACCCCCTGGCACGCGGGGGTCACGTGACCCCCTCCCTGATGTGACGTCATACAGTGGTTTCCCCTTTGAGTTATTAATATATATATATATATATATATATATATATATATATATATATATATATATATATATATATATATATATATATATATATATATATATATATATATATATATATATATATATATATATATATATATATATATATATATATAAGCAAAACAACCACGGGGAATTGAATGATAGCTCTAGGCCTTTCGTGTTGCAATCAAAACATCATCAGGAACTTGCAATGTTGCAGAAACGAGTGGGAAGTCCAGGTAGATTCGTTCAGAGGGAACGACTAGAGTTGTTCTGACTCCCTGAATCAAGAGCCTCTTCTCCCAGGCGCCAAAGGTTGGCGCCAAAAATGGAGATTGCGGGGGAAGTTGTTCTATAATGGCGGGAACAATTTACTGCCAAATTATTGATCGTTTTTGTTACGTCCCGACGACCAACACTGCGTGGGAACCCTGGGTGTGTCTGTCTGTGTGTCTGTGTGTCTGTCTGTGTGTCTGTCTGTCTGTGTGTGTGTCTGTGTGTCTGTCTGTCTGTGTGTCTGTGTGTCATTGTGTCTGTGTGTCTGTGTATCTGTGTGTGTGTGTGTCTGTCTGTGTGTCTGTGTGTGTGTCTGTCTGTCTGTCTGTCTGTCTGTCTGTCTGTCTGTGTGTCTGTCTGTCTGTCTGTGTGTCTGTCTGTCTGTCAGTCTGTGTGTCTGTCTGTCTGTCAGTCTGTATGTGTCAGTCTGTCTGTCTGTCAGTCTGTGTGTCTGTCTGTCAGTCTGTATGTTTGTCTGTCAGTCTGTGTGTCTGTCTGTCAGTCTGTATGTCTGTCAGTCTATGTGTCTGTCTGCTTGTTTGTCACTCTGTCGTACACACCAGATGAACCACAGGGATGTTAGGAAGTATTTCTTCAGTCACAGAGTTGTCAGGAAGTGGAATAGTCTGGCAAGTGATGTAGTGGAGGCAGGAACCATACATAGTTTTAAGGAGAGGTATGATAAAGCTCATGGAGCAGGAAGAGTGACAGACATAGTAGAGACCAGTGAAGAGGCGGGGCCAGGAGCTGTGACTCTGCAACCACAACTAGGTGAGTACCAAGTGAGGTGCAGTGAGTGATAAACCCCTCGCTTCAGTATATGGCGTGTGAAGAAGAAGAAGAAGGAGAAGAAGAAGAGGAAGAAGAAGAAGCAGAAGAAGAGGAAGAAGAAGAAGAAGAAGAAGAAGCAGAAGCAGAAGAAGAAGGCAGCTTTACAAGAAATAATAAACCAGTTTAGCCAAGCAGTGTGGCTTATTTCCAACAGTGTACTAATTAGGTCACCTTACTCCTAGGAGGATGTACTTTGCTGCTACTGTTACTAACCAGGGTAGGTAGGTAGCAGTTACTAACCAGGGTAGGTAGGTAGCAGTTACTAACCAGGGTAGATAGGTACCAGTTACTAGGTGACACCTCAACTCTTATTCTCGTTCACTCTCCCTTCACCAGCATCAAGGAACCACTCCTGGAGGTCCGGGAGCTGTACCTCAACCCACGCAGGAGGTCTCGCATATTTCTCTATAACACTCAAGAGGCCCAGGAGCTGCAGATCAATAACATCAAGGGGCCCAGGAGATGGAATTTAGCACATTTAAACATTGTTACAGAATGAAATTAATCAGATGAAAATAGGATAGCTAAGTCCTTAGAGTTTTTAAACACATTTAGAGAGAGAGAGAGAGAGAGAGAGAGAGAGAGAGAGAGAGAGAGAGAGAGAGAGAGAGAGAGAGAGAGAGAGAGAGAGAGAGAGAGAGAGAGAGAGAGAGAGAGAGAGTAAGTGTATTCAGGTATACACAAATACAGTTTCATAGATTATCATACATAGCAGCATATGTGTAGAGAACCTGGGATAACCCAAAAAAGTCAGACAAAGTGACTTATTTCCATCACATCACAGGATCAAATAGACCTATCACAAGCAAATCTTGCCACAGTGGGTCAAAAATGCAAAATAATCTGCCCAGCCTGAACAAACGTAACATATATTTCACAGTTTCATCATGGATTATCTTATATTTAACCCAGGTTGACTAAACACGGACTTGCACGACCCAATTACTATGTGAAGCGTGCTGAAGAGAGCCTCTCACGTGCGATTCCTAGACGGAGGATCAATCCTCCAGCACACCTTGCACTGGATGATCCTCATATGTCCAACCCTGTAGCATCCTCACCCATCCTTCAGAGTGCAGGCACTGTACTTCCCACCTCCAGTACTGTAACATCCTCACCCATCCTTCAGAGTGCAGGCACTGTACTTCCCACCTCCAGTACTGTAACATCCTCACCCATCCTTCAGAGTGCAGGCACTGTACTTCCCACCTCCAGTACTGTAACATCCTCACCCATCCTTCAGAGTGCAGGCACTGTACTTCCCACCTCCAGTACTGTAAACATCCTCACCCATCCTTCAGAGTGCAGGCACTGTACTACCCACCTCCAGTACTGTAACATCCTCACCCATCCTTCAGAGTGCAGACACTGTACTACCCACCTCCAGTACTGTAACATCCTCACCCATCCTTCAGAGTGCAGGCACTTACTACCCACCTCCAGTACTGTAACATCCTCACCCATCCTTCAGAGTGCAGGCACTGTACTACCCACCTCCAGTACTGTAACATCCTCACCCATCCTTCAGAGTGCAGGCACTGTACTACCCACCTCCAGTACTGAACATCCTCACCCATCCTTCAGAGTGCAGGCACTGTACTACCCACCTCCAGACTGTAACATCCTCACCCATCCTTCAGAGTGCAGGCACTGTACTACCCACCTCCAGTACTGTAACATCCTCACCCATCCTTCAGAGTGCAGGCACTGTACTTCCCACCTCCAGTACTGTAACATCCTCACCCATCCTTCAGAGTGCAGGCACTGTACTACCCACCTCCAGTACTGTAACATCCTCACCCATCCTTCAGAGTGCAGGCACTGTACTACCCACCTCCAGTACTGTAACATCCTCACCCATCCTTCAGAGTGCAGGCACTGTACTTCCCACCTCCAGACTGTAACATCCTCACCCATCCTTCAGAGTGCAGGCACTGTACTACCCACCTCCAGTACTGTAACATCCTCACCCATCCTTCAGAGTGCAGGCACTGTACTACCCACCTCCAGTACTGTAACATCCTCACCCATCCTTCAGAGTGCAGGCACTGTACTTCCCACCTCCAGTACTGTAACATCCTCACCCATCCTTCAGAGTGCAGGCACTGTACTTCCCACCTCCAGTACTGTAACATCCTCACCCATCCTTCAGAGTGCAGGCACTGTACTCCCACCTCCAGTACTGTAACATCCTCACCCATCCTTCAGAGTGCAAGCACTGTACTACCCACCTCCAGTACTGTAACATCCTCACCCATCCTTCAGAGTGCAGGCACTGTACTACCCACCTCCAGTACTGTAACATCCTCACCCATCCTTCAGAGTGCAGGCACTGTACTACCCACCTCCAGTACTGTAACATCCTCACCCATCCTTCAGAGTGCAGGCACTGTACTACCCACCTCCAGTACTGTAACAACCTCACCATCCTTCAGAGTGCAGGTACTGTACTACCCACCTCCAGTACTGTAACATCCTCACCCATCCTTCAGAGTGCAGGCACTGTACTTCCCACCTCCAGCACTGTAACATCCTCACCCATCCTTCAGAGTGCAGGCACTGTACTACCCACCTCCAGTACTGTAACATCCTCACCCATCCTTCAGAGTGCAGGCACTGTACTTCCCACCTCCAGTACTGTAACATCCTCACCCATCCTTCAGAGTGCAGGCACTGTACTACCCACCTCCAGTACTGTAACATCCTCACCCATCCTTCAGAGTGCAGGCACTGTACTACCCACCTCCAGTACTGTAACATCCTCACCCATCCTTCAGAGTGCAGGCACTGTACTACCCACCTCCAGTACTGTAACATCCTCACCCATCCTTCAGAGTGCAGGCACTGTACTACCCACCTCCAGTACTGTAACATCCTCACCCATCCTTCAGAGTGCAGGCACTGTACTACCCACCTCCAGTACTGTAACATCCTCACCCATCCTTCAGAGTGCAGGCACTGTACTACCCACCTCCAGTACTGTAACATCCTCACCCATCCTTCAGAGTGCAGGTACTGTACTTCCCACCTCCAGGTAATCTCCCAGTCGCCTCCAGGTCATCCTGATCTGCTCCAACTTCTCTAAACTTTAAATCAAAACTCAATAATAATAATAATAATAATAATAATAATAGGAGGTGAGTAAAGCCACTTTATTACGTAATCTTATTGGCTCTCCTTGACCAACAGATTGTGGAGCTGGTGGTAATAACGTGTCTCCCCCTCCCCCCTAGCACCTCCAGGAGAGGGCAAGGGGAAGGGGAGGGGGAATAGGTGTAATTACTGACATGGCTCTAACAGTGCCTAATTGATTACTGTATTGTTTAAGGTGAGATAATTACCATGATCACCTCGTTCGTTTTAACTCCACAACACTTAGTGGTAGTAGTGGTAGTAGTGGTAGTAGTGGTAGTAGTGGTAGTAGTAATGGTAGTAGTAGTAGCAGTGGTAGTAGTATTAGTGGTAGTAGAAGTCGTAATAGTAATAGCATAAATAGTACTAGCAGTAGTAGTAGTAGCAATAGCAGTAGCAGCAGTAGCAGTAGTAGAAGTAGTAGTAGTAGTAATAGTAGCAATAGTAGTGGTAGTAGTAATATCAGTAGAAGTACCACTAGCAGCAGTAATAGTAATATTAACAATGGTGGTAGCAGTAGTGGTCGTATAAATAGTGATAGTGTTAGTAGCAGTATCTGTACTAGTAGAGGTAGCAGCAGAAGTAGCAGTAGTGAAACAGTTGGTATACAACGAGCTATCCATTCAATCTTTCATCCACCCATCTATCCATTCATCCCAGCCGCCACCCGCCCACAACTAAGCCAATAGACTGGTCCATACGACTACCCAAACTCCTGCTACAATACTGTCACCCATTTACTACGCTCGTAGCCTCTCAATGGGGCTACTAGCGCTGCCCTCTTTGTCCCTTTCCGTCACAGATTTTGATAATTGCAATGATTAAGGAAACATATGTGGAGGATGGGAGGGATGGAGAGAGAGAGAGAGGGGGGAGAGGGAGTGGGAGAGGGAGAGGGAGAAGGAGGGGGAGGGAGGGGCAGAAGGGAGGAAAAAACAGAAATAGGTCGCTAGGTCTGTTCACTGGCACGAAGTATTTAGGCGCTGGTGGCGTTTGTAGGTACTTTCCTTCGCGCGTAAAGGGATTAATTTTTCGATATGTGCGATATGAGAGAGAGTGTGAGAGAGAGAGAGAGAGAGAGAGAGAGAGAGAGAGAGAGAGAGAGAGAGAGAGAGAGAGACAGACAGACAGACAGACAGACAGACAGACAAATAGAATAATAATAATAATAATAATAATAATAATTATAATTATTATTATTATTATTATTATTATTATATAATTTACTATTATTATTATTTCTCTCTTCCTCTCTATCTATCTTTGTAGCTATCCATCTATCCACCTGCCTAGCCGTCCCTTTATCTTGAAATAATAAAAGGTATAATATCGTGACTGAATATATATATATATATATATATATATATATATATATATATATATATATATATATATATATATATATATATATATATATATATATATAAAGTATATCCGATCCCCATATTCCTTCATTTAATAGTGTTTAATTATGTTTATATATTGTTATTCTATCTATCCTTAGCCTTTGCACTGAGTTTACTCAGTGACAAACACACAAATATAAGCCACAAGATTGTAATCAAAGCAGAACCATAATTTCAAGATATAATTGGCTGTTATAATCGCAGCATACGCTGTAAACACTGCCATATTACCTCTCACAGGTACGGTCACACGCTGATCACCAGCACCTGTGCCTTTCCTCAGCTCCAGGGACTTGAAAACTCTCCTTAAAAGCAATTTATTTTGCCTAAAAAGGTGGGCGAAGTCATCGTCCGAGGCGCTGGAGACGTCTTAACACAGATTGACTCCGCCCGGGGACGTCTAAGAAGCGATCGTGAGGCTGCCGGGTTTGTTTACGTTTGTGGAGGTCGTTATATCCGGGTCGCGTAAGGATAATTAATCAGGTTAAGCGAGGGTAATTCTGTGCCTAATTACAGCTAAACGGGTTAACACTATCAGATTGTTTGCCATTACGCTTTGTCACATACAATTAACACTCAAAGGCAACAAATGGGAAGGTTATTTCTCGTTGCATTGTGTCATTAAGAGGGTTGACTGCTGAAGAATAGGGCGGTTACAAAACGATTCCAACAGGATCAGTTTCGCCGAAAATGTGACGAATGGCAACCTATTTCCTGTCTGTTTGTCTGATATGTGGGAGGAAGTCTGACACTCTTATCTGCAGGGATATATATACAACCAGAGGTGTATGTCTCTCAGTGTATATACACTGAGAGGTGTATATCAGTGTAAATACACTTAGAGGTGCATATCAGTGTATATACACTGAGAGGTTTATGTGTCTCAGTGTATATACACTGATAGATGTATGTTTCCCAGTGTATATACACTGAGAGGTTTATGTGTCTCTGTGTATACACACTGAGAGGATTATATCTCTCAGTGTATATACACTGATAGCTTACTTTAATCACTATTTTGTGTACTAAAGTATTCTTGACTAGTAACATGTACCCCTAATGAACCTTGGGTAGTTAATAAGCTTTAAACCCCACGAAGCTGCTGCCTTTCTCCCTCCAGAACTGCATCAAGGACTACCTTATCATGCATAAAATACACAGCAAAAAGCTTAAAATATTTAGAAGACTTCATTTGGTGTTATGATCTCTGAAGATCACTAAGCCAGGATAACCCGAGAAAAAAACGAAGCAATGTGGCTTATTGTTACTGTGATCCTAAGCCCTCAGCGCTGTATGAGCCTTGTGGGTTTGGCTCTTAGTTATGATTATAATTGTATTAATGATGATTCCAGGCTGTCAAGTGCTTTCCAGGTATGTATTATCTGTCCCTCTGTCTCTCTCTCTCTTCTGCTCCAGTGAGTACATATTTGGGACTCTGCTTTACTGGTTCTTTGTGGGTCGTAAATGATCTCAGTTTCTCTTGCAGCTCTGTTATCTCTCCTGCCATGAACGGGGCCGTCAACACTGAACAATATTCTCGACCAGAGAGAACAAGTTATTTGAATAGTGTCACCATTGACACTATTTCTCTTGTTTTGAAAATTCTCATTATCCATCCCGTCACCTTCCCGGATGACGTGACATTTGCCTTATTTGAAGGAAGGTCAGCCGATATATTTACTCCCAGGTCTTTCATTTGTTCCTTTCATTCTATATGATGATCCTCTTGAGTTCTGTAAAGCGTCCCTTTTGAACTCTTCATTCTTTCCATATCTAAGAAGCTGGAACTTATCACCACTGAGCGTCATCTTGTTCTCCACTGCCCACTAGAACACACTGCCCACTGGAACACACTGCCCACTGGAACACACTGCCCACTGGAACACACTGCCCACTGGAACACACTGCCCACTGGAACACTGATTATATCTTCTTCAATGTCTTCTACCGAGGTGACTTTCATGTTTATGTTGGTGTCATCTGTAAATGATGATACAAAAATGTGGTTGAGTGATGGGGTATGAATCTATAATGATTGTGGTTTAAGAGGCGGGGACAGGAGCTGTGACTCGACCCCTGCAACCACAAATAGCGGAGTGCACACGCACACACACATACACAGGGGGAGAGTGGACCTAGTAGCGAACAGACGGAGCCAGGAGCTGTGAATCGACCCCTGCAACCACAAATAGGTGAGTACATAGCCAGGAGCTATGAATCGACCCCTGCAACCACAATTAGGTGAGTACACACACAGGGTGGGCCACGGGACGCTGACAGTAACAATGACAGTTCCTCGGGGCTAGAGAAGAACACTCAGCCTGACAGACAACCACACTACTTCTGGTGCTCACCTATTATTGCTACCCACTCCACACTCTCTCACCAGCCTTCTTATATCTACCCATTTCTAACTATTCCTTTACATTCCCTCTAAGTGCACTCGGTACAGTGGAAACCTGCACAGCCTCGAAGGAAGTGGATAGAGTCTTGAATAGAGTTTGTTCTAGTTAAGGGGTGGAGGAAGAGAGAGAGAGAGAGAGAGAGAGAGAGAGAGAGAGAGAGAGAGAGAGAGAGAGAGAGAGAGAGAGAGAGAGAGAGAGAGAGAGAGAGAGAGAGAAGCATCTCCCTCACTTGGGTTTTCAATTGCTTTCAAATCCGTCTCATAATTTTCAATTTATTGAAGTCACGGTTGATGGGATTACCCTGGTGTCCTCTCTAGGACATTAGATGCGCTGCCTCCCATCCCTCCTCCTCCTCCTCGTCCTCCTCCCAGAGGGACTGCTCTTCTTTCTCCTGCTATCACAGAGGGTCAACACTGTATGATGGTCGGAGGCGTGGCTGGCGTTCCGAAAAGGTTCCTCTTGGGTCCTCTTATATTTATCACTCTTGTTAGGGGTTTGTGGTGTGAATGTTCTTTGTGCTTCAAGTATTCTACACTCTCCTGTCCTCACTGTCTCTCTTCTCAGGGTCCCTCTCTTCTCATTGTCCCTCTGCTTTCCCCTGTCTCTTCCCCTATCCTACTTGTCCCTGTCTTCACTGTCATTTTACCCCTCCATGTCTCTCATGTCTCTCTGTCGACTTTCTGTTCTTCCAGTCTCTCCTGGTTTCCTTTTTCTGTTCTCTGAAACCCTGTTTACCCGTCCTTCCCGTCATTCTTACGTCTCTCTGGGCGTGTCCCTGAGAGGGTATGACGGATGACCAGAGAGAGGCTCCCTATCCATCCTTCCTGCCCATCCTCATTCACCTATCCTTCTTCCTACACATCCTCCCACCCTCTTAGGCACTGAAAACCAATAGAAAAAATATTTATTTGATTTTCTTCGTTCAATGAAACATATATAAAATATATATATATATATATATATATATATATATATATATATATATATATATATATATATATATAGTCTCTGATGAGTAATATCGCTTCGCTGACACTCATATCGGACATCATGACATCCTTCTCTCAGCCACTAAGCCAATCAGAAGAGATTAAACGCCAATCACTGAACCCCTGTTTGGCTAATTGCTGAACTACCGGCCAATACAGTGTTACCAGAAAATCCCTTCCTTTGTCAACACAGCTGCGTCTGACCCTCCAGCGCTCTGAGTGTCTGTCAAACACACTCCCTCCTGGCTACACTGTCTGCCCTGGGTGGTTGGCATGGAGCAGTATGGTTACACTGTCTGCCCTGGGTAGTTGGCATGGAGCAGTCTGGCTATACTGTCTGCCCTGGGTAGTTGGCATGGAGCAGTCTGGTTACACTGTCTGCCCTGGGTAGTTGGCATGGAGCAGTCTGGCTACACTGTCTGCCATAGGTGGTTGGAATGGAGCAGTCTGGCTACACTGCTCTGGGTAGTTGGCATGGAGCAGTCTGGCTACACTGTCTGCCCTGGGTAGTTGGCATGGAGCAGTCTGGCTACACTGTCTGCCATGGGTAGATGGAATGGAACAGTCTGGCTACACTGTCTGCAATGGGTAGTTGGCATGGAGCAGTCTGGTTACACTGTCTGCCCTGGGTAGTTGGCATGAAGCAGTCTGGCTACACTGTCTGCCCTGGGTAGTTGGCATGGAGCAGTCTGGCTACACTGTCTGCCATGGGTAGATGGAATGGAACAGTCTGGCTACACTGTCTGCAATGGGTAGTTGGCATGGAGCAGTCTGGCTACACTGCCCTGGGTAGTTGGCATGGATCAGTCTGGTTACACTGTCTGCCCTGGGTAGTTGACATGGAGCAGTCTGGCTATACTGTCTGCCCTGGGTAGTTGGCATAGAGCAGTCTGGTTACACTGTCTGCCTTGGGTAGTTGGCATTAAGCAGTCTGGCTACTCTGTCTGCCCTGGGTAGTTGGCATGGAATAGTCTGGCTACACTGTCTGCCCTGGGTAGTTGGCATGGAGCAGTCTGGCTACACTGTCTGCCCTGGGTAGTTGGCATGGAGCAGTCTGGCTACACTGTCTGCCCTGGGTAGTTGGCATGGAGCAGTCTGGTTACACTGTCTGCCCTGGGTAATTGGCATGGAGCAGTCTGGCTACACTGTCTGCCCTGGGTAGTTGGCATGGAGCAGTCTGGCTACACTGTCTGCCCTGGGTAGTTGGCATGGAGAAGTCTGGCTACACTGTCTGCCATGGGTAGTTGGCATGAAGCAGTCTGGCTACACTGTCTGCCCTGGGTAGTTGGCATGGAGCAGTCTTGTTACACTGTCTGCCCTGGGTAGTTGGCATGGAGCAGTCTGGTTACACTGTCTGCCATGGGTGGTTGGAATGGAGCAGTCTGGCTACACTGCTCTGGGTAGTTGGCATGGAGCAGTCTGGCTACACTGTCTGCCCTAGGTAGTTGGCATGGAGCAGTCTGGCTACACTGTCTGACATGGGTAGATGGAATGGAACAGTCTGGCTACACTGTCTGCAATGGGTAGTTGGCATGGAGCAGTCTGGCTACACTGCCCTGGGTAGTTGGCATGGATCAGTCTGGTTACACTGTCTGCCCTGGGTAGTTGGCATGGAGCAGTCTGGCTACACTGTCTGCCCTGGGTAGTTGGCATGGGGCAGTCTGGTTACACTGTCTGCCCTGGGTAGTTGGCATGGAGCAGTCTGGCTACACTGTCTGCCCTGGGTAGTTGGCATGGAGCAGTCTGGCTACACTGTCTGCCCTGGGTAGTTGGCATGCAGTAGTCTGGCTACACTGTCTGCCCTGGGTAGTTGGCATGGATCAGTCTGGTTACACTGTCTGCCCTGGGTAGTTGGCATGGAGCAGTCTGGCTACACTGTCTGCCCTGGGTAGTTGGCATGGAGCAGTCTGGTTACACTGTCTGCCCTGGGTAGTTGGCATGAAGCAGTCTGGCTACACTGTCTGCCCTGGGTAGTTGGCATGGAGCAGTCTGGCTACTCTGTCTGCCCTGGGTAGTTGGCATGGAGCAGTCTGGCTACTCTGTCTGCCCTGGGTAGTTGGTATGGAGCAGTCTGGCTACACTGTCTGCCCTGGGTAGTTGGCATGGAGCAGTCTGGCTACACTGAATTAATAAGCTTCGAGCTATAGATAAGATTTAAACCTCAATTAAGCAAGCAACCTTCATTCCCAAGACACCTGCTTCTTTACGTGTCACACAAGACAACCTTCTCTGGCACACTGTTTACCAGTCAAGGTCTCAGCTGGTTTAAATGACCATCTGTGTTGACTCCACAACCCTCTCGTGTTCCTGTGCTCTAGCAAGTGGCACCCCAGTATGTCAGGGTTGGATGACACCCCGGTATGTCAGGGGTGGATGGCACCCCGGTATGTCAGGGGTGGATGGCACCCCGGTATGTCAGGGGTGGATGGCACCCCAGTATGTCAGGGGTGGATGACACCCCAGTATGTCAGGGGTGGATGGCACCCCGGTATGTCAGGGGTGGATGGCACCCCGGTATGTCAGGGGTGGATGGCACCCCAGTATGTCAGGGGTGGATGGCACCCCGGTATGTCAGGGGTGGATGACACCCCGGTATGTCAGGGGTGGATGGCACCCCAGTATGTCAGGGGTGGATGACACCCCAGTATGTCAGGGGTGGATGGCACCCCAGTATGTCAGGGGTGGATGGCACCCCGGTATGTCAGGGGTGGATGACACCCCAGTATGTCAGGGGTGGATGACACCCCAGTATGTCAGGGGTGGATGACACCCCAGTATGTCAGGGGTGGATGGCACCCCGGTATGTCAGGGGTGGATGGTACCCCAGTATATCAGGGGGTGGATGGCACCCCTGTATATCAGGGGGTGGATGGCACCCATGTATATCAGGGGGTGGATGGCACCCCAGTGTGAGAGATGGTTATGTATTAGTTAAATGTTTTGAATGAACTTCACTGTTTATCTTATCTCACCCTCTCCCTCACCCTCTCTCACCCTCTCCCTCACCCCTCTCCCCTCACCCCTCTCCCCTTACCTTACCCCTCACCCCTCTCCCTCTCCCTCACCCTCACCCCCACCCTCACCCCACTCCCCACCCCTCACCCCCACCCCTCACCCCTCACCATGCAGCTGCCTTGGACAATATTGGTGCTACGCCTTAATAGTTATTTTATGCAAATATATCCACGAGCGCACGTGCTTCACCGTCTCCAATGGTGGTAGTTGTGGTAGTAGTAGTAGTTGTGGTAGTAGTAGTAGTTGTGGTGGTAGTAGTAGTAGTAGTAGTTGTTGTGGTAGTAGTAGTAGTTGTTGTAGTAGTAGTAGTAGTTGTGGTAGTAGTAGTAGTAGTTGTGGTAGTAGTAGTAGTTGTGGTAGTAGTAGTAGTTGTGGTAGTAGTAGTAGTTGTGGTAGTAGTAGTAGTAGTTGTGGTAGTAGTAGTAGTTGTGGTAGTAGTAGTAGTTGTTGTGGTAGTAGTAGTAGTAGTTGTGGTAGTAGTAGTAGTTGTGGTAGTAGTAGTAGTTGTGGTAGTAGTAGTAGTTGTGGTAGTAGTAGTAGTTGTGGTAGTAGTAGTAGTAGTTGTGGTAGTAGTAGTAGTAGTTGTTGTAGTAGTAGTAGTAGTTGTGGTAGTAGTAGTAGTTGTTGTAGTAGTAGTAGTTGTGGTAGTAGTAGTAGTAGTAGTTGTAGTAGTAGTAGTAGTTGTGGTAGTAGTAGTAGTTGTGGTAGTAGTAGTAGTTGTGGTAGTAGTAGTAGTTGTGGTAGTAGTAGTAGTAGTTGTGGTAGTAGTAGTAGTTGTAGTAGTAGTTGTGGTAGTAGTAGTAGTTGTAGTAGTTGTGGTAGTAGTAGTAGTTGTTGTAGTAGTAGTAGTAGTAGTTGTGGTAGTAGTAGTAGTAGTTGTGGTAGTAGTAGTAGTTGTGGTAGTAGTAGTAGTTGTTGTAGTAGTAGTGTGTAGTAGTAGTAATTAGTGTAGTAGTAGTTGTGGTAGTAGTAGTAGTTGTAGTAGTTGTGGTAGTAGTAGTAGTAGTAGTTGTGGTAGTAGTAGTAGTTGTAGTAGTTGTGGTAGTAGTAGTAGTTGTTGTAGTTGTGGTAGTAGTAGTAATTGTGGTAGTAGTAGTAGTTGTGGTAGTAGTAGTAGTTGTAGTAGTTGTGGTAGTAGTAGTAGTAGTAGTTGTGGTAGTAGTAGTAGTTGTAGTAGTTGTGGTAGTAGTAGTAGTTGTTGTAGTTGTGGTAGTAGTAGTAATTGTGGTAGTAGTAGTAGTTGTGGTAGTAGTAGTAGTGTAGTAGTTGTGGTAGTAGTAGTAGTAGTAGTTGTGGTAGTAGTAGTAGTTGTTGTAGTTGTGGTAGTAGTAGTAGTTGTTGTAGTAGTAGTAGTAGTTGTGGTAGTAGTAGTAGTTGTGGTAGTAGTAGTAGTTGTTGTAGTAGTAGTAGTAGTTGTGGTTGTAGTAGTAGCTGTTGTAGTAGTTGTTGTAGTAGTTGTTGTAGTAGTAGTAGTTGTGGTAGTAGTAGTAGTTGTTGTAGTAGTAGTAGTAGTTGTGGTTGTAGTAGTAGCTGTTGTAGTAGTTGTTGTAGTAGTTGTTGTAGTAGTTGCTGTAGTAGTAGTAGTTGTGGTAGTAGTAGTAGTTGTTGTAGTAGTTGTGGTAGTTGATGGTGTTTGTTTATGGTGTCAAAAAAAAAAAAAAAAAAAAAATATATATATATATATATATATATATATATATATATATATATATATATATATATATATATATATATATATATATATATATATAAGGAGTAACGTTAACAACGAGAGGTAAACAACGCATTACCAGTAACGCAGAAAGTTACCCAGCGTTACCTGACGACCGGAGAGAGAGAAACCTCGGCCACTCATTGGGACCAAGGGCCCACACGGGTTTACCGCTTCACCTCTTGAAGCCCAGTTAAAAAAATGTAGTAATTTCCGAGGTCAACTTACACAATAATAATAATAATAATAATAATAATAATAATAATAATAACAACAACAACAACAACAACAACAACAACAACAACAACAACAACAACAACAACAACAACAACAACAACAACAACAACAACAACAACAACAACAACAACAACAACAATAATAATAATAATAATAATTTAATTCCTTTGAAAAGACGGATAATTACTCTGGGTCAGTATGTTAATTGAGGTCCCAACACAGTTGAAAATCAATCAAAGTTACGCAATAAACTTCAAATTTCAATTCCATAGACGCAGGCACCCTCAACTGAATTGATTTTTCATTATATATATTAAAAAAAAATACATTATGCCATAGTGTTGTATTTCCCCTGCATTTAAAAGGATCTCTTTTATTATCTGAGGTTTAAAAGAATATTTTAGACCACGTATATATATATATCTTTGGTCTTGAGGAAGCAGGGAGGATAGGTTAGAATAGACGATGTATTTTGGAACAGTCCGATGGACTTAAATATATGGCGTGAATGGCCAATGAATAGAATTTGTGTCATGTCACGCTTGTAATTGGTCAAAAGTAATGGGTCACCTCTGAGGGAGGGGTGTGATGGGTCCATGGGGGTAGAGCCTCTCTTGTCGTCATGTTAGACATGCTTCTGTTTTACCAGTGGAAATGATTGAGAAATGAGGGTTAGGGGCGGCGTATTTAGCATCCACCCATGCCAGCCCAGCTGCCTCCCCTTCATCTAACCCACCCATGTTTAAGAACGTAGGAATGTTTGAACACTACAGAAGCCCTACTGGTCCAAAATTACTCTTAACATCAACCCCCTTCTTGTATTCCTCTTGGACCATTACCAATTTCCATTTTCCCCCATGAAACGGGCGTTGTGGGCCGCCCAGAAGCCCCATATGGGCGGCCCATGACACAAATGGGTGGAGTATTTGCTGTCAGTATGGGCGGTGGTCGTCCCTGGCCCTCTGGCGGTATGAATGAGAGTTAAAGTGCCCCTAAAGGAACGGTTGCCGAGATTATAAATATAAAACGCGCGCAGCCACACATAAAATGACATTCCCAGTCAATAATAAAAGTCATAAATAACAGCGGCTACAATGGCTCTCTGATGTTGTGGAAAATTACTGGCTGCTGCGTGCGGGTTGTCCCAGCTCAGCCAATGGCTGGGTGGCTTTGTACCCGCGCAATCCACCCAGCCAATGGCTGGCTGACTTCATACCCGCGGCCGCCGCTCAGCCATTGGCTGGGTGACGGATGCGGCACGGTGGCACGAAGGCATGAAGGTACAAAGGCACTAAGGCACTGAGCTCTGGAATCCACCAATAACAAACTTCCTTAATTCCCACGTTTCTCATCCACCAATAACAAACTTTCTTAATTTCCGCGTTTCTCATCCACCAATAACAAACTTCCTTAATCCCCGCGTTTCTCATCCACCAATAACAACTTCTATTCCCGTGTTTCTCACCAATAAACTTCCTTTATTCCCATATTTCTCACCACCAATAACAAACATCCCTTATTCTCCGCGTTTCTCACCTTTATCCCAAAATAAGAGACGTATCAAACAAATTCCTCCCTTTCTCAGCTTATTTTCGAGGAGGATCCACAAGGAACTTGGCAGAGTGAAGAATGCCGACATATATCATGTTCCGGCGGCGCTCCGGGAGACTGATGGCCCGACGTCTGAAGCGCGACGCGTCTTTCATGACGTAGCGATCAACTGAGACCCGACCAGACGCAGGTACAAGAAATATTGCTTACAACACAACTCGTAACTAAAGGACATCATTTTTTTTCCCCCAAAGAGACATTCACTAGCTGGTCTTTTCTATACAGAGGTCCACCGCACCAAAATATTTATCAAGTGAGATGACCTGGGGATGAATTATTGATTTTGAAGAGAAGAGGAAGAGAAGATGGGAATTAAAGAAAGAAGAATGGGAGCTAGAACAGAGGAGGATAGAACTAGAGGAGGGGGGAAGCAGGGGTAGATTGTAGGAGTGGTAAAGCAGTGGTACAAGCAGGGAGCAGAAGCAAGGGACAGAAGCAGGGGACAGAAATAGGGAGCAGAAGCAAGGCTAGAAAGCAGGGGTAACAGCAGGGTCACGGGCCAGGGGTCACTCCTCGACAAACATCAACCGTAACATTCTTTGGCGGTAATGAAATTTTGGTGTCAGTTTCTAAGTGGGATCCTTTCAATAAAGAAATATCTCGTTCCACTTTGAAAATAGATTTACAGGACAAGTTAATGAGTTTTATTTGAGTTTCTGGATGATGGTGGGGAAGAGAGGGGTGGGGAGGGATGATTGTTGGGGAATGATTGTTGGGGATGATTGTTGGGGATGATTGTTAGGGATGATTGTTGGGGATGATTGTTGGATATGATTGTTGGGGGTATGAGTGTTGGGGATGACTGCTGGTGGCATGCTTGTTGGGGATGATTGTTAGGGTATGCTTGCTGGTGTATGATTGTTGGGGTATGATTGTTGGGGATGATTGTTGGGGATGATTGTTGGGGATGATTGTTGGGGCGGGGAGAGGATTGTTGGAGTCGCTACTGGAGGGGGTCACCGCCCCCGCTAACTGAGGTCTGGAGTCACTAAATGAGATCTGGAGTCACTAACTGAGGCTCTGGAGTAACTAACCGAAGCTTTGGAGTCACTAACTGAGGCTCTGGAGTAACTAACCGAGGCTTTGGAGTCACTAACCGAGGCTCTGGAATCACTAACTGAGGCTCTGGAGTCACTAAGGTTCTGGAGTCACTAACTGAGACTCTGGAGTTACTAACTGAGGCTCTGGAGTCACTAACTGAGACTCTGGAGTCACTATCAGAAACTTGAAGGACATACCATATCTCCCTCATGTGACACCATGTCTAAAACAATTAAATTTTCACAAGTTGGTGGCATATACACCAGAAACTAGATAGAGTATATACAATTATACATAGAGAAAGGTATATTTTACAGTGAATATACAACGGGAGACGCGTATCTCTGTGTATATACACCTGAGAGGTGTGTGTGTATGTGTGTGTTTCGATTGCATATACACTGAGAGGTATGTGTGTGCTTCTCACGTACATACATGAGAGGTGTGTGTGTGCTTCTCACGTACATACATGAGAGGTGTGTGTGTGTGTATTTCATTATATATACGATGACAGTTTACTGTAATTCTATATTAGGTATTGCAGAGTTGTTGACTGGTGGTGAAGAGGTGACATGCAACCTTAATGACCCTCGCTCTGCCAACACTCATTTAACCTGGCAAACCTCACCTAACAAACCCAACTAACAAACGGAACTAGCAAACCAAACTAACAAACCCCACTAACTAATCTAACAAAGCGAACACTCGCAACTAGCATCACCCCAACCAGAAACTAACATTCCCTCGATAACAACTGCGGCCCAAAAATTGCAGGTGTATGCAATTTCCTTGTCAAATATGCAATTTGACAAGAAAATGACCCGCTGTTTATGTTTCCGCAAAAATCTCATGATTTAAGACGTGTGTAGCAGCCTCGCCGGTGGATCAAAGATTCCTAATAATTCTCATATATTTTTGAGAGGGATTGAAATGCATAACACACATGTTTTTTTGTTGATCGTGTCCCTCTGGCGCACATAGATTTGATCTGACATCCACTGTTATCTCTGCAGACTACGTGATGTGAATAGACAGTAGATATAATAGATTTTTAATGTAGACAGTGAGAGAAGGTTTTTGGGAAGTGTTTATGGCCGTCTCAGATATGCAATTCATTTTGTTTAATGTTTTTCTTGAAGACGAACAGATGAACAAAATGAACAGGGAAGGGGTGGAGATAAAGACGCAGGAGGGAAAGAGGAGACAGGGAAGAAAGAGGAGGAAAAGGGAGAGGAAAAGAAGGAATGTCTGGTAATGTGGAAAGACATGAGATAGGTTGGTTAACAATGTCCAAAAAAAAGAGGGTAGCCTCCTTGTGGCAGTATATCATAGCAAGGGTCAGGCTTCAATATATACGAGGAGGATGAAAGCTTCTCACCTCAGCAAGAGAAACAGAGGAAATAGGGCAATTGCCGATGTGGCAGTATGACACACATACTGTATATGTCATAAACACTAGCCAGCACGGTGGGCTTGGTTAATGATGTAGAACAACGGGTAGACTGCATATTCTTGAACTCCAAGAGGACATGTGACTTTACTACGCTCAAGAGACTGGGAGAGAGCCTAGAGGAGCAGGCAGGAGATGCAATGATCGTCCGTAAATTGGCATCAGAATGGGAGAATGTAAAGAGTGGGGTTCTGCAAAGGCCGATTCTGGGACCAGTTGTCTTTCTGGTATGTGTCAACTCCATGCCGGAAGAGAGAGCCAGATGACGTGAGATTAATGAGGAGAATAAAAAATTCTGTGAGGACGAGGAAAAATGTGGACCCGGACAGACTTCAAGATTGGTCAGATAAGTAGCTTTTGAAATTCGATAAATGACACACTAATGGTCCAAGTCTGACCAAAACGTCGGGTTATTTGTGTATTGTTCCAGTCACGGTATTCTGCCTTTTAATTCTTGATGGGAAATTAAAAAAGAGAAAGATGACCGAAAGTTGGGTACAGTCTCTGGGGACACCGGCTGAAAACTTTACCAATGGAGCTACCATAGTGCCAAGCACAGTGCCAGGGGCACTGTGCTTGGCACAGTTTCCTGCAATGAGCATTCGCTCATTGCAGGAAACTCAACAAAGCGTCAGTCACGACCCTACACAGGACAGATGAAGGCTTATCTTCGAGTACGTATCACCAGCACGACGCCCACACCTGCTGGAAAACACGCAGAGATTCAGAAGGAGATTAGTCCAGGAAAAAGGAAAAGGAAACTGTAAATAGGTAATTAAGACACATGAACGACAGTTGGATGTCGTTATTGTTGAAACGTTTCGCCTACACCGTAGGCTTCTTCAGTCAAATACCGAGACAGCAAGTTTAGTAGTGACATAAAGATGATATAATCAGTCCATCAACCTCCATGGAACTGAACTCTTATCCAGGCTGAGGGACTGACCGCCATCACCAAGAATGATGGAATGATTACATCGTCTTCATTTGTATCTGACTGAAGAAGTCTACTGTGTGGGCGAAACGTTTCATCAATAAAGACACCCAACTGTTGTACATGTGTCTTAATTTTCATCTTGTCGTTATTTTATAGCAGTTTCCACTGAGACTGAAGGAACTGAGCCTGACGACATGCAAGGACATGAGAGACATGAAACTGACATGACTCAGATGATTTGACTAATGAAATCGTAATAGCACGACTGCAAGCAAACCACGGAACGGCTGGATTTTGAACCCATGACTAGAGAGACGTAACACTCCAGCTGGTCCTCTGGTTTACGCACTGGCCTCGAGTTTTTACGACTCACTCGCCATGGATTCATACCCCAACCGTTCCCTGGTTTGTTTACTTAGATGATTTGATGAGGTAGAGAGACATATATTGCTGGAGAGGCAGAAACAGGTACACGAGGTCACAGTTGGATTTTTAAAGACGAAGATGAGTCACGGGGATGTCAGGAAGTTATTGCTAAGCCTCAGAGTGGTGAGATGGTTGAATGATCAGGAGGAGGAAGTACTGGAGGTAGACTGCAGGTATACCTGTGGTATACCTGGTGTGATGTCATGATGTCATGATGTCATGTAGGGGGTATGGAATTAGGATAATTGGGGATATGTGAGTAAAGGGAGGGAGTGAGTAGGTAGGAGAGGTGAGGTGACAGGAGCGGAGGTAATGTGAGGTCACTGGTGACTACACCATCACCTCTCATTACCACCACACTACTCACCCTCTCTCTACCTAAAATAAAATATAATAAAATAAAGTATAAGCATAAAGAATAATAAGAATATAACGGGGACAGTGAATATTACTATTCCACTCAAACAGTTTATTTAAGTCCTTGTACAATAATATATTTGGGAACAGGAGAACACTATTGGGTTTAGATAAATGGGGATTGTACATACAAGCAGGGAGACAGGGAATACAATCAACTGACGAAACAGAATATAACTTACAATATAGTTCAGAGGACAGTTCACCACAGGAACTCAGTCACAGGTCCCAAGACCTACACGAGCACTGCTCCAAGCCAGTACTCTGCCCAGTGTCTCCAACAGTCTCCTCCAGAGACTCTACAGCAGCTCTCTCCCAGAGCTCTGCACACCGGCAGCCGCTCTCCTAGAATCTCGTGCCCAGAGCTCTGCACACAGGCCAGAGCTCCGCCAGAATCTCTCCAGCCCAGAGCTCCGCACACAGGCCAGAGCTCCGCCAGAATCTCTCCAGCCCAGAGCTCCGCACACAGGCCAGAGCTCCGCCAGAATCTCTCCAGCCCAGGCTCCGCACACAGGCCAGAGCTCCGCCAGAATCTCTATTCTAGTTGTTTCCTCGGCCTTATATAGTCCTCCAAGCATCCCCCCAATGAGGAGTGCACCATGTGCTTTGACCTGACGCCGACCTGACGCTAGTTCAAGACAAAAGACCTGAGCCTTAATCCGAACGGCAGGTGTGGCTGCTTAGGTAGACCTCAAAGCACACTGACTACATCACATCCCCCTTTGTCCCCCACTTTAAAATATCTGAGAACTAGGACAATTTGTCCTAAGTTATTAGACTATTTTAATCCTAAACCCTTAATTATATTACAATACAAAGACAAAATTACACCTAACATAATACAATTACATATATTTCCTCAGCCTTCTCAACTACCACAAGGCAGCATAATCAGTACACCTCGCAGGTGACCAGCATAACAGTTGCTCTCTGGTGCAAAGCCTCCTTACCCGCATTTCTCCTTAAAACTAAATATCTGGCTCCAGTGCCTTCCCTACTTCTACTAGAAATGCACTAGCCAGTGCTAGTCACCCTCGCACGTTAACCATTGGGCCAAACCTCTAGGCTTCTTTGGCGTGAAAACTGCTCCAACGGGTTGCATTTTTTCAAGTAACTGCAACTGGACCACATCACGACCACCAAGGTCGCATGTTCAACACACTTCACATACACACTTCAACATCTGAAAATCGAGATAGGGCAAGCATCGCAGCTAAGACCCACCATTATCCTATGCCACTACTAGGATTCACTGGCCTCATAAAACAAGGTAAACATGATCACTTGACCGTTTCCAAGGTCACCTTATTCCACACAGGTAACACTAACACTTCTGGCAAGTCAAAGTAGGCTGGGAACATCTCACACTCTTAATTGTCTCTCATGGCTGGCAGGACATCCCCATACTGGTCTTACAGGGTGGCCAGCATGACAGCATACACCTCCATACCACCCATGGCAGCACGCTGGTCCCAGCAGCTGGAGTCCATCCCCACGGCTCGCGTCCTTCCACATCTCCGAAGATGGCAGCTCCTTCATAGTAGATTCTCCTGTACTGGCACACCAGACAGAATCTCTCATACACCACTGTAGCATCACAGCCATCATCTCCTCCTGAGCTAGGCAGCATCGCGGCATCACAGCACCGCCACAGCATCGCAGCACGGCTACAGCATCGCAGCACGGCCCCAGCATCGCAGCATGGCCATAGCGTCGCAGCACGGCTACAGCATCGCAGCACGGCCCCAGCATCGCAGCATCATAAGCAGTCGACATCAGCAGTAGCAGGCTAGGGTCAGATGCTCAAGGTGAGGTGAGGTCACTTCTGGTCATTAACAGGTGCGGTCACTCATCCCTGGCAACTGCGGGTAACTTGCGGCCAGTGGGTGATGGTCACAGGGTGGGTGACACCTACTACAATGGATGACAGATCAGGGCAGCAATACAGCAACTGGAGCACATCAGCTGGATGACTGGGCACATCAGCTGGGTGACTGGACACATCAGCTGGGTGACCATGAGAGCCAGCTCTTCAATGGGTGACAGTTGTGGATGATTCTTCCAAGGCGGGCTGGGTGACTGGGTGACTTTTCGTTTCTAATATAGTTCAGAGGACAGACCTACACGAGCACTGCTCCAAGCCAGTACTCTGCCCAGTGTCTCCAACAGTCTCCTCCAGAGACTCTACAGCAGCTCTCTCCCAGAGCTCTGCACACCGGCAGCCGCTCTCCTAGAATCTCGTGCCCAGAGCTCTGCACACAGGCCAGAGCTCCGCCAGAATCTCTCCAGCCCAGAGCTCCGCACACAGGCCAGAGCTCCGCCAGAATCTCTCCAGCCCAGAGCTCCGCACACAGGCCAGAGCTCCGCCAGAATCTCTCCAGCCCAGGCTCCGCACACAGGCCAGAGCTCCGCCAGAATCTCTATTCTAGTTGTTTCCTCGGCCTTATATAGTCCTCCAAGCATCCCCCCAATGAGGAGTGCACCATGTGCTTTGACCTGACGCCGACCTGACGCTAGTTCAAGACAAAAGACCTGAGCCTTAATCCGAACGGCAGGTGTGGCTGCTTAGGTAGACCTCAAAGCACACTGACTACATCACACTGGGATCACGGGGGGAAAGAGAATAAACCTAGACAAGACCTGTTACGACCTAGGATTCGACCACAGGCAGCCACAAATAGTTAAGAACTAGTTTGTTTCAGGAAGGTCCAAAAGATTTCGTGATTAAACACTATAAATTGTACTGAACTCGATACATTTCGGTCGAGGTTAAGTTAGGTTAACCTAGGTTAGGTTAAGTTAGGTAAGGTTTCTCAGGAATCAGGACAAGGTTTCCTGACGCGGGTCTTAGTCATATGAAGACCCGGCGCTGGAGCTTTTGGTCATCTGACTGAGGCCTTCCACTGAGTTACCCCTCCACCCCTTTAAAAAATTATGGTTATTATTATTATAAAAAATTTTGATCTACAAATTCGGTCGAGGTTCTCATACTCAATTAAAAAAACCGGAGGAATATTATTGTACACAGAAGAAGAAGGGAAATTTCGAGGTTTGAGAGCGGCGTGAGGCGTCTTGGCTACCGGATCTGAGGGAGGTATCCCTGGATGCCACAACCCCAGCCCTCACGCCAGAGGATAGTGATGCAGCTTCCCACATCCCGTGTACATTATATCCTCGCAGTTCCTCATCCTCTCAGGGACTAACAATAACAGAGATTGTTATCACCCAAATTCTCCATTTAACAGGTAACAATTTGGGAAACTCCTGACAGTGCTACGTCTGGTAAACTGTCGTAAACTGTCAGCCTTCACGATGAGTTTCCGCCAGGCGGTGTTGATCACCGCCTGATATCCCACAATGGAGAAGTAATAACTAGGTAATAGCGTTTTTTTCAACGCTGGGACGGTCTGGAAATCTTTTATTGCCACGTTCGCAACAACAGTGCAACAACGTGGAGCGTAGTGTCGTACTGCAGGAGCAACAGTGCAACAAAATCCTCATATTGGGGAAATTCTAGCAGTGGGTCGTTCCTCTGTCATGTCCCTCGACATTTAATACGAAATTATATTGACGGATGATAATGAGATAATAATCCACAATTTCTGTCATATTTTCCTTTTCTCTTTGTGTGTGATGCGAAGAATTTACAGATGAAAGATAAATGACTTACAGAAGGAATTTTGTACTTCATATTACCTGTATTCTAGACCTAAAAGTGATTCCTTCAACGTTACTCTCACCGTTTTTTTACGCAGTTCAGTTTACAAGCGTTGAGGTCAGGTCAGAGGTCAGGTCTGTGTAATGTGCGCCGCCACCCCTCCCCCAGGATGCTGCATACGACTGTTAACTAACAGTCAGGTACCTGGTTACTGCTAGGTGAAAAAGCAACTAGCAACAGGTGTATGGAGACTTGCTAATACGTCTCACCTTGGAGGATATCGAACCTCTGTACTGTTAGGCTGTCATCCGAATGTCCTACCACTGATTATTGTTATCATTATCGTATTTATTATTATTATTATTATTATTATTATTACACACACACAGTCACAGAGTTGTCAGGAAGTGGAAAAGTCTGGGAAGTGATGTAGTGGAGGCACGATCTATACATAGCTTTAAGAAGAGGTATGATAAAGCTCATGGAGCAGGAAGAGTGATCTGGTAGCGACCAGTGAAGAGACGGGGCCAGGAGCTGTGAATCGACCCCTGCAACCACAACTAGGTGAGTACACACACACACACACACACACACACACACACACACACACACACACACACACACACACACACACAAACACACCTGACAAACCTGTTCGGCAGGTGTCGTCAGACAGCTGAACCATTACGTCACAGTAGAAGGTGTGGGAGGGAGAGTAGGAGGAGGAGGGGGATTAGGGGGAGGGGAGGAGGAGGAGGGGGAGGAAGGGAGGTTTCCAAAGGCTAATTTGAGGCAACTGGTTCATGACGTTACGAAAAAAAAAGATACATAACAGCTGGTTCACGACGTCACGGAAGAGTAACAGCTGATTCATGACGTCACGGAAGAGCAGGCGCTGTCGTCCGCTCAACGACGTTTCCAGGCAGCGTCGTCTCTGTGGGGTACCGCAAGCATTGCCTCTGGTCGTCTCTGCTGCGTAAATTTCTCGTACTCACTGTGACTGACAGCTTCCTTCCAGTTTCTCCTACGTACTTCTGATCGCAGTGTCTACACGGGATTGTGATGATCCCAGCAGTGGAAACTGGTGAAGAAAGTAGAGTGCTGTTACCCGCTTTGATCCTTGATGGATGTGGTGGATGTTGTAGTACTCTGATGTTTGTTGATGTGAGATAAACCACGCTACAGGTGGGGATTAAACTCGCGGCGAGTGAGTCGCAAAACTCTAGGCCAGTTCGTAAGCCACTGGGCCAGCTGGTTATAAGATTCATCCAACTAGGTGTATATATATACACCATAGGGAGGTTAGCATGGGCCCCAATGTAGGGCCCCACAGTGGGGCCCATGCTAACTGTCAAGGTGAGGAGAGATGATGTGAGGTGATGTGAGATGATGTGAGGTGATGTGAGATGATGTGAGGTGATGTGAAGTGATATGAGATGATGTGAGGTGATGTGAGATGATGTGAAGTGACGTGAGATGATGTGAGGTGATGTGATATGATGTGAATTGATGTTTGAGAGAGATAGTTGAGTGAATGATGTGGGTGAGATATGATGTGATTGGTATCTGCCTTGAACCCAGTGTTGCTAGGTACATGACAGTGGGTAGATTTATGGAGACAGGATACTGCTCTGGAGCACATGGTGAGACTACAGGGTACATGGGAGAGACTACAGGAGTACATGGGAGAGACTACAGGAGTACATGGGAGAGACTACAGGAGTACATGGGAGGGACTACAAGAGTACATGGGAGAGACTACAGGAGTACATGGGAGAGACTACAGGAGTACATGGGAGGGACTACAGGAATACATGGGAGGAACTACAGGAGTACATGGGAGGGACTACAGGAATACATGGGAGGGACTACAGGAGTACATGGGAGGACTACAGGAGTACATGGAGGACTCACAGGACCACATGGGAACTACAGGGTACATGGAGGGACTACAGGAATCCCATACTACAGTACATGGAGACCACCAGCACTTCCACTAGGTCCACCACCACCACCTACTCCACCAGTAACACCATTCACACCACACCTTCCTCCACCAGTACACACCACCACCACACCTTCCTCCACCAGTACACACCACCACCACACCTTCCTCCACCAGTACACACCACCACCACACCTTCCTCCACCAGTACACACCACCACCACACCTTCCTCCACCATCCACCAGTACACCACCACCACACCTTCTCACCAGTACACCACAACACTTCCCACCACCACCACACCTTCCTCCACCAGTACACACCACCACCACCACACCTTCAGTACACACCACCACCACACCTTCAGTACACACCACCACCACACCTTCCTCCACCAGTACACATCACCACCACACCTCCACCAGTACACACCACCACCACCACACCTTCACCAGTACACACCACCACCACACCTTCCTCCATCAGTAAACACTACCACACCTCCACCAGTACACACCACCACCACCACACCTCTCCCTCATTCCACCACCACTTCACACCCTCATCATCACCCTCACACTTCCCCTCTCTCACCTTCTCATTACCTCTAACCACTTCCTAACTCCCTCCCACCCTCCCTCCTTCCCTCCCTCCCACCCTCCCTCCTTCCCTCCCTCCCACCCTCCCTCCTTCCCTCCCTCCCACCCTCCCTCCTTCCCTCCCCCTGTTTAATAAATTGCGTAGGTGCCGCGGAGCCTGGGCGTAAGAGGCGTTTAACGCAGAACTGGTGACACCCTGGGGAGGAATGTTCGTCAGCAGGAGCAGGAGGGGAGCAGGGAGAAGCAGGCAGGAGCAGGGAGGAGCGGGGAGGAGCAGGGAGGAGCGGGGAGGAGCGGGGAGGAACGGGAAGGAACGAGAATGGGCGGGGAGAAGTCTTATACAACAAATCTTAGGAGTACTGCAGTAGTCAATTCCCTCCCCTTACCAACTTCCCCTTCAGTCACCCCTCACCCCTACCCACCTCCCTCCCCTCTTAAACCCCCTTCCCATCAACGAACCAAACCTCGGAAACCTCACCTGTGTAAAAACCTCCCCTCCCACTTACCTCCAATCAGTGTCCAGCTCACCTGTAATCACCATGACACAGGGCCTGGCCAAAAATACAGATATGTATCCCAGAGGTGTTATGTGTCATGTATTAAACCAGACTCAGTGATTTTTAATGTTCCTCTGAAGCTAAGTGATTCCCACCTGGTTTTTGTTTTTGTTTTTTTTCGAAGCGGTTAAGTAGCGGGATACAGCGAATTCCCTTAATTCCTCCGTTTTTTCCTATTAAGCGGAGTTTCGACTGGGAATTTAGTAGTTTATTTATCGACAGTCATTAGGTAGTTTGTGTCTTCTCTACGAGGGGCTGCAAGGTATGTGTTGCTACACAGTTTGTGTTGCTACGGTGTTGTTTGTGTTGCTATGGTGTTGTTTGTGTTGCTACGTTGTTGTTTGTGTTGCTACGGTGTTGTTTGTGTTGCTACGGTGTTGTTTGTGTTGCTACATTGTTGTTTGTGTTGCTACATTGTTGTTTGTGTTGCTACGTTGTTGTTTGTGTTGCTACGGTGTTGTTTGTGTTGCTACGGTGTTGTTTGTGTTGCTACGGTGTTGTTTGTGTTGCTACATTGTTGTTTGTGTTGCTACATTGTTGTTTGTGTTGCTACGTTGTTGTTTGTGTTGCTACGGTGTTGTTTGTGTTGCTACGGTGTTGTTTGTGTTTCTACGTTGTTGTTTGTGTTGCTACGGTGTTGTTTGTGTTGCTACGGTGTTGTTTGTGTTGCTACGGTGTTGTTTGTGTTGCTACGTTGTTTTTTGTGTTGCTACGTTGTTGTTTGTGTTGCTACGTTGTTGTTTGTGTTGCTACGGTGTTGTTTGTGTTGCTACGGTGTTGTTTGTGTTGCTACGGTGTTGTTTGTGTTGCTACGGTGTTGTTTGTGTTGCTACGTTGTTGTTTGTGTTGCTACGTTGTTCTTTGTGTTGCTACGTTGTTGTTTGTGTTGCTACGTTGTTGTTTGTGTTGCTACGGTGTTGTTTGTGTTGCTACATTGTTGTTTGTGTTGCTACATTGTTGTTTGTGTTGCTACGTTGTTGTTTGTGTTGCTACGGTGTTGTTTGTGTTGCTACGGTGTTGTTTGTGTTGCTACGGTGTTGTTTGTGTTGCTACGGTGTTGTTTGTGTTGCTACGGTGTTGTTTGTGTTGCTACGGTGTTGTTTGTGTTGCTACGGTGTTGTTTGTGTTGCTACGGTGTTGTTTGTGTTGCTACGGTGTTGTTTGTGTTGCTACGGTGTTGTTTGTGTTGCTACGGTGTTGTATGTGCTAGTACAGAGCTGTTTGCCAACCTGAGCATCTGCTCTTGTTGTCACCTCCATCAGGAGTCTACTAGCAGGGCTGCATCTGCTCTTGTCGTTACCCCCAGCAGGAGTCACTAGCAGGGCTACATCTGCTCTTGTTGTTACTTGGAGCAGGAGTCCACTAGCAGGTCTACATCTGCTCTTGTTGTCACCTTCCTAGTTAAGAACAATAGGAACTTTGTTGAGTTAGGTATAAGAATTAACAACTGGGTGTCTACACTGCAAACTGAATTGTTTGCCATCCTTATGGCACTAAAGCTAACTTATGACACTGAGCTTGACTCTATGATTATTACTGATTCTAAGTCATCACTGAAGACTCTTGACTCACATAGTGAATTAATATACAGTTTTTTTTGTGGATTCCATCACTCGCTGAATTACTCCCTCGTGATAAAGTTGATAAGTTTGCCAAAGAAAGTACCATGAAGGAAAATGTGTCTAGCATTAGAAATAATGTTCAGAGAGAATAAATAATGAATCTGAAAGTCATAGGAATGCAGTTAGGAATCCTGAGTAGATCTATCACCCACTATGATAACAGGAACGTAGATAAGTGCGTTTATGGAGGAACTTGCAGTGTCAACACTGACTGATCTTGTAGTCTTAGGCTTCGTTATAAGTACTTCTGACAGTGTGATGTTGTAGTAGTCAGACTTAGTCTTGGTTATAAGTACTTCTGACAGTGTGATGTTGTAGTAGCCAGACTTAGTCTTGGTTATAAGTACTTCTGACAGTGTGATGTTGTAGTAGCCAGACTTAGTCTTGGTTATAAGTACTTCTGACAGTGTGATGTTGTAGTAGCCAGACTTAGTCTTGGTTATAAGTACTTCTGACAGTGTGATGTTGTAGTAGCCAGACTTAGTCTTGGTTATAAGTACTTCTGACAGTGTGATGTTGTAGTAGCCAGACTTAGTCTTGGTTATAATACTTCTGACAGTGTGATGTTGTAGTAGCCAGACTTAGTCTTGGTTATAAGTACTTCTGACAGTGTGATGTTGTAGTAGCCAGACTTAGTCTTGGTTAAAGTACTTGACAGTGTGATGTTGTAGTAGCCAGACTTAGTCTTGGTTACAAGTACTTCTGACAGTGTGATGTTGTAGTAGCCAGACTTAGTCTTGGTTATAAGTACTTCTGACAGTGTGATGTTGTAGTAGCCAGACTTAGTCTTGGTTACAAGTACTTCTGACAGTGTGATGTTGTAGTAGCCAGACTTAGTCTTGGTTATAAGTACTTCTGACAGTGTGATGTTGTAGTAGCCAGACTTAGTCTTGGTTATAAGTACTTCTGACAGTGTGATGTTGTAGTAGCCAGACTTAGTCTTGGTTACAAGTACTTCTGACAGTGTGATGTTGTAGTAGCCAGACTTAGTCTTGGTTACAAGTACTTCTGACAGTGTGATGTTGTAGTAGCCAGACTTAGTCTTGGTTACAAGTACTTCTGACAGTGTGATGTTGTAGTAGCCAGACTTAGTCTTGGTTATAAGTACTTCTGACAGTGTGATGTTGTAGTAGCCAGACTTAGTCTTGGTTATAAGTACTTCTGACAGTGTGATGTTGTAGTAGCCAGACTTAGTCTTGGTTATAAGTACTTCTGACAGTGTGATGTTGTAGTAGCCAGACTTAGTCTTGGTTATAAGTACTTCTGACAGATGATGGTCCAACTAAATGCAAAGTATATGGTCAGCCTTATGGTCACTATCTTAAACACTATTTGTCTAACTATACATCTACTGAGGAATGTGTAGGTAAAAAGTATAATACAGTATATATACAGATGTAGTCCTCTCAAGCCTTATGGAGGCCTAGTTCCTAGGTCTATTGTGTACACATATGTTCTTGAGTTACCATCCACAGGATGGACATTAGGTACACAATAAACTAGCCACTACCATCCACAGGATGGACACGAGGAACACAATAAACTAGCCACTACCATCCACAGGATGGACACGAGGTACACAATAAACTAGCCACTACCATCCACAGGATGGACACGAGGTACACAATACACTAGCCACTACCATCCACAGGATGGACACGAGGTACACAATAAACTAGCCACTACCATCCACAGGATGGACACGAGGTACACAATAAGCTAGCCACTACCATCCACAGGATGGACACGAGGTACACAATACACTAGCCACTACCATCCACAGGATGGACACGAGGTACACAATAAACTAGCCACTACCATCCACAGGATGGACACGAGGTACACAATACACTAGCCACTACCATCCACAGGATGGACACGAGGTGCACAATAAACTAGCCACTACCATCCACAGGATGGACACGAGGTACACAATAAACTAGCCACTACCATCCACAGGATGGACACGAGGTACACAATAAACTAGCCACTACCATCCACAGGATGGACACGAGGTACACAATAAACTAGCCACTACCATCCACAGGATGGACACGAGGTACACAATAAACTAGCCACTACCATCCACAGGATGGACACGAGGTACACAATACACTAGCCACTACCATCCACAGGATGGACACGAGGTACACAATACACTAGCCACTACCATCCACAGGATGGACACGAGGTGCACAATAAACTAGCCACTACCATCCACAGGATGGACACGAGGTACACAATAAACTAGCCACTACCATCCACAGGATGGACACGAGGTACACAATACACTAGCCACTACCATCCACAGGATGGACACGAGGTGCACAATAAACTAGCCACTACCATCCACAGGATGGACACGAGGTACACAATAAACTAGCCACTACCATCCACAGGATGGACACGAGGTACACAATAAACTAGCCACTACCATCCACAGGATGGACACGAGGTACACAATAAACTAGCCACTACCATCCACAGGATGGACACGAGGTACACAATAAACTAGCCACTACCATCCACAGGATGGACACGAGGTACACAATAAACCAGCCACTACCATCCACAGGATGGACACGAGGTACACAATAAACTAGCCACTTCGACTACGAAACTTAAAAATCTAATGGGCCTAGAACTGACTCCGGTTGTAATAACTGACGAACTTTTCCACAAGAACTTCCATCAGCAGGGTCGCAGTTGGTGGCTGTTACTAACACTGAATGAACAATAACATACGACGACAGGTAATGAGCGAAACCGTTTTTTCCACTGAAATTTTTTTTGCAATGTTTCGTCCGGGAATGAATTTGATCTCAGGCATACTTGGTGACGTCACCAGGTGATGAAGATTTCACCTGGGTCACAGTGCCTCTCTACTTTCTGATGACAGTGCCAGCCATAACGGTGTGGAGAATGCACTAGCGCGGGAGTCAAACCCTCTTGAATCCAACAGAACATCGTCGACACCATTCAGGAAAAGACTGGATTCCTCTCGTAACTCTCCCCGGGGTGTTCAATCCCAAGACAATGGGATCCCAGCTTTGTTTACCACCACCACCCCCTTCCCTTCCCTTACCACCACCCATAACCCCTCCTTCCCCCATCAAATTCACCCCCACCTCCTTCATTTATTTTTATTAAAGAAAATTGAGTACATTAACAGTGATCCCTCAAGGGCACTTGATGCGAGGAACTGGATCTATCCTCTCCTTCCCTGGATCAAACGTGATTATCTCCCGTTTCCCCAGATGCTGGGGGTTTAGGATTTTCCCTTAAATTAAATAATAATAATAATAATAATAATAATAATAATAATAATAATAATAATAATAATAATAATAATAATAATAATAATAATAATAATAATAACAACATAAACAAAGTGCTGCTACTCGGCTTAATATATGAGTTACATAGTACAAACAGAAACTAGTTATCTTCGTATCTTTTCCCTTCCCTATTCCTTCTTCCTCCGCCAAGCTCTGCTAGTGTGACAGTTCGCCTTTGAGCTGTGAGTGAACGTCACTCGGGGTGACTTCCTCTTATCATTTCCCCTCTCTACGACTGGCAGATCCTAGCTGTTGCAGTGGCTCTGTCTTGCTGCCACTGTTCACCAGTGCATTTGCAAAACAGTGGTTGTCGGCTAGTGTGGTCTACATTGTCTAAAGTAGATCATAGTTGTTGTCAACCACTATGGTCTACATGAAGTGTTTCAATTCCAAGGGATGACAGGTTAGACACAGTGAAACCGACGTGATTATCAGTAGAACCTTGCTACAGCTCTTGGTCCATCAGATAGAACCTTACTACAGCTCTGGGCCCAGCAGAGAAAACCTTGCTACAACCCTATACAACCCGGGTATACCAGCCACCCTGACGGGATCACTTAAATATATCTTTGGAAGTATTGTAGACTGCTGGTGTGGCAATATACTTGCGTATCTACTCTGACTCACACCTATACATATCATTTATCACTGGTCAACAGGGCGGTGCTACTGATCACAGGTAAGATCACAAACTCACCAAGAATAGTTACTTGGCTCACCAGTATCACTTCGTGCCTCTAGGATCAGAGATCCTTGGCTCTGGGGAAAACATGCCACGGGTTTTCTCAAGGAACTGGGTTCCAGGTTCATCGAAACCAACAGAGACCCAAGGGGCGCCATCTTTCTCTTCCAACGCCTCAGTGTGGCCATCCAGAGAGGGGACGCCTGCTGCTTCTTGGCTTCCCCACCAGCCCCTGAGGAACTAGAGAAGCTCCATAAGTTAAATTACGTTTCCATATATTTTAAACTGAGTTTATAACATCCTCAACAAAACTGTATATAAATATTAAAAAAGTGTGTGTGTGTGTTTTGTGTGTGTGTGTACTCACCTAGTTGTACTCACCTAGTTGTGGTTGCAGGGGTCGATTCAAAGCTCCTGGCCCCGCCTCTTCACTGGCCGCTACTGGGTCACTCTCCCTGCGCCATGAGCTTTATCATACCTCTGCTTAAAGCTATGTATAGAGCCTGTGTGTGTGTGTGTGTGTGTGTGTGTGTGTGTGTGTGTGTGTGTGTGTGTGTGTGTGTGAGCATATCCATATACCTACTAAAACGCTGCAGTATACATGTATATTCAATTCATGTATACATCTTGCCTCTCACCTTCAACACAACACCTCACCTCTGCTACATTTACATCACTTCTGCCGCTCAGATTAACCATTACAACCTCAGGTATGGGCCGCCAGCCTCATCATTACATTAAATAATGTGCCGCCTGACAAAGAAAACCTTTATAAAAGATCCAAGCTGCCCTCTCCCGGAGGGATTTTCCCAGCCACTGAACACACACAAAAGCATCGAGGGGAAACAAATGAGCATCGCGGCTCTGCCCAGCAAAGATTCTCCTTCAGAAACATCAACCATGTCTCGTTAAACCCATTCTACTACTTGCGTTTCTTGACGATGATCTGAGGTTGTTGAGAGATGCTTAGACAGCATTAACTACTCAGATGGTCGATGTAAACAACAAGTCCGGAGGTACATAGAGGCAGGAAACTTGATCTGCCGGGAGTACCAGGAGAATCGGATACATTTCGTAATCCCTCCATTATGGGATCAGAACCATTATCTCATCAAGGAGAGATTGTCGTCTGTTTTACAACTGGGAGTAACTTACCCACTGGGTAGCGGCCACTGCTTATACTTCATCATGGCGGCCCATACCTGGGAAATTTAACTTGTACTTGGAATGTAATTTGATTACTTCCGTCTGTTAAAATGTATATTATTATATTAACAATTAAACCCTTGTGAATGTTAGAACATTTGTGAACGTTAGAATTCTTGTTTCTAGTGATTTTATTGCACACGCGCAAAAAAAAACACAAACACACACACACACGCACTTTGCACCAAGTGCAAAGTCATGAAAATTGGGGAAGGGCAAAGAAGACCACAGAGGGAGTACAGTCTAGGGGGCCAGAGACTACAAACCTCACTTAAGAAAAAGGATCTTGGGGTGAGTATAACACCAGGCACATCTCCTGAGGCGCACATCAACCAAATAACTGCTGCAGCATACGGGCGCCTAGCAAACCTAAGAACAGCATTCCGACATCTTAATAAAGAATCGTTCAGGACCCTGTACACTGTGTACGTTAGGCTCATACTGGAGTATGCAGAGCCAGTTTGGAACCCACACCTAGCCAAGCATGTAAGGAAACTAGAGAAAGTGCAAAAGTTTGCAACAAGACTAGTTCCGGAGCTAAGGGGCATGTCCTACGAGGAGAGATTAAGGGAAATCGACCTGACGACACTGGAAGACAGGAGAGATAGGGACGATATGATAACGACATATAAAATACTGAGAGGAATCGACAAGGTGGGCAGAGACAGGATGTTCCAGAGATGGGACACAGCAACAATGGGGCACAGTTGGAAGTTGAAGACTCAGATGAGTCAAAGAGATGTTAGGATGTATTTCTTTAGTCACAGAGTTGTCAGGAAGTGGAATAGTCTGGCAAGTGACGTAGCGGAGGCAGGAACCATACATAGTTTTAAGACGAGGTTTGATAAAGCTCATGGAGCAGGGAGAAAGAGGACCTAGTAGCGATCAGAGAAGAGGCGGACCCAGGAGCTATGATTCGACCCCTGCAACCACAAACAGGTGAGTACACACACAAGATCGAAGTATCAACATCCATTTCTCGTCTCTTCAAAACACAAAGTTCAAAGTGATTTACAAGTGTGACATTACACTTATTACCTAAGTACCGAAGCCAATTTGTCCCCAGGTGAGAGGCGCTGCAGAATAATAGCAACAGCCACAAGGGCTACTTGTCGTGGCTACAACAACAAGTCAATAACTCGCTCACGCCAGACACTTAGCGGTGAGCAGGGAACCCTCTCTGTTACATTACTGAACAAGGCCATCATTAAGGACACCAATTGCATTATTAATTACATGGTAGATGGTTACGTTATATTTTGGTGCTGAATTACACTCTGTGTAATTGTTAATTTATGAGTGTACGTGGTTCCTTGAGGAGGTTACGTAAGCAGCGCACTGGAGGCTGACCCTCATGGTGACGTTTCTCCTGTTGTGTGTTGTTCTTGAGGAGCTTCGTTGAGGGAATGAGCGGAGGTGAAATATTGGAAAGACTGGCACTAGAGTACGCTACCAACACCCACTCCCCCTCTCCAGGATGCCACCCACAACAGTGGACTAAATCCCTGGTGCCTGTTTTCTGCTAGGTGAACAGAGGCAGAAGTTGTAAGGAGAGTCAGTCGCACGTCTCGACCCGGCCTGGGACTCGAGCACAGGCACCTTCTGTTGTGACCGGAGTGCTCTTCTATTGATTTATTCCTGGAAATTAATCTTAATTTCCCACAGCGAGCGAGGACGTGGCACCGTCAAGGAGACAGTGCCAGTGTCACGTGACTAATCTCAACTCATGAAAAAACAATAACAATAAATTTGTAATTTTATATAGAATATTGTTGATGGTGTTTAAATTCATGGTGGCTGACGCAAACGTCATGTTATTGAATAAGGTCAGCCTCATCACCACCTCCGTCGTTATCGAAGACCTAACTTGGTCTAACAGGGATAATTCCAGCCTTGAGGAGACTGTAGGAAGCCCCACCATCCCTTGTGGAGGCTGTAATACAGTGTACGTAGGGGAGACGGCTAAGCATTTGCCGTCATACGTATATAAAGACACTCACACCGCCGCGCCAGTGCCATCAACAGGGCCAGAGTGTCTGAGAAAGGGACAGGAACAGAAGAAAATGTCTGGACTCGGCTCTTATTCACACCACAAACACTATCATCACCATCATCACCAATCACCATCATCAGTGATGTTTCCAGTTAACGTGACCTGACTGACATGTTACTCAACATTTATCACCATCATCATCTCAAAGTCAGGTTCGCTCCTCACGTCTTCACGTCACTAGTTCTTCCCACTATATACACATATGAATAAACATAAGGATGGACGAGGGGCTCGAACCGCGGTCCGAAAATGGACAGTCCGACGCTCTACTGTCTCGGTCATGCAGGCTTCTAATAGGAAGGAATCGGAACTAGTACTAACTGTATTATGTTCTGTCAGAGGCACCAACTGTAACCCAGAGGCACCAACTGTAACCCAACTGAACTCCTTCCTTCAGTCTTCAGGCTGAAGGTAGGATTTTCAGATTACACAAATGCCATAGGCTTACTGGCCTGTGCAGCATAGGCCAGTAGGCTTACTGCAATGCTCCTCTCTTCTTATATTATTATATTCTTCAACAATAAAAGAACTCAGAAAGGATAAATTTCAAATTACCCACAATAACATCAACAGCCTTGTAACACCTAACAAGCCTCACACACTGCAGACACAATAAGTGTACTTTCCCATCGTTTATATCTCTGATTGGTAACAAAAACATTGATAAAACTGAATTGATGATTGAATGATTCTCAGCAACAGCTGGACCAGTGCTTCTGGTTATACAGGTTTGTGTGTGTGTGTGTGTGTGTGTGTTTGTGTCTAGGCACACACACACACACACACACTCACACAGAAGAGGTGTGTGCAGGATGGATAACTGAAATAACAAACTGAACCAGTATATGACTGACAGAGGGCTGGATTTAAGATCCTCCAAGCATGGACCAGTAGTCTTGCAGTGTTCCTCCATCATTACGCTCTCATTGCAGGCCATAGGTTACCTGCTTGTGTGTGAAGGCTGCCCACAGCTCGGGCAGAATGACTCTGGCCTGAAAATTAGAAATCACAAAACTACCAGAGATCTGAGTGACGGTATTGATAGCGTGAGTTCGGATAAGAACATTGAGATACAGCTCAGGATATTTATCACAGACTACGCCTCGACACCAGTTTCCCCTCATTCCTTCTCCACAAGAAGCCTGTCTTTCCTGGCTCACTGGATGACACTCAAGCAAATTCTAGTGTCGTCTGTAAATGAGGCGTGGTGGAGGCTCGATCCTCTTTGTCTACCGTAGTCCATCTGTATTTCAACAACAAGAATACCTTAGGTTAGGTTAGGTTTGTCAGGAAACAGGACAAGTGTTTCCTGACGCGGGTCTCAGTCAGATGATAACCCGCAGCTGGGGCTTTTGGTCATCTGACCGAGGCCTTCCACTGGCTTACCCTCCACCCCTTTAAAAATAAGGTATATATATATATATATATATATATATATATATATATATATATATATATATATATATATATATATATATATATATATATATATATATATATATATATATATATATATATGAATACCTTAATCTCTAAATATGTATTATAGCAACCCTTAAGTGTATAGGTACCAAGATATACACACCTCTCGGTGTATATACAGAGATATATACACACACGTGACCGCAGCAGGTGTGAATCATACCATATACATCACAAAACAAAAAAAGGCAGAGCCTTAAAAACTCTCAGAGATTAAAAACTAATTTCCCTCTTTTTATGCGAAATATCAATAAATGCAAATGTGACATTAAAAATTAAATAATGACAATGAAAATGTGATTAATTCAGAATTATTTTTCCATTTTACGGTTGATAATGTAAATCTGCCTTACCGTAATGACTTGTAAAAAAGGTTATTAACAATTTTCAGTTTGCATAAATTTACGTCGTTTGAGATGACTTATCTCTGCCCTGACGTCCATCACTGTTCTTCCACTCAGTAGTTAGGTAAGTATGTTAGGAAGTAGATAAGTATGTAAGAACGTAAGTAGGTAGGTAAGTAAGTAGGTATGTATGTAATTAGGTAAGTAAGTAAGTGAGTAAGTAGGTAAGTATGTTTATTTAGGTACAGATACACATAAACAGTTACACAAATTATCATACACAGTAACATATGTGTGAATTACCCACCAGAATTACTCAAAAAAGGTCAGACAAAGACACTTATTTCCACTGGGGTCCTTCAGGGCGCATTATTTATTTTTTAACCATCATCTCCATCAAGCTACCATCTGAAAGCTCTTATTACTGCAGGACCAGTTTATTAATTGTGCTAATGGGGTGTGGAGGTTGTTGTAGACGGCGTTGCGGTGCGAAGCCTGAAGGAACGCTGACGAAACTCCGCCCTGTGTATGTTCCATTGGCCGGCCACTGACTCTGTGGGAGGAGCTGGCCCTCCCAAAACACGCTGATGTTATAGCATGTTTTCTGCCCTTTTCGGGCGGTTTTGGCCCATGTGGGATCGGTATTCTGAGACTTTATGCTTCCTTATGCTCAGGTGGGGCGAGGTAATCGGAAATTGTCCAGGGAAGGTGAGTTTTAGAGAGGGAATTAGGGAAGGGTGTAAATGCGCATGCTTGTGTCGTAGCATATCTCCGACACGTTCTGAGTCCCGTTAGCCAATCACTGGACGCACGTGCGCGGGGGGTTTCCGCATCGCAGTTATGGGACATCCGCTGGGAGAACCTACTTCCGCATTGGTGATCCTAGTGCGAAAGTAGCGTGTCTGGGAAGCCCGGGTATCGCCTTGTTGCCCTGGGTGTGGGCGAGACAGCGACTACTGGGTGAATGAGGAACTGGAAGCCACACCAGTAGCGCCCCGGGGGTCCTCTTGCAACCAACCTCACGGCTCTCTTTACCCCAGGAGCAACCCCAGCTTCACCTCCTTTGCTTTATTCCTTCGCCCGGTCTGTGTCTCCGCTTCCCTCCACGACTGAGGCTGTGAGAGAGAGGCCAGAAACGAAGCCTTCAGAACGAGCCTCAAAACTCATCTTTCGACACATTACCCAGCCTAAATAAATACATTGATGTGCTGACTAACATCCTGATGTGCAAGTCAGGTAACATGAGGTGAAGTGTTGACCCCGTGTGTGTGTATATATGCGTGTGTAACGTAAGGATTTAGTGAGGTCGTGGTGGTAAAGAGTGATGGTTCTGTGAGCATCAACCACCCCCTTGAAGAACGCCCAAGGACGCTCAATGACCTTCTTTCGACGACTCGGTGATTCGAGCTCTTGACCGCCATGTCTCGCTCCTTCCTGGTGGATTCTCTCATCTCCCCGCGGGCGCCCGACAGCAGCAGGCGTGGTCCACGCCCATACAGCCCGCCCACCACTGCCCACCTACCCGCCCTCCTGCCAATTCACCCCTGCCCGCCGGGTAAACACAGCGACGTGCTATCTCTCTACTCCTGCCGAGCCTGCGTACCTATCCCGCCCGCCCTCAAGCAAGCCATGGCGCCCACCTTCTCCACATTCACGCCCACGCTGGGATCCAGCTTCCCACACACGCCCGCCAGCCTGCCCCACGCCCCTGTTCTACGACCAGTGCCAGTCTCCTTGCCCATGACCATGCCTCATATGTACGCTCCTCTGTACGCCCCTAGCACGCCCACACGCCCACAGATTAACAACACCCACACTCCCCCAGAGAAAAAGTCTCCAGTTCAAGGTGAGAGATTTAATGACAAAATATATATATATATATATATATATATATATATATATATATATATATATATATATATATATATATATATATATATATATATATATATATATATATATATATATATATATATATATATATTATATATATATATATATATATATATATATATATATATATATATATATATATATATGATTCTTACATTTTCTTTCATTTCATTCTTCTTTTCTTCTTTCTTCTTTCTTCTTCTTCTTCTTCTCTTCTTCTTCTTCTTCTTCTTCTTTTAATTATTATTATTATTATTACTATATTATTCTTATTAGTAATAGTGTTTATTATAAAATAATAATAATAATAATAATAATAATAATAATAATAATAATAATAATAATTATTATTATTATTATTATTATTATTATTATTATTATTATTATTATTATTATTATTATTATTATTATTATTATTATTATTATTATTATTATTATTATAATTATTATTATTATTATTATTAGTATCATTATCATTATTATATCACTAGCTTACTATGTAATAATTCATTAATAATTAAAAAGTCAGATAATAATCCTCCATCACCTCCCACCATCACCTACCACCATCACCTACCACCATCACCTACCACCATCACCTACCACCATCACCTACCACCATCACCTACCACCATCACCTACCTCCATCACCTACCCCATCACCTACCACCATCACCTACCTCCATCACCTACCACCATCACCTACCTCCATCACCTACCACCATCACCTACCTCCATCACCTACCACCATCACCTACCTCCATCACCTACCACCATCACCTACCTCCATCACCTACCACCATCACCTACCTCCATCACCTACACCATCACCTACCTCCATCACCTACCACCATCACCTACTCCATCACCTACCCCATCACCTATCACCTACCTCCATCACCTACCATCATCACCTACCACCATCACCTACCACCATCATCTACCACTATAAACTACCGCCATCACCTACCACTATAAACTACCACCATCACCTACCACTATAAACTACCACCATCACCTACCACTATAAACTACCACCATCACCTACCACTATAAACTACCACCATTACCTACCACTATAAACTACCACCATCACCTACCTCCATCTACCACTATCAACTACCACCATCACCTACCACCATCACCTACCACCATCAATTATCACCATTAACTACGATCATCAGCTGCCACTATCACCTACCACTGTAAACTACCACTATAAACTACCACCATCACCTACCACTCTAATCTACCACTATCAACTACCACCATCAACTACCACTATAAACTACCATCATCACCTACCACCATCACCTACCACCATCACCTACCAATATAAACTACAACTATCAACTTCCACTATAAACTACCACTATCAATTACCACCATCAACTACCACTATAAACTATCACCATCATCACCTACCACTATCAACTACCACTATAAACTACCATCATCACCTACCACTATAAACTACCACTATCAACTACCACTATAAACTACCATTATCAACTACCATCATCACCTACCACTATAAACTACTACTATCAACTACCACCAACTACCACTATAAACTACCATCATCACCTACCACCATCAACTACCACTATAAACTACCACTATAAACTACCACCATCAACTACCACTATAAACTACCACTATCAACTACCACCATCAACTACCACTATAAACTATCATTATCAACTACCACCATCAACTACCACTATAAACTACCACCATCAACTACCACTATAAACTACCACCATCAACTACCACTATAAACTACCACCATCAACCATTATAAACTACCACTATCAACTTCCACCATCAAGTACCACTATAAACTACCATCACCTACCACCATCACTTACCACTATAAACTACCACCATCACCTACCATTGCTGTTCGCGGTGTTTCGTGATTGATGTTCCGTTCCTGGTGTTTCATTCTTGATACTGTGTTCCTGGTGTTCCATACTTGATCCTGCGTTCCTGGTGTTCCGTACTTGATGTACCGCTCCCTGGATTATTCATTACCTAACGTTCCGTTCCTGGTGTTCCTCGTTTGATGTTCCGTTCCGAGTGTTCCTGGTGTTCCGTACTTGATGTACCGCTCCCTGGATTATTCATTACCTAACGTTTGCAACACACAGGTATTGCAATTGTGTATTGAGTGGAATACACCTGTAATCACCTATAAAAGTGACTACAGTTGACCCACATGCAAACCGAGAGGCATATCTATGAGCCTATTCACGCTACGAGATATACCTCAGTGTATATACACTACGAGATACACCTCGGTGTATATACACTACGTGACAGGTGCTCCTACATAGCTGCGGGCCTGGCTGAGAGGTACTGTGTACTGTGATGCAGTAGAGTGCGTTGGTTCGAATCCTGCTGTGGACCGAGAGTTAATATTTGTAAATAATTTCGCCCGTTTGCAAATTGTTTAAGCATACCTCATTGTATATGCACTATCGTTAACCACAATCTCTTCCCTAACAACCATCGTTAACCACAACTAACAACTATCGTTAACCACAATCTCTTCCCTAACAACCATCGTTAACCATTTTTACCCCACCACTTTTATTAACTATTTCTTTTCCACCACCACCACCATTATTAACCACTACCTCACCCTCCCCACTACTACAGGAGGGACACGCCCTCGCTCGGAGTCTCCTACAGATGACATTCCCTCCTGCAAGAGGATTCGCACCGCCTTCACCTCGACGCAGCTGCTAGAGTTAGAGAGAGAGTTCTCCTCCAACATGTATCTGAGCCGCCTCCGTAGAATAGAGATTGCAACCTATCTCAACCTCTCTGAGAAGCAGGTGGGTGATGGGAGTACATGGTGTTGAGAGATGGCAGAGGACTTCAGAGTCCATGGTGAGGCTATCTGTTGAGAGATGGCAGAGGACTTGAGAGTCCATAGTGAGGCTATCTGTTGAGAACTGTCAGCTTGACAGACTGTAATTAAAAAAAAATTGTAAGACTTAGAAATGCAGTTAATAATAATTTAGAAATAAATTATTTTCTATGATGTTCATCGTGTTCTGGTAAGGCAGAGATTTATTAACATGTAGAGGACAATATTTTTCCCCCTCTTTTTAGGTGAGGCAGCAAAATGTTTGCTCATAGGTATACTCCAGGTATACTCCAGGTATATTATTTACATTTTGGTTTTCTTCTTCAGGTGAAAATCTGGTTTCAAAACCGGCGAGTGAAGTATAAAAAGGAGGAAGGAGGACACTCCAGGGAGAAGTGTTCCTGTTTGAGGACCTGCACTTCGTCCAGGGCTCGTTCCAAGGACCTGCAAGGCCCCCAGGGCTGTGAGGGCCGCCAGGACTGCGAAGGCCCCCACGACGCCACCGAAGAGTTGCAGAACCCAGAGGAGAAAGTCGCTCCTGGAGCCTTCAACGGCCCCAACCACAAAACTGAGAACGACTGTGATAACGACGACCCCACGAAACACCACCATCATCCCCACCATAACCACCACCATCCCCACCACCACAACCACCACCATCTACCACCCCAACGTCAGGTCTTACCAGGAAGTCTCCTTCAGGAAGCCTTTCATACCCTGGAAACCACCAGAGCTGAACTAAGGTCCTCTGACCAGATGAAGCCAAGTAGTGACCACATGAGGTCCTCTAGCAGACACCAGGTGAGAGACGAGGTGAGAGACCAGGTGGGAGACCCAGTGAGGGTCTCAAACACAGACCAGCCGGAGTCTTGGAATAATAAGTCCGATCTTGAGTCTGACTGCGACAGAGACAGCAGTGAAAATATTGACGTAGTTTGAAATGCTTTATTTTGGCCCAAGTGATAAAAACAGGAAGTTATGAATTATCGAGGAAATTATTATTATTATTATTATTATTATTATTATATATATATATATATATATATTTTTTTTTTTTTTTTTTTTTTTTTATATATATATATATTTATATATATATATATATATATATATATTATATATATATATATATATATATATATATATATATATATATATATATATATATATATATATAATATATATATATATATATTAAAATATAGGATGGGATATATATATATATATATATATATATATATATATATATATATATATATATATATATTACTATTTTTATTGTTATCATTATTAATTATTATTACATTGTGATTATTAATTACTATTATTATATTATTATTATAATTTGCTAAGCAGCCGTAAAAAAAATCACTGTTTAACTATGTGACGCCTAACCCACACGGGTTTACTGCCTTCCTGTGAATATAATCCTACTCAAATACTCCTCAAGGGTTTACAGCAGATTTTTCTAATAGTGGTCTAGCACCTAGACGAAAAAAAACCCCATCTGCTTTTCGTGTTCATCTTCAGTGCAACAAATAAAAGCAAAAAGAATACAGAACGAGTCAACTGGTTCCTGGGACTGGAGTCACTACCACAGTTCCGTGGACCGGAAGAAACAGGTGAATTGATCTTCCTCATTTATCTGGGCGTTTCTCAACCAGGTATCTCATTTCTGGGTTGATATTACGGAATCAAGGCGATGTTTGTTGACGGCCTGATGAAAGTACCAGGGAGGGGGGGACTGTATGATGCTTGGGGCCAGGATAGGTCCAGGTCCAGAATAAGTCCAGGTCCAGAATAGGATTAGGTCCAGGATGGGTCCAGGTCCAGAATAGGTTTAGGTCCAGGATGGGTCCTGGATAGGTCCAGGTCCAAGATAGGGCCAGGATGGGTTCAGGTCCAGGATGGGTCCAGGATAGGTCCAGGTCCAGGATAGGTCCAGGTCCTGGATAGGTTCAGGTCCAGGATGGGTCCAGGATAGGTCCAGGTCCTGGATAGATTCAGGTCCAGGATGGGTCCAGGATAGGGCCAGGATAGGTTCAGGTCCAGGATAGGTCCAGGTCCAGGATAGATCCAGGTCCAGGATAGGTTCAGGTCCAACATGACCAGAAACAATTTAATACCAAGTCACTTTTCTTATTGATCTATGGGTTAGTTGTGAATTGTTCCAGTCAGGGTATTGTGGGTTAGTTGTGAATTGTTCCAGTCAGGGTATTGTGGGTTAGATGTGAATTGTTCCAGTCAGGGTATTGTGGGTTAGATGTGAATTGTTCTAGCCAGGGTATTATGGGTTAGATGTGAATTGTTCCAGTCAGGGTATTGTGGGTTAAATGTGAATTGTTCCAGTCAGGGTATTGTGGGTTAGATGTGAATTGTTCCAGTCAGGGTATTGTGGGTTAGATGTAAATTGTTCCAGTCAGGGTATTGTGGGTTAGATGTGAATTGTTCCAGTCAGGATATTGTGGGTTAAATGTGAATTGTTCCAGTCAGGGTATTGTGGGTTAGATGTGAATTGTTCCAGTCAGGGTATTGTGGGTTAGATGTAAATTGTTCCAGTCAGGGTATTGTGGGTTAGATGTGAATTGTTCCAGTCAGGGTATTGTGGGTTAGATGTGAATTGTTCCAGTCAGGGTATTATGGGTTAGATGTGAATTGTTCCAGTCAGGGTATTGTGGGTTAGTTGTGAATTGTTCCAGTCAGGGTATTGTGGGTTAGATATGAATTGTTCCACTCAGGGTATTGTGGTTTAGTCGTGAATTGTTCCAGTCAGGGTATTGTGGGTTAGATGTGAATTGTTCCAGTCAGGGTATTGTGGGTTACTTGAGAATTGTTCTAGCCAGGGTATTTTGACTTATTCTTCTAGATTAAAGTCACTTAGATACTTTCATTAACGTCCTGAGAAAGATTTGAGCGTGAGACCCTGGACCACTGGACCACTGGACCACTGGACCACTGAAATACTGAAAACTGCCGATTCCGTACCCGAAATCGAGTGTACTTCTAAGGTTGGGTAATTGGGTTTAAAGTCTTTCTACTTCACGAGGGTCACTAAGGCTGCATTTCACCTGTTCACCACCAGTCAGTGTATATACACTGAGATATATACATCTATCAGTGTATATATCTCCTGTCAAATAATAATAATAATAATAATAATAATAATAATAATAATAATAATAATAATAATAATAATAATAATAATAATAATAATAATAATAATAATAATAATAATAATGATGATAATTCCCAGCTCAGTAAAATCGATAAAAGTTACATAACTATCCTCAAATTGCCTTTTTTCAAGAATGCCTCTTGCATCAGAGCGCCCCAGTGTTTATGCCTTAAGGGTCGATCACCATGCCCAGCCCTTCTAGGGCAGGGTAGGTGCCAAGGCTGGAGCTTGCTACCATCTGTAGCTCGTAAGCCTGCCCTTCCCGTTAGGGAAGGTGGCAGACCAGAGAGGCCTAGCATCTATCTACCTACCTGCCTCGTGCTTGTGGGCGAATATGGCTAGGCCTGGGGCCAGTTGGTCCGCCGATGAGGGGTATCCCCTCCCATGGGAGACATAGGTCTCTGATACTCCCACGCCAGGGAGCCGGAGCCGGGTCGCCATCTGGTAAAAACCCGGGCCGGGAGAATTCCCGGTGAATCAACACCTCCTCCTATGCCTTAAGATTGATGTATATAATATATATTTTTCACAGTCATAGAGATGTATATTGTGTGTATAGTTTGTTGTGTATGGTACTGTATCCCAAGGTTGGATGAGTAAATGGAGGGGGGTTTAAAGTCTATCTACTGCACGGGGGTCATTAAGGCTGCATGTCACTTGTTCACCACCAGTCAAAAACACTTTAATAACTAAAATAGTGATTAATGTAAACTCTCAGTGTATATACACACTGAGAGATATACACCTCTCAGTGTGTATGCCCTGTGTATATTCTGAAATTATGTGCCAGTGAGATTATAAACGCGCATGCATTTTTTTTAGGTGTCCCCTTCGAGGAGGTTCCTTGATGCGGGTGAGGGGGCTCTTAATCCAAAGAATTACAGCTACCCTTCCCTTCCCTGGATCAAACCTGATTGCCTCCCATTCCCCTAAACGATTCCCCACGAATATAATAATAATAATGATTTTAATACCATCATTTTTCCCGTATTTAGTTCCTTGTTTACATTCATAGAAAACGGATTTTCCCCTAAAGTCTTCTCAAAAAAAAAAAATTCTCACTTCCCAATATAGAAAAAAATTAATCAATGAAGATTGCAATGAACATTTTAATCTCACTTTATGAGATTAATCTCGCCTTATTCACACCTCATCGAGGCTGAGCCTTGAGAAACAGTGACCCTGACGGTGTTTCCTTCACTGAAAGTTTGTTATATTGTGAAATATATTGAAATATAATGGAATATTTAATATTTATGACGTGAACAGTGCCTGCAGCGTTCCAGCAGGGAAAAGTGTCTGCAGCATTCAAGCAGTGAAGAATCTGCAGCGTTCAAGCAGGGAAGAGTGCCTCTAGTGTTTATAGATTGCCAGAGGCTCCGTCCAAGAGTTCTTGAGAGCAGTGAACAGTGCCTATAGCCTTTTGGAATGCCTGGATCCCCGTCCAAGAATGCTTGAGAGCAGTGAACAGTGCCTATAGCCTTTTTGTAATGCCAGGAGCTCCGTCCAAGAGTTCTTGAGAGTGAATAATGCCAGTAGCCTTTTTGCAATGCCTGAGGCTCCGTCCAAGACATTTTTAGCAGTGAACAGTGCCTGTAACGCCTTTTTCAAACCTTTAAATTTCTACAGCGTTTCTACAATGTCTACAGTGCCTCAAACCTTTGTAGAAGATCTATAACACATCTACAGTGCCTCAAACATTTGTAGAACATCTACAATACATCTACAGTGCCTGTATTCTGTGCCAGGAAGGTTCATACAGTGCCATTAACGTTTAAACATTACTAGTTTTCGTGTTTACATATATATATATATATATATATATATATATATATATATATATATATATATATATATATATATATATATATATATATATATATATATATATATATATATATATATATATATATATATATATATATATATACTATATATATACACGTATATACATATACTATACGTTTTAATGGTGAATCTCACAGTGACGCAGTACTCTACGTTTAACTCACACTGACGCAGTCTGCGTGTCTAAATGACGCAGTGTTTTGCGTCACTTGCCCTAGTATGTAGATATATTTGTGGGATGAATTCCAACATTCCAAGTTAAATTCTTGTGCATTTTTTTTTTTAAATTGACACTATTATAATTATTATTATTATTATTATTATTATTATTATTTTCACCATCATCATCGAGGAATAAGACTTTTCAGGGGGGGAAAAAGTCACATTGAGATTAAGGGACAAAATATTGCCTTACAAAATCGCCATCTAGAAAATATAAGCTCAGTAATGTTTACATTGTCCATGGCGTTAACAAGGGTTCAGATCCGCCAGCCCGCCACACCTAATCCCACATCCAGGGATCCAATCCTCTTTTTTTTGCCAGAGTTGGCTATTGTGTACACTTCCCTTGTCCCGTTTATACTCCAGTATTTTGCGCCCATGTTGAATTCTAGTCATGAATTTTTTTGTTTTTTTTTTGTAGGTGAATTCTCAGTATTTTAGGATTAAGGAAGTGCCTATGGCTTTATTTAGGCCTGGTAGGTCGAAAAATTATTTTATTTTATTTGGACTATTATAGACCTGGTGCCTCTGTCCGTGTGGCTCTTGTCAATAAAAGATGTGAAGTGCATTTGTCGCTTTTGTTATCCACTAATTTACATTGTTATCCACTAATTTACATTGCTATCCACTAATTTACATTGTTATCCACTAATTTACATTGCTATCCACTAATTTACATTGCTATCCACTAATTTACATGTGTGTGTGTGTCAACATAACTATTTATCGCCCAATGTTTCGGTGGCTTCTAAGTCCGTCCTCAGAATCTAAAACTGTATGACAATATCTTTTAAAAAAACAGCAATTAATAAACATCACTGTCATACAAGTTACAAAGAAATTTTTTTCCCAATTCCACTACTGGATAAGTAACCAAGTTAAATAATGTAACCAATGTAATGTCGAATTACAGCAGAGTTAATATCATATTAACTTTTACAGAGCTGACGCAAGCAAAGTTATACCAGGAATTGTGGAAGGGTAATTATGGAATGGTAATTATGGAATGGTAATTATGAAATGATAATTATGGAATGGTAATTATGGAATGGTAATTATGGAATGATAATTATGGAATGGTAATTATAGAATGATAGCTGTCTCCTAAAGTTCCCTAACTAAGACCTCTAGCAACAGTGTTAAGTTAGACATAACAATTAACAACTGGTCGTCTACACTGCTAACTGTCTGTCATCCTTATAACACTAAAGTTAACTTACAACACTGAGCTTCATTAACACAAAAAAAAGTAAATTAACTCTCACTTTTTTAATCAAATTCTTAAACCAAACTTTTTTTTTTAAGTTTACTTCGTTGAGATTATCACCAATCTGAAGTTGTTATTCTGCTTTGTTTTGTTTTTTAATCTTATGATCAACATTTTGGCCACTTAATTTTGAGGATCCAGGTGATATATGGTGCTTAACAATCATAGTTATTGTGTTATTCATAGCTATATCAGGTGTGGTGTTTGCAGTGATATAAACTAGTCTTTTTTCAAACGTAAATTTAGTGTTTATGAATTAGGATGGTAGGAGATATTACTATAGAGTCGTGTAGACATGTTTACATCAGCGTGCTGTCTTTTTCACTTGTGTTTAGTGTGACTCACACACCAGTGTCCACCAGTAGTTGACCATCAAACTGATAGTCAGGTGTGTCTCTCACACACCAGTGTCCACCAGTAGTCGACCATCAGACTGATAGTCAGGTGTGTCTCTGACATCTCCTCACCATGATGGCCGGGTCTTGGTGAAATCGTTCACAATGTTCGTCACTGACATCACAGAGGTTTGGCGAGAATAATTCAAGGTAAGAATGAAGGAAACGAGTCTTGAGGGACATCCTACATCCCTCTAGATGATATGATGTCAATAGCTCTTCTACAACATTTCTGTAATCATCACTGTGATGGCAGGCCAAGAAACCTTCACAAGTGCCACTCAGCTCAGTATCTTGAAGTCTTTCCTTAAAATAAAGAGAACTGAGGTCCGGTGAAGACATCTTCCTCCAGTTTGGCGTCACTAACTTTAGAAACCCTTTTCTTCAGACAGGCGAACCCCTGCACCTCCTTCGTCCAGAGCTCTGACGAAGTTTTTAATAAAGCCTAATTTGATGTGTAAGGGCAGATGAAGTATGTCCCTTGGGTCGGCTAATGGCTGGTGTTCAATGTTCTTCACTTCTGCCTCATACGATCCTCCAGCTGGCCACGTAGGCTCAGTGTAGTGTTACTTTGTATCTCCACTTTGCCACAGGTGGCCACGTAGGCTCAGTGTAGTGTTGCTTTGTATCTCCACTTTGCCACAGGTGGCCACGTAGGCTCAGTGTAGTGTTGCTTTGTATCTCCACTTTGCCACAGGTACAGAAAACAACAGTAACTTGGTAAATCCACTTTGCAGTTGCAGTAACAGATATTCCACCCCCAAACTTCTCATATACGATCAGTGGTTAGGGTTTTTTCATTGTCTCACATTTCTTTCAAGTGTCTAGGGAGAACTAAAGGCAGACATAGCAGGGTGTTGTCATTGTGAAGTAAGACAGCCTTCACTTGTTTTGCTGGAATCAATAAACAACCGCCACACTACAGGATCATGATGTTCACCCACTGTATATACGCTAAGGTATGTTGGTATATCTCCCTCCACAACATATAGTCTTCTCCTCCCTGCATGCGCTCCCTCTTTCCCCCTTTTTAACACCTACTCCCTCTCACCTTTCTAACACCTACACTCTCACTTCTAGCACCTACACCCTCCCCTTCTAACATCTGCACCCTCACCTAACTCTTATACCTTCACTTTAACACCTATCCCTTCCCCTTTCTAGCACCTCCCTTCATCTTCAAACACATCCTCTCTCCTAACACATCCCTTCACCTTCTAGCACCTCTCCCTCACCTAGCACCTTCCCCTCACCTTCTAGCACCTCCCCTTCCCCTTCACCAGGTCCTGGGAACTAAATACTAGGTGCTGAGAGGTGCCACCCGCCGGCCTGGCGTCCAAGTGTGTATCATAGCGTAATGAGAGGGTTCCCAGGCCTCTCCACGGGAAGCCTCCCTCTCAACCACCCACTCCAGAGGCTGTGTTCTCCCCTTTAATGGTCAAACATGCGGATACCGTCGAGTGGGAAGGGAAGGGGGAGAGAGAAGGGTGTGGGTGGGGGAGTGTGTGTGGAAAGAGGGAGTTGCTCCCATTTAAATGTTGAATATTTCGTTAGTTGGTCCCTAAACTCCCTTCCTCCCTCACACTCCTTCTCTCCCTTCCTCTTCCCCCCTCCTCCCTTTGCGTTTATTATTGTGGTTAAGGGATTATTGTTTATTCAGTGTTGTAATTAATGTGTACAGTAACAGCTACACTGACCTGGCCTCAACTACACTGACCTGGCCTCAACTACACTGACTTGCCCTCAACTACACTGAGCTGGCCTCAATTACACTGAGCTGGCCTCAACTATACTGACCTGGCCTCAACTACACTGACTTGGCCTCAACTACACTGACCTGGCCTCAACTACACTGACTTGGCCTCAACTACACTGACCTGGCCTCAACTACACTGACCTGGCCTCTACTACAATGATCTGGCCTCACCTACACTGACCTGGCCTCAACTACACTGACCTGGCCTCACCTACACTGAACTATCCTCAACTACACTGACCTGGCCTCAACTACACTGACCTACCCTCACCTACACTGACCTGGCCTCAACTACACTGACCTGGCCTCAACTACACTGACCTGGCTTCTACTACAATGATCTGGCCTCACCTACACTGACCTGGCCTCAACTACACTGACCTGGCCTCAACTACACTGACCTGGCCTCACCTACATTGAACTGGCCTCAACTACACTGACCTGGCCTCAACTACACTGACCTAGCCTCACCTACACTGAGCTGGCCTCAACTACACTGACCTGGCCTCAACTACACTAACCTGGCCTCAACTACACTGACCTAGCCTCACCTACACTGAACTGGCCTCACCTACACTGACCTGGCCTCTACACTGACCTGGCCTCTACACTGACCTGGCCTCTACACTGACCTGGTAATGTTCTGGTCACGGTACTGTGGATTTTTATTCTCTATTCAACTCATTGTTAAGTTATACAACTCTATGGAAACTATCTGCCAATCATCGTCGAATACCATACATACATGCGTATACACACGGGTAAATACATACACATATACATAAGCACACACACATGCATACGCACACACAAGCATGTACAAAAAATGCACATATCCGTACACACATAAATACGCACACTCATACATATGTATACATGTGTGTATACTCATGCAATCATACATACTCGTAAGCATTAACTCGTCTGGCAATCAACTGCTGGGAAATGTAAGACAATGTGGCTCGAACCCCCGGGGGTAAAGATGGAAACTACAGTTCGTTGGACCAGGAGTAGTAGCAGTAGCAATAATAGAAGCAGTTGTAGTAGCAGTAACAGTAGCAGTAATATTTAGCAGTTGTAGTAGCAGTTAGCAGTAGCAGTTGCAGTAGCAGTAGCAGTATCAGTAGCAGTAAGTAATGCCATATCGTCTTCACAACCATTACCAAATAAAGAAAGTTACATACATCAACAGTACTATCCAACACACACACACACACACACACACACACACACACACACACAGAAGAAAGTTGGATAAAGCTCATGGACCAGGGAGAGAGTGGACCTAGTAGCGACCAGCGAAGAGGCGTGTCCCAGGAGCTGTGACTCCACCCCTTCAACCACAACTAGGTGAGCACGCCAAAACAAAGGAATAACGGAAGAAAGTAGATGGAGCAAGAGATGCAGAGAAGACAAACCGATTATGTGCCCACCAAACAAGCCTCGATCACTTAATGTATCACCCAGCGAAGAATATCCTACACTTGACTAATGGTGACAGGTGGACTGGCTGTAATCATTACCTGGGTAATTACATTTGCCCGCTCATAACTGGCCCAGCCGCTCCGCACAATTACCAAGATAAACAGGTTAATTACATGGTAACGCCGATGAAGTGGGGAGCTGCAGCATACTCCGTTAGCCTATTATTCTTCAGTAATGTCGGTGTCAAGAGTACGAGGCTACAACTCTGTTTACCATCACCGACGCGCGCCATCCTTCTTCTTTTTTTTCCCGCCAGAATATCGTGTTTACTCCCGACAGAAAGTCATCTTGCGCGGCCCCCAACTTCTTCCCCTCAAAATCATGCTATAGGATTCAAAGTACCTTTGAACTTGCTTTGATAACCATCAAAATTACGTTCTAGGCTTCAAAGTACCTTTGAGCTTGCTCTGATGACCGTCAAAATAATGTTTTAGGCTTCAAAGTACCTTTGAGCTTGCTTTGACAACCATCAAAATCATGTTCTAGGTTTCAAAGTCCCATTTGTGCTTGCTTTGATGATCATCAAAATCACGTTCTAGGCCTCAAAGTACCTTTGAGCTTGCTTTGATGGCGGCCAAAATCGCGTGTACCAATGGCATCCCATCAGATGTATGCCTCCTTGAAGCTTCCATCAAAAATATATATAAGATATTTTGAAATTTCTCGCCCATGATCGTGTGTATATATCTCCGCTAGAAGTCTCTCTCAAAAAACTCATCATATAAACTAGGCTTCCCGAGATATATGATGATTACCTGAGGCTTCACGCCTACTGTCGTGTGAACCTGAGGCTTCCCGCCAAAAGTGGTGCTTACAGGAAGCTTCCCGCCAAAAGTTGTTTTACCAGATCTTTCCCAACAAAAGTCTTCTATTTTTATCATATCCTCCCCAACAAAAGTATTTTATTTTTTATCATATCCTCCCCAACAAAAGTATTTTATTTTTATCATGTTCTCAACAACAAAAGTATTTTTTTTATCGTATCCTCCCCAACAAAAGTCTTTTATTTTTGTCATAACCCCCCCAGACAAAAGTCGTGTTTTGCTAGATCCTCCCAAACAAAAGTCGCATTACAGATCCTCCCTAACAAAGGTCGTGTTTTACCATATCCTCCCCAACAAAAGTAGTGTTTTACATCCTCACCAACAAAAGTAGTGTTTTACATCCTCACCAACAAAAGTAGTGTTTTACATCCTCCCCAACAAAAGTCGTGTTTTTGCTAGATCCTCCCCAAGAAAAGTCGTGTTTTACCAGGTTCTCCCCAACAAAAGTCCCATTACAGACCCTCCCCAACAAAGGTCGTGTTTTACCAGATCCTCCCCAACAAAAGTGGTGTGGACACCTTGCAAAGTGAGACTAACAGGAAGAACGTTTAGCGTCACTAGAGAATTACACTCCATCAAGTGAGTTAGTGTGTTCGACCCCCGTATATTATTGGGTAAACGCGTGTTTAATCAAACTACGGCGAGTGAGAGATGGACAACAACCACGCGACTCAACACTTTCATGCTCCCCGATGCCTTTACCCAATAATTCACAACTGTTTAAATTGCATTACCAAACATGAAAGCAAAGCTCATTGTGACGCCTCATTTTTCAGGACTAGGAAAGAAAAGAGCCCCCACTGAGTGGGCGAAACGTTGTCAATAATCTCGTTTTACTGCAACTGTGGTGGTACTTGATATCTCTATAGTAATGACTTATTTTCAAGGCCCCTGTTTAGTTTTTATCATAGAAATGTGTGATTAATTACAATGGAAATCAATTTAAATATACTATTTTCTTTTTGTTCAAGATGCGAGTTATTATAGTAATATCGTCCTGGTGTACAGATGTAATATATTGAATCTCCACAATGTTAAATTAAGCATTGAGAGATAGGACAAAGGCAACTATTCAATCTTCACGAGTCCACTCATAAATTTTAAGCCACATTCGAATCCCCGTCTCTCCTCACATAATATTCTGGCATATATATATATATATATATATATATATATATATATATATATATATATATATATATATATATATATATATATATATATATATATATATATGGTTAGGTCATTAATAAAAGGCTCCCGTCGCTTCACTTATGTCTTTTGTTTTTCTTTTAATGGTGACGCCACTTATACTTCAGTACTGCCAACTTGGTTAGGTTCGTATTATCTTTCTTTCCAGATTGCTTCTGTTAAATGAACATTGGGAATTAGAATGCAATATGCGGAAGCTTCGGCGAATAATGCCTGAGGTTTGTGGTTGAAAATGAAAGTGGTGTTTCGAGTCTGGTGTAAGGTGAGTGTAAAAAAAAAATTGAGATGAGGGTTGGTAACGCTGGTGCACTATGAAGCCAGGAAGAAGATGTTGACAATAGAGGGACTGATCTGTCAATCAGGCCAATTGACGACTTGAAGTGATTTTATGCGCGTGATTGGTGATATTGATGTGGTTAGCCAGTTGTCATTGGTCGACTCTGTAAGCAAATGAGCTGGTCGATTGAGGCCGCGACAAAAGCTCGCTCAAGGAAGAGAAAACTGGAGCACTTGACCAGACAATATCTAGCCTGGCGTCCCCTGGCAGCCCGACCTTAACAACACCCCAAGACACAGCTGATTTATTGATTCCCGAGTCGACGAATTGAAAAGATAAAGAAGTACATAATGCTGATTGAAGGGCAGTTACTGGACCATGCTGCCGCTCCCTCGTGTACAAGTCACTCTAATAAAATCATTAAAATTAAAATGTTTAGCCTGGCCCGCTGCCGTATTGCTGACGCGAGGCTCAAGAATCCTCATCTGAATGAGAGCTAAACACTACAATGGAAGCGTCGTGGTTTTATCGTCTTGTTTGGGGTTTATAGGGCTCTCACGGCTTAACGCCGTATCGAACCCTTGTGTCGCGGGGTCCGGACGCGTGGTCCTGCTTCACCGACACCATGACGATAATGGTGTGCACAAGTCGAGGAATTAGACGCATGTACAAAACACCAGAGAGTAAAAAATCTTCTGATGAGGCTCTTTAGCACCGCACCGAGAGGTGGCAGGGACCCTCGACTCGCAACCAAAATATCCGGGTTCATTCCTGGGTGAGTCGATACCGTGGCCAAATCTCCAGAGACCTGATGTTCCTGTCCGGGTAGTTAATAGGTATCTAGGTGTTAACCGGCTAAGTTAATAAGTCTCTAGGTGTTAAATAGCTAAGTTAACCGGCCAAGTTAATAAGTCCTTGAGTGTTACCTGGTTAAGAGTTTCAATATGTTGAAACAACATATAAGCTCTTGCTATGTGAATTCAAATGTCTAAAAAAAAAAAAAAAAAAACTCCTAGTAATCTCCTAGTAAATATCTTGAAAATCTCCCCGTAAATCTTTTCAAATTTGACTGATGATTATTTTTTTTTTTAATTTCCTTTCAAACCTTATGAAATATTACTATAACGTCACGAAAAATTATTCATTATGATTTTTCTTTTCTTTTCACTCGAATTCATCACCTCCATAAAATTTATGGAATGGAAATATGCCTTATATTATTATTATTATTATTATTATTATTATTATTATTATTATTATTATTATTATTATTATTATTATTATTATTATTATTATGTAAATTTGGTGATGAGGGAAAATTTGCCTCACCAAAAATTATGTATATATTGTCTATTGTATTTTTTTTTTAATAATTATCTATTTTTAATAATTATCTATTTTTAATAATTATCTATTTTAATAATTATCTATTTTTAATACTTATCTATTTTTAATAATTATCTATTTTTAATAATTATCTGTTTTTAATAATTGTATATTTTTAATAATTGTCTATTTTTAATAATTATATATTTTTAATAGTTATCTATTTTTAATAATTATATATTTTTAATAATTATCTATTTTTAATAATTATCTATTTAATAAATAAGTTGAATATATGAAAAAAAACGATAGTTAACACACCAGTTTAACATGTTAACTCGGTAGTTTATCATGTTAACTCTGCAGTTTAACATGTTAACTCGGCAGTTTTATCATGTTAATTCGGCAGTTTATCATGTTAACTCGGTAGTTTATCATGTTAACCAGGCAGTTTATCATGTTAACTCGGCAGTTTATCATGTTAACTCGGCAGTTTATCATGTTAACCAGGCAGTTTATCATGTTAACTCGGCAGTTTATCATGTTAACTCGGCAGTTTATCATGTTAACTCGGCAGTTTATCATGTTAACTCGGCAGTTTATCATGTTAACTCGGTAGTTTATCATGTTACTTTCGCTACTGAATGAACTAACATTTACAGTTGTTAAGTCTAACAAGCTCCTGTACATTTCGTGGACATGACAGCCACTCAGAGCGTCCCTGCCACTCAGAGCGTCCCTGCCACTCAGAGCGTCCCTGCCACTCAAAGCGTCCCTGCCACTCAGAGCGTCTATGGACGCTCAGGTAAAGATCTGATCAGTGAGTTTATGGGGTAGGGGCGGTAAGATGTCCTCTGAGGATACCATCAGGAGTCCTCGCCCTAATAGGATGTTTTTGAGAGAGATTGAGCGTAGGTCTTGGTACATGGGAGTACATGGGAGTACATTGGAAGACCACACCGCGGCTGTCTACTGACAGGAACTATCAACTTTCCCTCGATAAAGACTTATCGTGTATTATCTAGGTGTGGGAGGCTAGGATGGGCTGAGGATGTAGTCCAGAGGACTCTCCTTGTTCTGTTGTGAATTTCGACGACTTCGGTAGCAGAGAGCCTTCTGCTTTTCTATACTTGAATTAAACGCCAAGATAATACATGGTAGTTCTTAATCTAGACAGCAATAGATAGTTTTTTCAGCAGATAGCTTAGGTGTTTACTCTCAAGTCGTCTGCTATCCTAAACTATCTAACACCCGAGTACCTATTTACTGTTAGGTGAAGAAGAGCAGCAAGTGTAAGCAGACACACAGGTACCTATTTACTGTTGTGTGAACATGGTGTAAAGGGACTCAGTCAGACGTTTAAGTCGAACTGGGAGTCGAACCAATGTCCTTTCGATTAGCTAAACGCCTCTACCACATAGCCTCCTTCAGAGGAAGACCAGGAGGATAAGATCCAGCTTCCTTCCTCTGTGTAGGATACTCTGTGGCCTGAAGGATGGCAGTGTGGATTCTGATCCCACTAAGAGCATTAGAAGCCAGCAATATAGAGTCTTGGATCAAAACAGCGTAGCGCAGACAATAATGAGGAGAAGACATAGGTTGCTGAACAGGCTTTGGTTGGGACAACGTTTCGCCCTGGGTAGAACTTTACCATGAGCTGCTCTTAAAAAATCTTGTACCGCAGCGTGTCTTTTTTCAATATGAAGAATTTATATACCAGATGAATATAATCGAAATAATTGAAATAACCTAAGAAAATGACAGTAAGAAAAATATGCATAGATTATTTTCCACGTAGTGTGTTTAGCAAGTATAAACGGGGTAAAGAACACTGGCGAGTGAAAGGTAAGATGACAATCAGGGGAATCCACAACCCTATCGAGGGATTGGATCCTCACACGGGGGGCGGAGGGCGGCGCCAATCCCCCTCGTAGTCCACACACCAAAGCCGATTACTCGACCGAAGACTCTCAAGCCGGATGATTGGCTGACTGATACTGTGACGTCAGCTGTTTGGGGTTTTCTGGTGGTATCGGATCCCCCTCTCTTACCGGGAAACAAAAGACAATCGTTCGGTCCCGGTATTAGTGTATTTATACATAGCGGGAAAACAACAACAACAGGGTGTAAAATATAGGTTAGGGTGCAATAATCGCGAACAAGCGACACAATATGCAAAACAACCACGGGGAAAGTTGAATGATAGCTCTAGGCCTTTCGTGTTGCAATCAATACATCATCGGAAGCTTGCAATGTTGCAAGTCAGTAGTGTCACCGAGGGCTGACTGGCTTATTGTGGTCCTCTAATTCTCTCCCCAAGGATGCGACCCACACCAGTCCACTAACACCCAGGTACCTACTTACTGCTAGGTGAACAGGGACAGCAGGTGTAAGGCAACATGTCCAACGTTTCCGTTTGTCCGGTGCTCGAACACAGATCCCTCAGTGTGTGAGCTAAGACCGCTACCAAGTGAGCCATAAACTTGTAACAAGCCATTTTGTTCCAACTTATCAGTGAATATTAGTTAATGGAACAAGTTATTCATGAACACAAGTGGTACAATCTGTCGTACTAATGATAAATCTTCTCCAACGTACGTTTCTGTACGATTTAAGCCAAGACCAAATATGAAGATTATGTTGGTTTGATCCTAATTGACATAATATACTTGTAAAGTGAAGGAGGTCAGTCCCTCAGTCTTGATAGTAGATGGTCAGTCCCTCAGTCTTGATAGTAGGTGGTCAGTCCCTCAGTCTTGATAGTAGGAGGTCAGTCCCTCAGTCTTGATAGTAGATGGTCAGTCCCTCAGTCTTGATAGTAGGTGGTCAGTCCCTCAGTCTTGATAGTAGGAGGTCAGTCCCTCAGTCTTGATAGTAGGTAGTCAGTCCCTCAGTCTTGATAGTAGGTAGTCAGTCCCTCAGTCTTGATAGTAGGTGGTCAGTCCCTCAGTCTTGATAGTAGGTAGTCAGTCCCTCAGTCTTGATAGTAGGTGGTCAGTCCCTCAGTCTTGATAGTAGGTAGTCAGTCCCTCAGTCTTGATAGTAGGTGGTCAGTCCCTCAGTCTTGATAGTAGGTGGTCAGTCCCTCAGTCTTGATAGTAGGTGGTCAGTCCCTCAGTCTTGATAGTAGGTGGTCAGTCCCTCAGTCTTGATAGTAGGTGGTCAGTCCCTCAGTCTTGATAGTAGGTGGTCAGTCCCTCTGTCTTAGAAGACGGTATAAGTAGCGAGAAGCAAAATTTGCTTAAGAATTATAAAGAAAATATAAAAAATAACATTTGCCACTCTCTCAGTGTGACAGGAAGCAACATTAATCACAGCGGGTAGAGGAACACTTGTCTGACAGCGACCAGCACTCACAGTAACCACCCAGGATTCTACACACTCTATCTAATCCTTTAATAGGATTTAATCCCTTAAAAGGCAGATTCTAAATGCACCCAGTCACATTAGGGTGTTCAGTAAGGATAATTATAGGAATTATAGGGATTTTGGGAGCGATTTATCCCTGCTTATATATATATATATATATATATATATATATATATATATATATATATATATATATATATGTGTGTGTGTGTGTGTAAGTAAGTATGGATATGCAATAATCGCGAACGAGCGACACAAGATGCAAAACAACCACAAGGGAAGTTGAATGATAGCTCTAGGCCTTTCGTGTTGCAATCAGCACATCATTAGAGAGCTGTTCCCATGAACGTATCTTCCTGCTCTATTTCTGCAACATTGCAAGCTCGTGATGATGTGTTGATTGCAACACGAAGGTCCTAAAGCTATCATTCAACTCCCCCTGTGGTTATTTTGCATATATATATTCCAGGCAGGAAAACATTAATGCAAAATCCATGTTTATTTCCGGTTATTAAATTATTATACATTATTAATATTTCCATATTGTTTATTATAACGGTCTACGTTTGTTTGGGTAAGATTAATGATTTAGTAAAGAGTGGAGTAGTTGATGGTGGGGGTACAGTCTTACCTCTTGTATACTGGAGTGACACCACTCTGGTGTGGTTACTCTGTCTTAGAGTGAAGAAGGGGAGTACATGGAAGTACAGGGATTACATGAGTACGTGGGAGTACATGGAAAGACAGATTGTAGAGTACTTGGAGGTCCACACCTAGACTATCTACTCAGAAATATCTACTTCTATGTAGATTAAGAACTATCGTGTATTACGTAGGTGTGTGAGGCGAGGGAGAGAGGAGGAGGAAGGGAGGGAGCATCAACAGAGACATACCCTCCCTCCTGTTTTATTCTCACCATGGGAAATGTCAACACAGACTTATAGTTGATCTCTTTATCCTAATTGCTTGAGTTGGGTCCACTCCACAACAGGTCATTATAAGCTGCTAAGTATCCCCTCCCTCACCCCATCCCTCATCATCCCCCTCCTCCCGATTACTCCCTCACCCATCCCTATGTCCCCAGGCCAGTCCATCCCATTACCTACCTCCCTCTAGTTTCCACTAACTTCATGGTAATTGGGCTTTATATGCCTTTAAGGAAGCTGCGGTGGTGGTTGTGGGGATGGTAGGATGGGTGTGGGGATGGTAGGATGGTTGTGGGGATGGTAGGATGGGTGTGTGGATGGTGTGATGGTTGTAGGAATGGTGTGATGGTTGTAGGAATGGTGGGATGGTTGTGGGGATGGTAGGAGGGTTGTGTGGATGGTGTGATGGTTGTAGGAATGGTTGGATGGTTGTAGGAATGGTGGGATGGTTGTAGGGATGGTAAGATGGTTGTGGGGATGGTATGAAGGTTGTAGGAATGGTGGGATGGTTGTAGGATGGTAGGATGGTTGTGTGGATGGTAGGATTGTTGTAAGGATGTTGTGATGGTTTTAATAGGATAGTTGTGGGGATGGTAGGGTGGTTATGGGGGTGGTAGGATGGTTTTGGGGATGGTAGAAAGTTTTTAGGGATGGTAGGATAGTTGTGGGGATGGTAGGATGGTTATGGAGCTGGTAGGATAGAATATATGGATATACAGGACTGTGTATAGAGGATAATGTGTAATGAACACACACACACACACACACACACACACACACACACAGTCATAGAGTTGTCAGGAAGTGGAATAGTCTGGCAAGTGACGTAGTGGAGGCAGGAACCATACATAGTTTTAAGACGAGGTATGATAAAGCCCATGGAGCAGGGAGAGAGAGTGGACCTAGTAGCGATCAGCGAAGAGGCGGGGCCAGGAGCTATGAATCGACCCCTGCAACCACAAATAGGCGAGTACACACACACACATACAAATCCACGAAGATACAACTTTACAAGAACGTCAATATCAGAATTCTCACGAACGTAAATAAGACCCCCCCCAAAAAAAAAAAAAATAAGAAAAAAAAACGCACTTATTTGCACCGTGGGAGCGTTCGTGGGACTGATCCGCGCTTATGAATACGCATGAATCCACAGAGACGGATTTATGGCAAGAACGTGAGGGGAGGGGTGACCGGGGGGGGTGTGACCTGGTCTTTACCTGGGGAGATGAGGCAGGTGAGTGAGGAGGGTAGGAGGGTAGTGGAGGGAGGGAGGGAAATACCGTCTATATAAGGAGAGGAGAGAATACTATCTCTATAACATATACTATCTCTATAACATATACTATCTCTATAACATATACTATCTCTATAACATATACTATCTCTATAACATATACTATCTCTATAACATATACTATCTCTATAAAGAGATCTTGCAGAGAATTACGAACAAGAGTTAACAACTTCGATAATGAATGAAAAACTGCGTTAACCAACCTGAAGTAAGAGTTTAAAGAGCCCGAGGGAGGGAGAGAGTCAGGATGGGAGGGAGGGAGAGAGTCAGGATGGGAGGGAGGGAGAGAGTCAGGATGGGAGGGAGGGAGAGAGTCAGGATGGGAGGGAGGGAGAGAGTCAGGATGGGAGGGAGGGAAGGAGAGAGTCAGGATGGGAGGGAGGGAGAGAGAGAGAAAGGGAGGGAGGGAGGAGAGTCAGGATGGGAGGGAGGGAGAGAGTCAGGATGGGAGGGAGGGAGAGAGTCAGGATGGGAGGGAGGGAGAGAGTCAGGATGGGAGGGAGGGAGAGAGATAGGAGAGGGAGGGAAGGAGAGAGCAGGAGAGGAGGAGGAGAGAGAGAGAAGGAGGGAGGGAGGTCTAACAGAGATAGGGGAGCATGGCTGGTTAGGGTGATAGCCAGCCAGCCTTTACGTCTCAATATGGCCCCCCCTCTTGTGTCACACACACACACACACACACACACACACACACACACACACACACACACACACACACACACACATATATATATACGAGAAAGTGCAAAGGTTTGCAATTAGACTAGTCCCTGAGTTAAGGGGTATGTCCTACGAGGCGAGGTTAAGGGAAATCGACCTAACAACACTGGAAGACAGAAGAGATAGGGGGGACATGATAATGACATATAAAATACTGAGAGGAATCGACAAGGTGGACAGAGACAGTATGTTCCAGAGATGGGACACAGCAACAAGGGATCACAGTTGGAAGTTGAAAAGTCAGATGAGTCACAGGGATGTTAGGAAGTATTTCTTCAGCCATAGAGTTGTCAGGAAGTGGAACAATCTGGAGAGTGATTTAAGAAGAGGTACGACAAGGCCCATGGAGCAGGGAAAGAGTGGACCTTATAGCGACCAGCGAAGAGGCGGGGTCAGGAGCTGTGAATCAACCCCTTCAATCACAAACAGGTAAGAACATACAAAACAAACCGAGTGTCTATCGACAAGTGCCTTTTCACAGCTAGTAACTAAGTTACCCAACCAGAAATCAGTCATGTTCATCAAACTAGTCTAGAATACGGGGCCAGGAGATAAGTCTCGACCCCACTACCCACAACCACAGCTACAAAGATGCATAAACCCACATGGAGCTCAGTGGGTAGAGCAGTCTGTGCGCAACCAAAGAGATCGTGGTTCGATTACTGGGTGAGATGTGGGATACACCTGCTGCCCTTGTTCACCTAGCAGTAAGTAGGTACCTAGGTGTTCACCTAGCAGTAAGTAGGTACCTAGGTGTTCACCTAGCAGTAAATAGGTACCCGGGTGTTCACCTACCAGTAAATAGGTACCTGAGTGTTCAGCTAGCAGAAAATAAGTACCTGGGTGTTCACCTAGCAGTAAATAGGCACCCGGGTGTTCACCTAGCAGTAAATAGGTACCTGTTACTGTAGTTCATTGTTGCTGTTATTATTATTATTATTATTATTATTATTATTATTGTAAATATTATTATTATTATTATTATTATTATTATTATTATTATTATTGTAAATATTATTATTATTATTATTAAAAAACTATTAACAAGGTGTAATAATATTAACCTGCTGTAACAAAGTTAATAATAATAATAGATGATCCCCCCTGTCCCCTCTCCCCTCCCTCCACTCCCCTCCCTCTCCCTCCCCTTCCCTTACTCCCTCCCCCTCCCCTCCCTTCATTCCCTCCCCTCCCTCTCCCACTCCCTCCCTGATAAGTGGACGGGTGTGGGGGACTATTGACTGGTTGATGATTGGCGGGATTGATGGCTGGAATTGGACGAGAATTGAGGTTGACAGGAACAGACAGGAAGCGTGAGAACTACGATGGGAGGGAGAGAGAGGAGGAGGGAGGGAGAGGAGGAGGGAGGGAGAGGAGGAGGGAGGGAGAGGAGGAGGGAGGGAGAGGAGGAGGGAGGGAGAGAGAGAGAGAGAGAGAGAGAGAGAGAGAGAGAGAGAGAGAGAGAGAGAGAGAGAGAGAGAGAGAGAGAGAGAGTGAGAGAGAGAAAGAGAGAGAGAAAGAGAGAGAGAGTGAGAGAGAGAGAGAGAGAGAGAGAGAGATGAGAATAAGGTGAAGATGGTGTAGATAATTGAGGAAGAAGGATGAAAGGAAGGATAGGGTGAAGAGGGATAGAGAGAATTGAAGTAAAGGGTGGATAGAGAAAAGGGAGTTGAAAAGAGTCTGGTAAGGGAGGGTGTATGCATGGGGTGGATACGTTAAGGGTGGGAAGAGAAGAAATGGTTCTTAAGGGAGTGTGGTAGTGTGCGTATGTGTACTCACCTAATTGTGGTTGCAGGGGTCGAGACTCAGCTCCTGGCCCCGCCTCTTCGCTGTCTGCTACTGGGTCTCTGCTCTCCCTGCTCCATGAGCTTTATCATACCTTGTCTTAAAACTATGTATGGTTCCTGCCTCCACTATATCTTTCTCTAGACTATTCCACTTAATGACTAATCTGTGGCTGAAGAAATGTTTCCTGACATCCCTTTGACTCATCTGAGTCTTCAGCTTCCAGTTGTGTCCCCTTGTTTCTGTGTTCCCTCTCTGGAACATCCTGTCACTGTCTACCTTGTCAATTCCCCGCAGTATTTTGTATGTCGTTATCATGTCTCCTCTGACCCTTCTTTCCTCCAGTGTTGTTAGTCCTATTTCCCTCAACCTTTCTTCATAAGACAGACCCCTGAGTTGTGGAACTAACCTTGTCGCAAACCTTTGCACTTTCTCTAGTTTCCTTACGTGCTTGACCAGGTGTGGGTTCCAGACTGGTGCTGCATACTCTAGTATGGGCCTGACGTACACGGTATACAGTGTCTTGAACGATTCCTTGTTAAGGTAACGGAACGCTAATCTAAGGTTTGCCAGACGCCCATATGCTGCCGCAGTTATCTGGTTGATGTGTGCCTCCGGAGACGTGTTAGAGTGGGTGTGTTAGTGTATGTGTATTAGAGTGTGTGTGTGTGTTAAAGTGTGTGTGTGTTAGAGTGTGTGTGTGTGTTAAAGTGTGTGTGTGTTAAAGTGGGTGGGTGTTAAAGTGGGTGTGTGTTAGAGTGTTTGTGGGTGTGTTAAAGTGGGTGTGTGTTAGAGTGGGTGTGTGTTAGAGTGGGAGAGTGGGTGTGTGTTAGAGTGGGAGAGTGGGTGTGTGTTAGAGTGGGAGAGTGGGTGTGTGTTAGAGTGGGAGAGTGGATGTGTGTTAAAGTGAGTGTGTGTTAGAATGGGTGGGTGTTTAAGTGTGTGTGTGTTAGTGTGTGTGTGTGTGTTAGAGTGTGTGTGTGTGTTAAAGTGGGTGTGTGTTAGTGTGTGTGTTAAAGTGGGTGTGTGTTAGAGTGGGTGTGTGTTAGAGTGGGTGTGTGTTAGAGTGGGTGTGTGTTAGAGTGGGTGTGTGTTAGAGTGGGTGTGTGTTAGAGTGGGTGTGTGTTAGAGTGGGTGTGTGTTAGAGTGAGTGTGTGTTAGAGTGGGTGTGTGAACTTCTTCAGAATGGACACATTAAACAAGCGTCAAAACATCCACCTAAGATGTTTTGGGGCAGTTTTACCGCTTAAGGTCCTGGACGGCTTGTTATTGTTGAGGGAACGACGATCAGTGACAAATACAAGACAATCCTGGCAACTCATTTGCTTCCCATTGTGGACACAGACTTTCCTGGTGGAGAAGGAATTTTCCAGCATCTTGCTCCATGTCAAACTTCCAGAAAAATGCTGACATTCTTCGATGAGAGTGAGCCAAGCTGTCTAAACTGCCCTGGAAACTCTCCTGACCTCAACCCAATTAAGAATCTACGGGCAATAACCAGACACAGGATCGTGAAACAGCACAGTTCAACTGTGGAGAAGCTAACTGCTGCTGTTATTAGGACCTGGAACCACCACCAAGAACTTGCCATAATGTGTTCAACATTGGTTGAGTCTATGTGGCAGCGTGTACCAATGATTATAAAAGCAAAAGGAAGTCATTTCTTTCATTAAATCAATTATCTGCCATATCATTGTCCTGTATTCTTCAAATAAACATTAAATGACTTATTTCGTCACTGTCCCAATTAATATACACTACTGTGTGTATATATATATATATATATATGAGAGTAGTAAATATATATATGAGAGTAGTAAAGAGAGTAGTAAGGGAGAAAAAGTTAGCATATGAGAGGTTTTTACAAAGTAGAAGTGATGCAAGGAGGGAAGAGTATATGGAGAGAAAAAGAGAAGTTAAAAGAGTGGTGAAGCAATGTAAAAAGAGAGCAGATGAGAGAGTGGGTGAGATGTTATCAGCAAATTTTGTTGAAAATAAGAAAAAGTTTTGGAATGAGATTAATAAGTTGAGGAAGCCTAGAGAACAAATGGATTTGACAGTTAAAAATAGGAGAGGAGAGTTATTAAATGGAGAGTTAGAGGTATCGGGAAGATGGAGAGAATATTTTGAGGATTTGTTAAATGTTGATGAAGACAGGGAAGCTGTGATTTCGTGTGTAGGGCAAGGAGGAATAACATCTTGTAGGAGTGTGGAAGAGCCAGTTGTGGGTGTAGGGAAGTTCGTGAGGCAGTGGGTAGAATGAAAGGGGTAAGGCAGCTGGGATTGATGGGATAAAGATAGAAATGTTAAAAGCAGGTGGGGATATAATTTTGGAGTGGTTGGTGCTATTATTTAATAAATGTATGGAAGAGGGTAAGGTACCTAGGGATTGGCAGAGAGCGTGTATTGTTCCTTTGTATAAAGGCAAAGGGGACAAAAGAGAGTGCAAAAATTATAGGGGAATAAGTCTGTTGAGTGTACCTGGTAAAGTGTATGGTAGAGTTATTATTGAAAGAATTAAGAGTAAAACAGAAAGCAGGATAGCAGATGAACAAGGGGCTTTAGGAAAGGTAGGGGTGTGTAGACCAAGTGTTTACAGTGAAACATATAGGTGAACAGTATTTGGATAAGGGTAAAGATGTTTTTGTGGCATTTATGGATTTGGAAAAGGCGTATGATAGGGTAGATAGGGGGCAATGTGGCAGATGTTGCAGGTGTATGGAATAGGAGGAAGGTTACTGAAAGCAGTGAAGAGTTTTTATGAGGATAGTGAGGCTCAGGTTAGAGTGTGTAGGAGGGAAGGGACTATTTCCCAGTAAAAGTGGGCCTTAGACAAGGATGTGTGATGTCACCGTGGTTGTTCAATATATTTATAGATGGGGTTGTAAGAGAAGTGAATGCGAGGGTCTTGGCAAGAGGTGTTGGGCTAAAAGATAAAGAAGCAAATACAAAGTGGGAGTTGTCGCAGTTGCTTTTGCTGATGACACTGTGCTTTTGGGAGATTCTGAAGAGAAGCTGCAGAGGTTGGTGGATGAATTTGGTAGGGTGTGTAAAAGAAGAAAATTGAAAGTGAATATAGGAAAGAGTAAGGTGATGAGGATAACAAAAAGAATAGGTGACGAAAGATTAGATATCAGATTGGAGGGAGAGAGTATGGAGGAGGTGAATGTATTCAGATATTTGGGAGTGGACATGTCGGCGGATGGGTCTATGAAGGATGAGGTGAATCATAGAATTGATGAGGGGAAAAGGGTGAGTGGAGCACTTCGGAGTCTGTGGAGACAAAGAACCTTGTCCATGGAAGTAAAGAGGGAATGTATGAGAGTATAGTTATACCAACGCTCTTATATGGGTGTGAAGCATGGGTGATGAATGTTGCAACGAGGAGAAGGCTGGAGGCAGTGGAGATGTCATGTCTGAGGTCAATGTGTGGTGTGAATATAATGCAGAGAATTCGGAGTTTGGAAATTAGGAGGAGGTGCGGGATTACCAAAACGATTGTCCAGAGAGCTGAGGAGGGGTTGTTGAGGTGGTTTGGACATGTAGAGAGAATGGAACGAGACAGAGTGACTTCGAGAGTGTATAAATCTGTAGTGGAGGGAAGGCGGGGTAGGGGTCGGCCTAGGAAAGGTTGGAGGGAGGGGTAAAGGAAGTTTTGTGTGGGAGGGGCTTGGACTTCCAGCAAGCATGTGTGAGCGTATTTGATAGGAGTGAATGGAGGCATATGGTTTTTAATACTTGACGTGCTGTTGGAGTGTGAGCAAAGTAACATTTATGAAGGGATTCAGGAAACCGGCAGGCCGGACTTGAGTCCTGGAGATGGGAAGTACAGTGTCTGCACTCTGAAGGAGGGGTGTTAATGTTGCAGTTTTATAACTGTAGTGTAAAGCACCCTTCTGGCAAGACAGTGATGGAGTGAATGATGATGAAAGTTTTCTTTTTCGGCCACCCTGCCTTGGTGGGAATCGGCCGATGTGTTAATAAAAAAAAAAAAAAAAATATATATATATATATTTTTTTTTTTACCAATAGGTATGTTTTATTACATAATATGGTACAAAAGATTTGAGAGATACATTGTTGATATAAAGATGGCATATACAGTACACGAGGTGAGAGATACATGTCTAGTACATATTGTTACATCTTATATATATATATATATATATATATATATATATATATATATATATACATATATATATATATATACCTATGACCACCACAACCACGCGACAAGGACATCAATCACACTAAACACAGATAACTAACATACCAAACATAATGAGAGATAGATAGAGAAAGAGAGAGAGAGAGAGAGAGAGAGAGAGAGAGAGAGAGAGAGAGAGAGAGAGAGAGAGAGAGAGAGAGAGAGAGAGAGAGAGAGAGAGAGGATGCAATAAACAAGATTTTTATCAGATAACGAGGCGAGACTTAAAGATAATGACAGAAGACAAGTATCCCCTGAAACAGATATACCCCAAAAAAGGAAATCCACAGAACAGCTATCCCAAAATATATGAATTAAAATAGGTATTCTTTAAAACAAGTACATGTATTCCCAAAAACAAATATACCTTAAAATGTGTATCCCCTAAAAAAAATCCCTAAAAATAGTTATCCCCTAAAAACAAATATACCTTAAAATATGTATTCCCCAAAATATACCTTTAAAATAAGTATCCACTAAAACAAATATCCCTTAAAAAAGGTATCCCCTAAAACAAATATCCCTTAAAACAAATATATGTACCTTTAAATAGATATCTTTTCTAATAAGTATCCCTCTATAATTAGTATCCCTTGAAATAGTAATCCCCTAAACAATTATCCTCCTTCTCCTCCTCCTCCTTCTTCTTCTTCTCCTTCTTCTTCTTCTTCTTCTCTTTCTTCTTCTTCTTCTTCTTCTTCTTCTTCTTCTTCGTCTTCTTCTTCTTCTTCTTCTTGTTCCTTTTCTATTATTATTATTGTTATTATTATTATTATTATTATTATTATTATATTATTATTATTATTATTATTATTATTATTATTATTATTATTATTTATGCTACTACCAGCACTACTACTACTACTACTACTACTACTACTACTACTACTACTACTACTACTACTACTACTACTACTACTACTAACATTACTACTACTACTACTACTACTACTACTACTACTAACATTACTACTACTACTACTAACTACTAACTACTACTACTACTTCAATCTGAAGAAGATGTCCTCTCTTGAGCTACTCTACCAGCAGCTGAAGGAAGAACTGAGGGTAGCTAAGCTTGAGATACAGCGACTGACTGAGGAAAACAAGAGGATTCGTAGTAATCCTCCTGTTGAGAATCCTCAAGCCAGGAAAGGAACCTGGACAGTGGCTAAAACGCATGGGACAAAGTTAAGGCTCAAGAGGACGGGTGGAGAGGTAGAAACAACGAAGACCCAGGAGAATGTTGTGGAAACATCGAACCCATTCTCCGTGCTACCCGATGAATGTGAGTCGACTTCTGGGAGCGTCACGACGAAAGACACAAAGGAAGGTAAAAACATTGTTGTTGTTGGGGACAGTCAGGTTAGGTACATGGATAGGGCTTTCTGTTTGATTGATAGGAGTAGGAGACAGAGGGTTTGCTTTCCTGGGGCTGGGATGGAGGATATTGTTAGCCGTCTGGACGACATCATGAGAGGTAATGGGAGCAATCCTATTATCTGTCTCAGTGCTGGAGGCAACGATGTTGGCAGACGTAGGAGTGAGGACCTGACTAGCAGGTTTAGGTCAGCAATAGACATAATTAGGAAGAAGGGTGGGAACCCTGTCATATGTGGTATTTTGCCAAGGAGAGGAGTTGGAAATGAATGGCTGTCCAGGGCAATTGGTGTCAATTGCTGGCTGGACAAATACTGTAAGGAAAATTCAGTAACATTCATTGACAACTGGGACCTCTTCTATGGCAGAAATGACATGTATGCCAGGGATGGGGTTCACTTATCCAGGTCTGGGGTGGGGGCACTGGCAACTGCAGTGGAGGGAGCTGTTAGGGCTTTAAACTAGAAATAGTTAGTGGTATGGGTTTTGGGGGGAAAACAGAGAAGTCCCAGTGTAGTAATATTATAAGTTGTAGGAGAACTAGTAATAGGCAGAATAAGGTGGACAGTGGAAAGCTAGTGACACTAGATGACAAGGACAGTAATAGGTATAGTGGAAAAACAGAGATGAGCAGGAAGGGTAAAGAGAAAGGAGGGTCTCTAAATATATATTACACCAATAGTCGTAGTGCTAGGAATAAGATGGACGAGTTGAGATTAGTTGCAAGTACGGGTAATATTGATGTTTTTGCAATAACTGAGACATGGTTTAATATGAAAATCGGGACTTGCCTGCCGAATGTCACATTCAGGGTTTTAAATTGTTCCAAGTAGACAGAAGTATCGGGAAAGGGGGTGGGGTGGCACTCTATGTCCGTGATCATTTAAATTGTTGCATAAAAACGGGTATAAAGTCTGAATTAACACATACAGAGTCTGTCTGGATAGAATTTTCAGAGGGGTGTGAAAAATTGATTTTAGGCGTGATTTACCGTCCTCCAAACTTAGATAGGGAACAAGGAGACTACTTTGGGAGGAAATTGTTAAGGCCACAAGACACGATAACGTAGTAATTCTAGGGGACTTTAACTTTAGTCAGATTGATTGGAATTTCATGACAGGGAATTTAGAATCTAACGACTTTTAGAAGTAGTTCAGGATTGCTTTTGAAGCAGTTTGTAACAGAATCTACAAGGGGAAATAACCTACTTGACTTGGTTCTGGCAAGCAAGGAAACCCTTGTTAATAATTTAGAAATTACAGAGGAACTCGGCTCAAGCGACCACAAGTCAATTACCTTTAGCATTGAATGGATGTATGATAGTAGGGATAATTCAGTAATGGTCCCAGATTTTCGCTTAGCAGATTATAATGGACTTAGAGAACACTTATCAACTGTGGACTGGGGTGAAGAAGAGAGGTATCAATATGACAGTTTTCTTAACACTATACAGGCTGCCCAAAGAACATTTATCCCGTATAAAGAAATTAGATCAAGTAGAAATGACCCAAAATGGATGAATAATAGGCTCAAATATCTTTTAGGGCAGAAGAAAGGAATTTATAGGCGCATAAAAGAGGTGAGGGTCATCTTATAAATCAGTATACTGACATTAAGAGGGACGTTAAAAAGGGAATAAGAAAATCTAAACGGGACTATGAAATTAAAGTTGCTAGGGATTCAAAACTAACCCAAAAAGTTTTTTCCAGGTTTATAGAACAAAAGTTAGGATAAGATAGGTCCCCTTAAAATAACTTTGGGCATCTTACTGACAAGGAGAATGATATGTGCTCTATTTTTAATAATTATTTTCTCTCGGTTTTCACACAGGAAGACATTAATAATATCCCAGTAATTAATTTTTACAGAGGCCCAGAAGAAGATAAATTATGTAATATCACAGTCACTAGCGAAATGATTATGAAACAGCTGGACCGACTGAAACAAAATAAATCGCCGGGTCCTGATGAGCTTTTTGCAAGGGTTCTTAAGGAATGCAAATGGAACTCTGTGAACCAATATCTAACATTTTTAATTTATCTCTTCAAACAGGTGTAGTGTCTGATATGTGGAAGATGGCTAATGTAATTCCTATTTTTAAAGCAGGGGACAAGTCACTACCGTCAAACTACCGCCCAATAAGCCTGACCTCAATTGTAGGCAAATTACTAGAGTCAATTATAGCTGATATTATTAGAAGCCATCTAGATAACCATAATTTGATTAATGATACCCAGCATGGATTCACGAGGGGCCGTTCCTGCCTATCTAATTTATTAACCTTCTTCAGTAAAGCTTTTGAGGCTGTTGATCACGATAAAGAATTCGATATTGTTTATTTAGACTTTAGTAAGGCTTTTGATAGAGTACCGCACCAGAGACTGTTAAAGAAAGTGGCAGCTCATGGCATTGGGGGAAAAGTGCTGTCATGGATCGAGTCATGGCTCACCAATAGGAAGCAGAGAGTGTGCATAAATGGGGTTAAATCCGAATGGGGACTTGTAACAAGTGGTGTTCCACAGGGATCAGTCTTAGGCCCATTGTTATTTATAATATATATCAATGACCTTGATGAGGGAATTACTAGTGATATGAGCAAATTCGCCGACGACACGAAGATAGGTAGGATAATTGATTCAAACATAGATGTCATAGAACTTCAGGAAGATTTAGACAAACTTAATTCGTGGTCAGAAAAGTGGCAGATGCAGTTCAATGTAGATAAATGCAAGGTTCTGAAGCTCGGGAGTGTCCATAACCCAAGCACTTATAAGTTAAATAACGTAGAACTTAGCCATACAGATTGCGAGAAGGACTTGGGGGTGATGGTAAGCAGCAACCTTAAACCAAGACAGCAATGCCTAAGCGTACGTAATAAGGCAAATAGATTACTGGGATTTATATCAAGAAGTGTTAGCAACAGAAGTCCAGAGGTTATATTACAGCTTTATACATCATTAGTAAGGCCTCACCTAGATTACGCAGCTCAGTTCTGGTCTCCATATTACAGAATGGACATAAATTCGTTAGAAAACATTCAGCGTAGAATGACTAAATTAATACATAGCATTAGAAATCTTCCTTACGAAGAAAGATTGAAGACCCTAAAATTACATTCACTTGTAAGACGTAGAATGAGGGGAGACATGATCGAGGTATACAAGTGGAAAATGGGTATTAACAAAGGGGATATAAATAAGGTCTTGAGGATATCTCTCCAAGAGAGAACCCGCAATAATGGATTCAAGTTAGATAAGTTTAGATTTAGAAAGGATATAGGAAAGTATTGGTTTGGAAATAGGGTAGTTGATGAGTGGAACAGTCTGCCTAGTAGGGTTGAGCAAATATTCTGTTAGTGGGACGGATTGTGAAGGACCTGCCTAGTATGGGCCAACAGGCCTGCTGCAGTGTTCCTCCTTTCTTATCATTGTTATTTATAATATTTCATTGTTATTTATAATATATATCAATGACCTTGATGAGGGAATTACTAGTGATATGAGCAAATTCGCCGACGACACGAAGATAGGTAGGATAATTGATTCAAACATAGATGTCATAGAACTTCAGGAAGATTTAGACAAACTTAATTCGTGGTCAGAAAAGTGGCAGATGCAGTTCAATGTAGATAAATGCAAGGTTCTGAAGCTCGGGAGTGTCCATAACCCAAGCACTTATAAGTTAAATAACGTAGAACTTAGCCATACAGATTGCGAGAAGGACTTGGGGGTGATGGTAAGCAGCAACCTTAAACCAAGACAGCAATGCCTAAGCGTACGTAATAAGGCAAATAGATTACTGGGATTTATATCAAGAAGTGTTAGCAACAGAAGTCCAGAGGTTATATTACAGCTTTATACATCATTAGTAAGGCCTCACCTAGATTACGCAGCTCAGTTCTGGTCTCCATATTACAGAATGGACATAAATTCGTTAGAAAACATTCAGCGTAGAATGACTAAATTAATACATAGCATTAGAAATCTTCCTTACGAAGAAAGATTGAAGACCCTAAAATTACATTCACTTGTAAGACGTAGAATGAGGGGAGACATGATCGAGGTATACAAGTGGAAAATGGGTATTAACAAAGGGGATATAAATAAGGTCTTGAGGATATCTCTCCAAGAGAGAACCCGCAATAATGGATTCAAGTTAGATAAGTTTAGATTTAGAAAGGATATAGGAAAGTATTGGTTTGGAAATAGGGTAGTTGATGAGTGGAACAGTCTGCCTAGTAGGGTTATTGAAGCTAGGACCTTGGGTAGTTTCAAATTTAGGTTGGATAAATTCATGAGTGAGAGGGGTTGGATTTGAGTGGGACTCGCGCATGAGTGGGTAGAATTGTCAAAGCTTATTTCTTGGGTAGCATTGAAAATTGGGTTGAGCAAATATTCTGTTAGTGGGACGGATTGTGAAGGACCTGCCTAGTGTGGGCCAGCGGGCCTGCTGCAGTGTTCCTCCTTTCTTATGTTCTTATGTTCTTATGTTATGTTCTTATGTTCTTATGTTATTGAAGCTAGGACCTTGGGTAGTTTCAAATTTAGGTTGGATAAATTCATGAGTGAAAGGGGTTGGATTTGAGTGGGAATTGCACATGAGTAAATAAAATTATCAAAGCTTATTTCTTGGGTAGCATTGAAAATTGGGTTGAGCAAATATTCTGTTAGTGGGATGGATTGTGAAGGACCTGCCTAGTATGGGCCAACAGGCCTGCTGCAGTGTTCCTCCTTTCTTATGTTCTTATGTTCTTAGTGGGATGGAATGTGAAGGACCTGCCTAGAATGGGCCAACAGGCCTGGTGCAGTGTTCCTCCTTTCTTATAAGAACATAAGAACATAATAAAGGAGGAACACTGCAGCAGGCCTGTTGGCCCATACTAGGCAGGTCCTTCACATTCCATCCCACCAACAGAACACTTGTTCAACCCAACTTTCAATGCTACCCAAGAAATAAGATTTGATAATTTTATTTACTCATGTGCAATTCCCACTCAAATCCAACCCTCTCACTCATGAATTTATCCAACCTAAATTTAAACTACCCAAGGTCCTAGCTTCAATAACCCTACTAGGCAGACTGTTCCACTCATCAACTACCCTATTTCCAAACCAATACTTTCCTATATCCTTTCTAAATCTAAACTTATCTAACTTGAATCCATTATTGCGGGTTCTCTCTTGAGAGATACCCTCAAGACCTTATTTATATCCCCTTTGTTAATACCCATTTTCCACTTGTATACCTCGATCATGTCTCCCCTCATTCTACGTCTTACAAGTGAATGTAATTTAAGGGTCTTCAATCTTTCTTCGTAAGTAAGATTTCTAATGCTATGTATTAATTTAGTCATTCTACGCTGAATGTTTTCTAACAAATTTATGTCCATTCTGTAATATGGAGACCAGAACTGAGCTGCGTAATCTAGGTGAGGCCTTACTAATGATGTATAAAGCTGTAATATAACCTCTGGACTTCTGTTGCTAACACTTCTTGATATAAATCCCAGTAATCTATTTGCCTTATTACGTACGCTTAGGCATTGCTGTCTTGGTTTAAGGTTGCTGCTTACCATCACCCCCAAGTCCTTCTCGCAATCTGTATGGCTAAGTTCTACGTTATTTAACTTATAAGTGCTTGGGTTATGGACACTCCCGAGCTTTAGAACTTTGCATTTATCTACATTGAACTGCATCTGCCATTTTTCTGACCAGGAATTGAGTTTGTCTAAATCCTCCTGTAGTTCACTGACATCTACGTCTGAATCGATTATCCTACCTATCTTCGTGTCATCAGCGAATTTGCTCATATCACTAGAAATTCCTCGTCAAGGTCATTTATATATATTATAAACAACAACGGGCCCAAAACCGATCCCTGTGGAACGCCACTTGTTACAGATCCCCACTCAGATTTAACCCCATTAATGCACACCCTCTGCTTCCTATTGGTGAGCCATGACTCGATCCATGACAACACTTTACCCCCAATGCCATGAGCAGCCACTTTCTTTAACAGTCTCTGATGTGGTACTCTATCAAAAGCCTTACTAAAATCCAAATAAACAATATCGAATTCTTTATCATGATCAACTGCCTCAAAAGCCTTACTGAAAAAAGTTAATAAATTAGTTAGGCAGGAACGGCCCCTGGTGAATCCATGTTGAGTATCATTAATCAAATTATGCCTATCGAGATGGCTTCTTATGTTATCAGCTATAATCGACTCTAATAATTTGCCTACAATTGATGTTAGACTTATTGGGCGGTAATTTGATGGTAACGACTTGTCCCCTGCTTTAAAAATAGGAATTACATTAGCCATCTTCCACTTAAGAAGAACATAAGAACATAAGAAAGGAGGAACACTGCAGCAGGCCTGTTGGCCCATACTAGGCAGGTCCTTCACAATCCATCCCACTAACAGAATATTTGCTCAACCCAATTTTCAAAGCTACCCAAGAAATAAGCTTTGACAATTCTACCCACTCATGCGCGAGTCCCACTCAAATCCAACCCCTCTCACTCATGAATTTATCCAACCTAAATTTGAAACTACCCAAGGTCCTAGCTTCAATAACCCTACTAGGCAGACTGTTCCACTCATCAACTACCCTATTTCCAAACCAATACTTTCCTATATCCTTTCTAAATCTAAACTTATCTAACTTGAATCCATTATTGCGGGTTCTCTCTTGGAGAGATATCCTCAAGACCTTATTTATATCCCCTTTGTTAATACCCATTTTCCACTTGTATACCTCGATCATGTCTCCCTCATTCTACGTCTTACAAGTGAATGTAATTTTAGGGTCTTCAATCTTTCTTCGTAAGGAAGATTTCTAATGCTATGTATTAATTTAGTCATTCTACGCTGAATGTTTTCTAACGAATTTATGTCCATTCTGTAATATGGAGACCAGAACTGAGCTGCGTAATCTAGGTGAGGCCTTACTAATGATGTATAAAGCTGTAATATAACCTCTGGACTTCTGTTGCTAACACTTCTTGATATAAATCCCAGTAATCTATTTGCCTTATTACGTACGCTTAGGCATTGCTGTCTTGGTTTAAGGTTGCTGCTTACCATCACCCCCAAGTCCTTCTCGCAATCTGTATGGCTAAGTTCTACGTTATTTAACTTATAAGTGCTTGGGTTATGGACACTCCCGAGCTTCAGAACCTTGCATTTATCTACATTGAACTGCATCTGCCACTTTTCTGACCACGAATTAAGTTTGTCTAAATCTTCCTGAAGTTCTATGACATCTATGTTTGAATCAATTATCCTACCTATCTTCGTGTCGTCGGCGAATTTGCTCATATCACTAGTAATTCCCTCATCAAGGTCATTGATATATATTATAAATAACAATGGGCCTAAGACTGATCCCTGTGGAACACCACTTGATCCCTGTGGAACACCACTTGATCCCTGTGGAACACCACAGATAGGTTAAAAATGTTAGTTAAG